>BRXU01000028.1:1225000-1639624 GCA_030267565.1 Pleodorina starrii
CTGTGGCCACCGTGTCGGCGCCAGCAGCAGCGTCGTCAGAGCCAGCCGCATCGAACGTTGAGGCCGCGGCGCGACGGCGGCGGCCGTTTGCGGCAGCAGCGGCGGCCTTGACAATCACTTCGCGGATGAGGGTCTGCATGGCAACGTGCGTGGATGGGCGAAAGAGGTACCGCAGGTCGATCGGGGCGGCGGGATTATTAGCGCGTGGCATGCGTGGGTTTCTATCGGGAGACGTATGCAGGATGCTGTCGGTACGTAGTTTGTTGGGTAGTGATTTATCATCAGGCGGGAACAGGCAGGGATGCATGCACGATGATGACCGTATCGTGCACGTGGGAACCGCAGCCTTATTCGCAAGGAGGCCCCCGCCGCAACGCTTCATCTATCTACTTCATTCACACAAAATACTACGTATGTTGCCTAGCTATGGATGGGGTATGTATGCGCGCTGAGCGAGGTAAACTCGCCGGCCGCTGTCTTACACGCTGCTGTATATATGTACGTACACGCACACAGCAGGCAGGTAGGACCGCCAAAATGCTTCTTTCTTCCTGTTCATACATCACATGAATAATGCCCACCTAAATGTATATATGAATTTTGTGAGAATTGAATGCGGGCAGTGCGGCGAGGATTCCATTATCATTGCGTGGAAGCAATGTCGGAGGCCTGATATGTACGTACGTACGTATGATGAGGTAATTATTCAAATAATCAATGATGCCCGCCAGGTCTGATGCATGCCCGTCCTCGATAGATGGTGAAACCTGTGAAACCACAAGTAAAATAAGGCGCATACCTACCCGTCCGACGCCGGCGGCGGGGCCGTTGAACATGTATGATCTCACAGCGTTGGCCAGTATCTTGGCCCGATCGCTATCGTACACGTACAACCCTGTGGCCGGGTCTACGTTGCCCTGCATCAGCGACTCCTGAAGCGAGGTGTTTAGGCCGGAGAGGTCCAGGGTGGCGCTCACGCTCACCTACACGCGCGGGAGGAAAAACAGAATGACGATGGATAGATGACGATCCGAGGGGCGGGATGGATGGGTTACGAATGAAACGCTAGCTCAAATACATAGGATGGATGGAATTGATTGCTTATCGAGACAGCATGTTGATTGATTGTATGGACGGAAGGCGAATAGCTAGTCGAACACCAGCAGCGGTACCATGGCAGGTCGCCTATTAATAGACTCGGCTATAGACGACTAGTACATTTGCTTTTGGAAAGTCACTTTTTTTACGCTAAGCAGGGCCCACGGGCGGGGCCCGTGGATGGTATGTTTACTCTTTAAACCTTCGGTGTCGTCGTGCCGTACATGTCGGTGCTCACGGATGGCGGCTGCAGTGCGTCAGAACGCGTGCGCACCTGGCTGCTCGGCTCAATGGTATATGACGACCGGAAGGATGCGTTTTCCGATGTGCTGCCGGTTCTGCGGTGCACGAGCGCCAGCGGCGTGATCGTTGTGTACGACGCATTGAGCGCCGTGAGCGGCCGCATGCTGTTGTTTGCCGTACGGTACGAGCAAAGGTCGGCCAGCGGCGTCAGCTGGTTTGTCAGCTTGGTGGAGGGAGTGAAGGGGTCGGTGGTGTTCGGGGAGGTGGGCAGCAGGCCGGCGGCGAGGGCGTCCGAGTCTTCACCGGCGGGGCTGGAGAAGAAGTCGGAAGACTGCGACGGACCATAAGCGAGGATGGGTGGGTCTGGGGAGTCAGTTGTTCGGATGATGACGAGATAGCTATAAATGGGGAAGGAAGGAAAGGAGGAAGGAAAGAATACCGAGATAGACACGCACCGAAATGATGAGAGGACGACGGAATGTAATGGCTTGGTCGGTTACGTAGGTTTTGGTGTTTTATTCATGTGCGTGGGGGTGCATGCACAAGCCCCATGCATTTGCCCCGCCCTTGGAGGTACGTAAGCCCGACTCTACGTACGCCGATGCCTGCATATACACATAAGTCCGCACAGCTTCAGCGCCTGTTGGGCATAAATTGTCCTAGTACGTTTTATGTACGTGCGTAGTGACGTGGCTCTACGGCTAACGGAATGTGACTGTGTGATGTGTTCATAACCGTCGTAGCCAATAAGAGCTCCAGAGCTTCGTTCGCGACGAGTTAATGAATATTCACGAACAGTGTTCGTATCTTCGTCGTTCGGATGATCCGAGGGCCCGAAGGGCCGTTTTGGACGAACGGCCGAAGGCCCATTCGTCCGTCCGGACGAACAAAAAGGCCGGCGTTCGTCCAGCAGCCAAAAGGAAGAATCGGACCAGAATGTTACCCGTTCGTCTGGCCGGACGATTTCTCTGCCGGCTCGGGTCAGGACCGGGGCCCATGCCCGCGCCGAGGCGGGCCGGGGACTGTGGCCTGCAGTTTGCTGCAACAGCATTTGCCGTACCCAGGCACTCGAAGCCCGGTAATATCTCGAAGCACAGTTTACAGCATTCGGATATTTTAAAACTATGACGGTGGAACGGGCGATTGTAAGGGCTTCCGGCCGGTTTCAGGCGTTCGTCCGGTTCGTCCGGCCGGACGAACGAATGACGGCCCCGGAGGGGCCGTTCGTCCGCCAGCCAACGAGCGAAGCGGGCCAAAACGGGCCCCTTTCGTCCACAGGAACGAAAGCCCAAAAATAAGATACGAACACTGTTCACGAATGAAGGTTTGAGAATGAGAACGGGAGAACCAAGCAGTCTCGACATACCTTCGAGCCCAGGAATGCCGTACTTAGGATCTCACGGTATGACACATTAAACTCGAGCTGCAGCGCCTCGGCCCGGAAATAGGTGCAAGGCTTGGTAAGGCAGTCGACAGCATCGGAGGCGTTGATGTTGTCGCCCGTTGTAATGTTGACAAAGCCTGCCTGGCCGGCACGCGGCCTGTACTGCAGGAGCCAACTGCCGTACGGACTGAAGAGAGAAGCGCCGAGGCCAGCCGATTGCGCGCCTGCATGCACCCACGGCGGCTGGTGGCATGCTGGGTATATACCTTGCGTGCACCAAACGTTACCTCGTATGACAGACACAATCGCCTAGCAAGCTCTTTGTTTCATACCATCCACATGAGCCGGCGTGTGTATGTATCCGTGGAGTCGGCGTTTTCCCAACATCAAGCCCTGTCAAGCACGCGCATGCTTTCCAATACCTGCTGGCTGATGACCTAGCTATGCTGCAGACCCCTGTGATATGAGGCGTCTTGCACTCAACATGCCGTACACAACGGTACCGTATAACGTGTGACCTCTACCTTCTCTACCTGTCAGCGTCGGATTTTGCTAGGCTTCTACTTTGGGCAGCTACCAACACTACACTACGCGCAGCTAAGCACGGCAAGGCACGGCACGGTACGGCAAGGCACGCACCGTCCGCGGGCACGTAGGAGGTCGGGGCGCCCATGCTTGGGCAGAATACGTTGCAGTACGACGCTGGTACGGGATGGTTGTACGTCACGGACCGGCCCATCAGCGCGGCGACGGGGTCCGGATAGTAGAGCGAAATGGGGCCCTGCGAGGAGCGAGACAATCAACACAGCATGCACCGGCAGAGGGCCTTCCGTGGATCGATCTGGGACTACTGGGACGAGCAGCTTTCCACGAAGGACGTTCACGCACGCGCCTGTCTATTTCATTCCCGCCCTTGCAGCAGCGAAGGGCGAAACCATCAGCCTGTATGTTCAGCTGATTTTGAAAACCTTTGTGTTTTTGTTCATCAGCTGATTCAATTGACTGCCTGCGTTGCGACGCCGACACAACTTAACCCAGCCCACCTACCTTGGCTGCCACCGCCACATCAGCATCTTCGGATGGCAGTGACAGCGACGAGGCACATGCTCGCAACATGTCCACTCCCAGACCATCCAGGTAGGCGTGGTTGGGCGCCGCGACCTGCCACGGCGGCCGAGCGAGAAAGGGAGCGCGTCGTTATCGTGTCCTGGGAGTTTGAACACTGCGTAGTATTAATTAATATTCCGTCTATTTGGGCCACTCGCTTATAACTCTATCTGCGTAATAAGCTTCACGTCACACACACCCTGCATCACATACATGTACATAGGCCCAAGGCGCCCGACGCGCGCACCTGGGCCGTGCGATGCTGCACCGTGACGGAGCTGTTCTTGTCAGCCAGCACACGGACGGCGACGCCCCGAAGTCGAACGTCGAAGTACTTGGTTTGTCGTGGCAGGGGCACCTGCATGGGAAATAAAGGGTGCGCGAGCACAGCATAACATGTTTGTCTTGCTGGCGGCGGCGCTTCCCTCTGTGAATGGACGGGAGAAAGCACAAGCACTGCTGCACATACATACATGTGAAAGTTAAAAGCTAGAACGTCTTCATTCAGCACTGCGCTTACTTGACATCCTGCTGCTCCAACACCCACGCACGCGCCTTCTCCACTCTCAAGTTGCACACACACGCACACACATGTGTCTATTCTGTATCCAAAGATTCCCGCCTCGCTCTACGCGCACTCTATCTCCAAGTCAATTGTTAGAATTTCCAGGTCGCACCTGTACGGTAGCCACCAGGCCCTGGCTCAGGTTCCGGAGCACGTGCGCGTGGCTGCGGGTGGTGAGGGTGTAATACACGGTGGCGGTCTTGCGGTCCGAGACCTGGATGTTGGAACCGAAGCGGCTGGCCTGGGTGGCGGTGGCGGTGGGGGAGACGGCCGCGGCGGCGGCGGTGGCGGCCTCTGTGGCGTTGTTTGGCAGGGAAGCAAGCTCCGTGCTCTTCACCGCGTTGAAAACCTGTTTGCGGGAGCAGCAGCAGCAGCAGCAGCGGCAGCAGCAGGGCGCGCGGAGAAGAACTCACGGACAGCAGACGCGCGTCCCATTAATGGCACGAGCAGTAGATAGATAGACGCTCCTGGTTTAGGCCATCCAGCAGGATAACTCCTAGATGGAAACGAAGCAAGGGGAGTATCGCGTGTTTGCGTGCTTGCCTGCTGCAGCAGCCCCGCGACGGGCTCCTTGACGGCCAGCGCGCTGGCGTTTCGGAGCGCGGCGTCCAGCTCGGTGAGGGCCCGGGAGGGGGCGCCGGCAGTCATCTCCACCTGGAGAGCAAGCCTGGTTGGGGTGGATGAAGGGGAGACGGAAAGGGAGGCCAGGTCATCTAAGGACCCGCGTATAGTGAAGATACCGCACCATACATAATTTTGCGACAGGGAAGTCAGGCAGGGGAGTCTGATGGCAGCCAACTGGCACTTTTATTTGCCCCCCTCCGCTCCCCCGCCGCCCCAACAAACACGCACACGGGTTACTTGCTGTTGAGACAATGGATGGGGGGCCGCACTTGATGAGTGGCCTTTGTCTTGACAAGCTAGTGTACATACTGTATACACGTGCGGCCACGTATGTAAGAACGATTGCGGGTCCGCGCGAATGCACCGAGTGTGGTTGGGAGGGCGTGCGTGCTGCTGGGAATGAACAGCAGTGACGGATGGACTTCTGAATGCGGAGTTCCATGCATGCGGCGACCCTGAATAAACACATCCATCATTCAAGTCGGCGATCCTTCCCACACTCCCGTCCCCGGGCATATTCAAACTATTCCTACCCCGGCCCCACGCATTTCCAGACACGCAGCAGAGCATATGCAGAATGGCGAGCCGCGGCCACAGCAGTCACATTCCAGCAGCTGTCACGCACCGCACGCACGACTGCGGGCGACATACGAAACGCCCATAATAATATGTGCGTGGGGCGCCGACCACTCACTGGCGAAGTTGGCGGATGAGGTGGGTCTGCAAAATGGAGCGGTACATCTGGAGCAGCGCCGCACCGCCGCGGCCGCGCAGCGTCGCCGCCGCCGCCCACTGGCCCGGCATATCCTGCGGGATGCCGATGGCAGCAGCATGTAAGCCGGCCACAGCAGTCTATGCCTCCCGGCCAATGGATGGAGTGCACCAAAAAGGTACATACATATATTAGCCCATTCAAGCAATCGCGTCCATTGCAGCTTTGCACTGTGGATTTAACCGGCACCCACCCGAGTGCCGATGAGGGTTCTGCGCAGGTCGGATGCCGTACACACGGCCGGAGCCTGGGCCACGCTGTTGAGCATCTCCAGTACGATATCGAGCCAAGATTGCACCTGAACGAAGGAGAGCGTTTATTTACAACGAGGCATGTAAATACAAATGGCGGTTTAATTAGCTGTTCAGGAATGGGCAAGTACGTATGGCCGGGCAATCAAAGCTATGGTCCAGATTCAAGCCAAGGGGCCTAGCTCTGATGAGCAGACTGGGGTGGCCAGGCAAAAGACCAGCGCGCACCATCTGATTGTTTTACCTGTTGTGATCCGCTGACTGCGTCCAGTGCCGCCCACATGTTGCGAGTGAGTCCCGCCAGGTCCCGACCCATGCCCTCAAAGGAAGGGCCCAACATCGGCTGCAGCAGCGAAAACATGTGGTCCTGGGGACGACCCGCAGCGCCGTCGCCGCTCATCTGAGTGGGGGGGGGGGTGGGGTGGGGTGGGGTAGTGCGAAACAGCATCATCCAAGGGGTATGTAGGTGCCGGAGAGATGTATGATATATGTCACGTACAGAGTGCAACGTGGTAACTGTGAGGCGTGTTACCCAGTTAACCGTTTAAACTCCTCTGTACTTAATTGATTAATTAATTAATTAATTAATTAATGGAATACAATAGAAAGATACGAACCTCGCTTAGAGATAGATGTAGGCATCTGGACGCCCGCCGGGCTCATCACTGCAAACTGGCATCACACTCTCCATGACGACCGTGTAATGTTTATCTACTCCTCAGAAATCCTCTCTACGACGCCGCAGAAATACAGATGTATGATTACCTGACAAACCAAAAGGAACTCACGTACCTCGAGGTCAAGGTCCGACAGTGACAGAGCCGGTGGCGCTACATCCGGACCCAGGTACGGTGAGGTGGTGGTACCGTTACCCGTACCACCCGGGGTCGTACTGCTGGTGCTGGTGGTTGTGCTGGTGACCTTGGCGCTTTTGACAGACGTGTAGACGATCTTGGGTGCGCTGAAGTCGTTGTAATCAATCGCTGTGGGTGTTGTCTCTGCGGTTGACTCTGCAGTCTGCTGCTGGCGGTTCTGGATGCGAGACGACAGCGAGCCCCACCACCGCTCCGTCATCCTGGACTGCAGCCCGCCGCTGAGGCCACCGCCACCGCTGGAACCTGCTGCACCATCCGTTGCATCTGCCGTGGCATCAGTTGTTGTGGCGTCGTCGGCGGTACTGGAGGATGCGGATGCCGCGGCGCGCCTGCCTGCTTGCTGGGCAAGCACCTGGCTCTGCACCTCGTTCAATCCCAACAGCGACTCAAGGGGCAGCTGCTGTTTGTTGGCAGACTCGGCTCCAGACAAGGTGCTCGCCAGGCCTGCTGTTTCCGGTTTGTGTTCATCAGTGGTGTTTCCTGCCATCAACCGCCGTTGCTGTCCGGGTTGTTTCTGTTGTGGCAGCTTGCTGCTTTCAAGGGCACGGCGCATGGAGGCGGCACGGCGGGCGGCCGCCACGGGGGAGCTGCGGCCCGCTTCTTGCACGAAACCCACCTGCGAAGCAGGCACATGACGCGAGATGCAGTGGCATACACGTCACGGTAAGAAAGGCTAGCTACCTCTCTCGGCGTGTTATTCCTTTAACGTTATTCCTTTAACCTCTAACGTTTAAAGTGATAGCTATGAGTGAAGTTGTAACGGTGGGCGAGACACTACCAACTGATTTTCGACGCTACCAGGTAGGTTAATTGCATCATCATGGCATGCGGCCCTCCTTTTTTCCCTCTCTACCTTCGTCCCGCCCACACACTTTTCCAGCCATATACAGATTCCAGACAGATCCCAGCAGCCAGCAGCGCACCTGCGCTACCCTGTGCATTTCGTTCAGGGCTTCGTCATACAGCTGTAGCCTGGCCTGTAGCTCCGTCTTCCGTACCACGGCGGCATCACCACTGGCCGCCGCCGCCAGCCGCCGCCGCCGCCGGGCCTCACGCTGCGGCCGCAGCGGCACCGGGACGCTCTCCCTGCTGCTTCCACTGCTGAACAGCAATCCACTCGAGAGGGCCATCGAGTCTGTTGCTGCTGTTGGCGCCTGTTGCAGCCATGCCGCCAGGTCCCAGCTCGGTGCCTTCGACTGCTGCTGCAGCAATGCCTGCTGCCTAGGCGGCGGCCTGCTGCTGCTGCTGCGGGTCGCCGCAGCAGTGGCTCCGCTGCTGTGGACCTCCTCAGTTACCACCTTCGCATGCGTATTTACACCATCATAACCAGCATCCATGGCAGTGGTAGCAGCATTTTCAGCAGCCTCAGGATTGGTGACAGCAGCGGCACCAATGACATCATCACCTGCAACATCAGCCCACGCTGGGTCAGTGGTGGAATCTCCGACAGCCGCGGTGGCGGCGGCGGACGCACCCGTTGCTAAGGGTGATAGCATGCCCGCCGGCTCCATTTCCAAAGACGGCCGAGGCGGTAATGATGAAAGCAGCACGTCACGTAGGCCCTTGCGGAGCGCAGCACAGAGGCGCTCGCCATCACCGCTTCTGGTGCTGCTAGCCGCCAGCAGAGCCTCATCCGTGCTCCCCTCTCCGGACGTCTGCGGCTCAGAAAGCTCTGTGCTACCGCCACCCGTCTTCGGATGCCGCAGATCTGCGCTGGAGCCCCAATGTCCGGCGTCTGCCGCCGCCAGAGTCGAGGCCCGATGGAGCACCCGCCGCATGAATCCACCATCGTCGACAGCAGCTGCTGCAACAGACGCTGTAATCGACGGCGACGAAGCCACCACCTGCTCACGGTGCTGAAGGATATGCTGCTGCGTTTGATCCTGCTGCTGTGCAAACGTGGCATCGTCATTCCTGCTGCCGCTGCTGCCGCTGCTGCCGCTGCTGCCGCTGCTGCCGCTGCTGCCGCTGCTGCCGCTGCTGCCGCTGCTGCCGCTGCTGCCGCTGCTGCCGCTGCTGCCGCTGCTGCCGCTGCTGCCGCTGCTGCCGCTGCTGCCGCTGCTGCCGCTGCTGCCGCTGCTGCCGCTGCTGCCGCTGCTGCCGCTGCTGCCGCTGCTGCCGCTGCTGCCGCTGCTGCCGCTGCTGCCGCTGCTGCCGCTGCTGCCGCTGCTGCCGCTGCTGCCGCTGCTGCCGCTGCTGCCGCTGCTGCCGCTGCTGCCGCTACCACTGTGCATTTCGCGGCTGTAGCACTGCCTCGCTAGCCACACAGCGACCCCAAGCATCACATGCTGCCGTGGCATCGTTCTCCCCGATCCGGCAGAGACCGGGCCTTCACCATCTACAGCCTGCGGCGCACTGATAAACTCGTCGTCATAAGCAGCTGCTGAGGCGTTGACTTCGTCTCTAGTACTGCTGCCTCCTGGTTTCACCGCCATCTCCGCTGCTGATGATGATGACTGCTCCTCGGGATCGCGCTCACCCCCTGAACCCAGCGGCACAGCCTTTTGAATAGCACTCTTGACGTCATCATACTGCTTTTGATTATGACTCGAAGGCGTCGATGTCGGCTGCTCGACGGCTTCACTGCTGGTTTTCTGCTGTGCGTCCACCACCGCATCCACGATCACGTTGAGACAGGCTTGCGCCTGGTCCAGCGGCAGCTCCAGTACACGAAATGCACACGAAGGTATTGCGTGCACCGACCCCGTTGTTGCGGTCGCTGTTTCCGTTGCCGCCGTAGCAGCTGTCGTGGTGCTGGTAGAGGTAGCGGCAGTATTGGGGCCGCTGTAGGCGGCGGAGCCTACTCCGGCGGCGGTCAGGTCCTCGGTTGAAACAACAGTCAACCCGTCGCTGCTGCTTTTGCCTTCCGCTCCCTCGCTTGGGTTTGTGAGCGGGAAATATTGTATGGTGCCATACACTGGTGCGCTATGCTGGTCGATGCCACCATCAGATCTACGGCCCGAGCCGCCGCCCACACTGAGCATTCTGCGGCGACTGAGACGACGGGGTCTGATGAGGAATGCGATAAGATCTAAGACACTGGTTGAGCCGGGTCCTCTGCCTGGTAGGTAGGGATTCGTTCGACAGGACAATTAATAGAAAGGAAGAAGCATGCATCGGGCCGGGGCTTTTGACCGCAAATTAGCATAGACGCTTCGCGCTAGATAGTGAACAAGAGGAATTGCATCCCGTAATGAGCTTGGAAGGAGGATTGCAAAAGCGAGAGCGGAATGATGCGTGTGCCTGTCTCGTGCGGCGCAAGACGACAGGCAGGAGCGTTGCGAAGTGCCGCGCACATACAGCATGATCATTATTTGCGGATTTCTTACAGATGGCCCATGAAGCGGTGCGTGCATATGCCCGCGGGGCCCTCGCGTATGTACATGCATGCAAGTAACTAACGGCGGCTGCATGACGCGAGATGTCGGTAGGGGCACCAAAACAGTAAACGTCTAAAACCCTCACGCACGTGCATAATTGGACATGAGAGTCAGTACTTCGGTGAGATCACTGCTACCGCTGCTGCTCCCACTGCTGCTGCCGCTGCTGCTCCCACTGCTGCTGCCGCTGCTGCTGCTCCCACTGCTGCTGCTGCCGCTGCTCCCACTGCTGCTGCCGCTGCTGCTCCCACTGCTGCTGCTGCCGCTGCTCCCACTGCTGCTGCTGCCGCTGCTTCCCGACAAAACGGTGCCCACGTAGTCCACGGCGCCGAGGCTATAGTCGTCCTCCACGCGGCCTCTGCCATCATTGCCCCCGAAAAGAAAGCCCTGCAAGCCCCAGCTGCTTCGGCGGCGGCGGAAATGATCGCTGCCGAGGTAGTCGTCGTTATCGTCGTAAGCAAGGCTGCCCCAGGATGATGCATTGCCCTGCTGCAACGGACTACTGTAATCATCGAAGAAGGCGCCGAAAAAGTCTGGATGGCAACGTCGGTCGCAAGATGAAGTGGGGCATGCGGCGGCATCGGAGCGTGGCTTGTTGGTCATTGGGTGATCCGCGGGTGGGTAATAACAACATGGATGCTTGATATGCGTGGATGGGCAGCGTGGACGGAGTGGATGGCGGGTAGCAAAGTGTGATGTTGTGAGCTGCGACGGAGTCTATCTGGCCACTTACTAATGAACTTGCCAGGTGTATGTACGTCGACAAAGCATCCTTTAGAACGCCATGCGTTTTCTATATGCATAGTACGCTTCAGATCGGCATGTCGTTCATGTTGTTGATTCCCTGCCTCTATCTGCACTCAAGTCAGCGAAATGCATGCACCACCGGCGGCCAGCCGTGGCCAGCTGCGCTCTCCGTCGCTCTCCGTCGTGCCAATAATGGCAACGAACAATTTTTGGGACATTTGAGACACACGTTTGGCGCAAAAACATATAACGACATCCACCTATTATCCTCCCTAAAAGTCTGTACAGATATGTACGTAAGAGATGCAGGAAATTCATTTTGGCTACAATGGACTGCAATGGATTACGCCGCCAGCTATAAGCAGCTGTCAAGCTCAGTTATTTATTTGTTCCTACTTGTTGCTTACATAATGACACACCTAATACTTTAAAACTTTTTACTGAATACACGGCAGATCAGTACAGTAGTAATTGCTGATCAGCGCTAAGGCAGGCTTAGGCTCACCACTGCTGGACCCGCCACTGCTGAGCGACGACATGTAGTTCTTGTTTGATAGCAACCAATCAAAGAAATCGGGGCCATCGTCGCTGCTGCTGTCCTTGTTGGTTAATTGTAGAGCGTCAAGCGGGCTTATACAGTTGTTCGCTGCCACCGTGGCGAGGCGGCGCCTGCCGAAAAGGCCGAACAGGTCGCTGAAGAAACCACCGATGGCGCTGGCAATGCCGCCCACAAACTTGATCGCCACAGATGCCACCGCGCGCGCTGGAGCTGTGATTACACGAATGCCAGTGCCGATGGTGTTGCCGATGAAACTGACCGCCGCGCCCACGGGCCCTCCGATGGCGGTCCCGATTGCAGAGCCCAAGCATGTGGCGCCGCCGCCTGCATGCATATATATTAATTACTTACATACGCAGCCGGCAGAACATATATTTGTATGAGCGTACGCACGTACAATTGCCACATTTTAACAAAATACATAGAAGACATATACCGATAAACAGAATGCCTTATAACTCTTAATGTTTTTTGCTTGAGACATATATACGATAAACATTTTGTGATGAGAAACTTCATCCTGCCTCATAGTAGCTAGTAGTAACATTAACGAGGCGAACAAGGACTTGTTTACACTTGAATTAAGGAGGCCGGATTAATAAAAAAATAATCCGTGCCAATCCACCGCTAATCCGTGTTGTGTTTTCAAGGAGTTTGAGTTAGGCACGGATTAGGCCATTTATCCTTCAACCTTGCCATCGGCCAAACGACTGGTGCAATGTTTTCTGTTTATGCAATAGAATTATAAAATGACAAGCGCGTGTCGCAAGCGGCAAGTTGTGACCTCCATGTATTGGGTCCCGGCAGAAAACTCAACCAAATTCCGACCTGGGAATTGCTATGACCTTATTTATAGAGATAATCATTAGGTTCCTCAACAAGGGGTTGGTGTCGGCTTCCTTGAAGCCGGAAAAAGGGCGGGGCCCCGTTCAATCCGTACGGGTTAAGTTGAGTGCTAGGGCGAAAGTGTGGACAGTCCTGCTGATATATAGCCAGAGCTTTATCCCCGAAATGCCTGCTTGCGGAGTCGTCAGCAAGGCCTGCCGGCGCCGCGCGAATCACGTCATCCCGCCGGGTGCATGAGCGCATCGATCGATACGGCATCATTTCCAAAGCGAGCGGCGAGGGCGTCAAGTGTGAGAGTGTCCTGACAGTCCTGCTGATAGACAGCCAGAGCTTTATATCCGAAATGCCTGCGGCTTGAGCAATCCACCCCATGTTCAGCATCGCGCTCCGTCTCGGCACTGTGCAACTCTTCCCGCGAGCGCATTGGCTTAAGTAACATGACAGTAGACGTGGATTGTATCATTCACATATCACGCAGGCTGACTTGCCAATAGAAGGACAGCGGAACTGTTTGCGAGGGTCGCGACGACGTGCAGTTGCCGACGAGAGTGCACAGCAGATTCGCTACCGAGGTATTCGCCGTATCGTAGAGCAGGCTTGACAACTTTAACATTAGGACAGGACTGTAGAAGTCCCCTAGGTTGCCGACTGGACTTGTCGGGCGGCCCGCAGAAGAGCGCCGCATCGTGCGTGCATCGGCGGCTTGGCGTCCAACAACCAGCATTTTGCCCCTCATGGTTTGCATCTTGCAACCTTTGTAATAGCAATATGCGTCAAGACGATCGGACCGGCTAGCAGAGCTGCTGTGGTGTGGTCGCGGGAAGAATGTTTGCAATGCAAACATAGTTTGTTTCCGAAACGAAGATTCATTTCACGCCGTCATGTCAGAATTCCACCTTAAGGAACGATGACTCTTCTGGAATTAATTATAGGCCGAGAGGTGATGGTTTGACCTCGGCCTCGGTCCATGGAGACTGCCAAACTGGTTTGTACTCATGCGATGTTGGGTTCCAATAATAAATTTACCGTGCAATAAAGAATGTAATCTTTTACTTATGCAGCCTTTCCGTTGGCCGAAAGTCTGCACTTGTCCAATTACCCAGAACCCAGAACCCAGAACCCAGAACCCAGAACCCAGAACCCACGGACATGGGCAATCCTACAGGGCGGGGCCCCCCTGGGCGCTTCGCGCTGGGGCCCCGCCCAAAAAGGTAAATGAAGATATGCGCGGGAAGTACCCTAATCCTGAAATGGCGATTTGGTACTCGGTCGGTCGCTACCGAGTATCAAATTGTTTACGCACATTCCAACCTCTTCATCATGTTAAAAAGAAGTAAATCAAGCTAAGTCCTTATCTGATTTTAATCTATCGAAAGCTCGTACCGGCGCGTACAACGGTCCTTAATTCTCCCCATTGTAATCCGTCCAATCCGTGCTAATCCCGCAGATATTTACATAAGCGACGGGATTAAGCCTTAATTCGCCCCTTTAATCCCAAGTGTAAACATCTTCCAAGTATTGCCGCGGTGCCCCGTTCTCAAATATAACTCGTAGTAAAATAGAGTATATTTATTATGCATGCCATGTTTGCCCTTACTGCTCATACAACACCTCTGTATCGAGTTTCCGCTCGTGCGTGTTTAGATATATGTAGCGCAGTCAGATGCGTACGCATGCATCCGACCTGCCGAAACACGCACGCAACCGGCGGCCCGCGGCCCTTGCCGATAAGTGATGAACGAAGTTTGCCGAGGAAATATACGGCAATCCCTTCGCCTTCTGTCACTTCATAACGGAAACGAGATTATGGTTCGCACATACGCACCAACGATACCGAGCCAGCCGCCACGCATCGCCATTTTGGCTCCATCCACGCAATTTGACAAGACGCCTCCCGCATCAAGGGCGGTCCCCGCGACCTGCGCTCATGCAAACGGCAGTACTAGCTAAACATACGCAAGTGCGCCTACAAACAAATGCTGCAAATGCTAATGATGCGTACCATACGTAACCGGCGCGCTGCACATTCAGGCACGCCTGATTTGTGACAACTACCTACCTACCTGTCCACCTAGCCGTTCAAATCAACGATTAAGGGCTGTCATGCAATTCATGCATCAGCTACTGATGACTTGACATAGCTAGATAACTAGGCCAGCCGAGCCATTGACATGCAACGCGCCAGTCATGCACACACTGCATTCGTTCATCTAATATATATTGTCATGCGATCGAGCTGTTACCGTAGTAACAGCTCGCATGACAATGAAGGTCGTAACACCGGACGGAAGTTGAATTACACATCGAGAAGGTACAATAGAACGACGAAGTGCATTGGAATGCACACCACCCTACCGCCGTGCGTGCATCATCATGCGAGGTACGCGCTCGTCAACGGATACGCCTGCGTGGTCATATCCATCTGCTGCATACCTGCATTAGTGATGACGTGCCCACGTTCGTAGTGTATCTCAGCGGCCGTGTCATAGTATCCGAGATCCAATTGGACAGGCTGGCTTCACCTAGCGCAATATCCGTTTTGGACAGCGCATTGTACCAGCTCATCTCCCCCTTGCCAGACCAATCATCAGTGTTGTTGCTGCTGTCGTCGTCGCTGTTGCTTGATGGGCAGGATGGTCTTGGCTGGCGACGACCGACCGCAAATGTGGCGTTGGGAGTAGTGCCATTAGTGGTTACGCTGGCGTTGGAAGTTGTGTTGGCTCTGCGTGCACATACATACCAAGAACGGGCCAAGAAAGGTAGCCATATTGCGTGGCCTTGGGAAACGACTTGCTGGTAGAATAAACAAGGAAGTGGTGGTAAATTGGTTCCGCCCGATGCTGACGAACTTGCATGTCCGGGCCGTGTGCGTGCATGCCCGATCGACCGGTGTCCTGCGGGTGAGGGCGCTGGCCCGTTCTGAGGAGCCCCTTGTGCACGCCCAGGCAGCATTTTTTGATAAATTTGTTCCCATTTCATTCAGGCGGTGGAGGACCAAGTGCTGGCGCCGGCAGGCGCTTGGGGAGCACGCACCATCCTGTGGCAGCACCCGCACATGCGGGCTGTTGCTCCCGCCGGCTTGGTGGCCACCATATATAGTATTTATTTGGGATAGATCGATGTTGCCAACCTGGCGGCGTTAGTGGAGTGCGATGGAGGTTGCGTGCCCGTCGTGTTACGTATGGAAGCGGACCAGCCACCCCGCCGCGTCATCAGGGGTTGACGGGCCACGCTTGGGGCCGCCATTGGTTTAGAGGTGTAATAAGTCGTCTGGAGGGCTGCGGGTTTCCGATTTCTGGGCAGGCCAGCTTCTTGATTTTGCGGCGTTGCTTGGGAGTGTCTGCTCTGCATTATTGGCTGGGATACCATGCGGTCCCGTTATCCCATTCTCCGGTGCTTGCTTGGGTTTCTTTTAATTCATCTGTGACGGAGCGAGGGTCCCTTGGTTGCGAAGGCCCGCGCGCGAGGACTGTGGCATCGCGCGTCTGTATATATTTCAAAAGAAGTCCCCATCCAGACGGAAGATAACATCACTGCCCAGCAAGACAGTCAGCCAGCGCAAACGTTGAAGAAAGGCTGTGGATCGGCGGTGTTTGTATAAATGGGACCCAACCTAATTAGGCAGATTCGGGCGTACGTGTACATACGTACGTATGTATGCGGATGGGAGCATTCAATCACAACAGGCCAGCATTATTAATTTGCGTCAACATTTGACACACTTCACGGACGAATCTATACATTTACAAACGCACGCACCTGCTGCCAGCACCGTACTCGCTGTAGTACTGTGTGACGAGCTTGACTCCGTCCGGCATGATGTATCCCATGGCTCCAATGGTCCGCAGCACATCCGCCTGACTGATATCTCCATCATGGTCAGCGTCCCACAGGTTGAAGCCCCAGAAGCTGTAGACAGCGAGGGGGTCAATAGGTCGCGGTAATCGGATTCGAGATGGATGAGATTGTCTGTCACTTCTGTACGGATGGACGGCTCGACCGCCGGTTGATGGTAGTTTGTTGCTTGATTGGCTGTTGCCATGCGTGCGTGCGTGCAGCCGTGCACCTGATCCTTGTGCATCCATCCCTGAAACTCTTACGAACAAAGCTGCTGCACGTTCCCGAACAGGCCGACAGTACTACAAACGATGGGCTGCAACCCTGGACGTCCGATCGGTCAAGGACACCCACTAAAACCCGCTTCTTCCCGTTCTGCCGCCCCTGACACGCACGCGCGGCGGGCGGACGTATGCTGTTATCCAAAAGCTTTTGTAAGCCCTCACCGGTGCATGTATATTCCCTCGATCGATTGTGCACCTGCCTGTATGTTGTCCATCATCAGTGTGATGTTTCCGTATCATGTCGTACACGCATGTCGTACAGGCACACGCACCTGTGCGTCATATCACTGGTTTCCCCGACGCTCCGCTGTAGAAGCTCGGCCACGGCATTGACGGCATCGTATGACACACTAGTCGGATGCATGTACCCGTCTAGTAGGCGGCCCCATGTCGCGTTGAGGCCATTACTCCACACGCCTGCCGATTATTTATTTGCAAATTTGAAACAATTCCTTGGCTGGATAAGTCAACGGTGCAGGAATGAACAGCATGCGACTGACTGGCGATGGCTGCTGGGCATAATAAGGAACATACACCGGCTCGCATCTCTATCTTCGGGTGCAGGCAGCAGGTGCCATCCCGTCCGCAGCATCCCCGTCCTACAAACGTGCGTTGATTCATAGCATTGAGGCATGGGCACAAACACATACCGAGGTCCTGCTGCCTAAAGTCACGGAAGAATTATGCGGATGGATCAGACCAGCAATCAAGTACGTAGCAAGCATGTACAAAAAGTAACGAAGCGGTCACCGGAAAGTAACTAACGGGCAGCAGCGTCTTTCTGGGCTGACGGGCGCTGCTGGCCGAACACATTGATTGCGTGGCCGCCTGCAGGAAGTGTCGCGTTCCGTCTCCACCGTCATTGAGCTTACAACGACTTGCACACACATACCGTTATACATGGCTTCCATCCATGCCTCCCAAATGGACACGCCCATGTCCTTCACGAGACCCAGCTGCACCAAAAAGGTCCAGAGCTCGTCAATGCTGACCAGGCCGTCATCGTTCGAGTCCCAGGCCTCGCCGCTGGTAAGGCTGACACCCACATCCTCGAAAGTACGGGACAACGACTCCACGGACCTGCTTACATACAGCAGCAGGCATGTTTATGTCATTTTATTTGCTTGGCGGCGGGCGGATGTAAAATGGAAGTACGATAACGCAACGAATCGTTCAGGAGCGCGTGTTTGGCTGGGTGAATTTCGTGATATATTATATATGACTCTTCTTCCGGTGCAGGCATAATCGCGGCATCATGTAGACGTAAGGCAGATAGATAGAGACACACGCGCGCATAGACAGATTAGTCATACTCTACGCCAGGAGGGTGTCGCCCGCCAAAGTTTTTCCTCGATTGCGGGGGGGGGGAGGTCCGCCCCCAAAGAACAATGCCGCCACCATACACAGCAGCAGCGGGCTGTGCAAACCAAGGGTAGATACATACATATGCGCGCGTGTCTGCCGCCACAGCTCTGTGCGTGCGTTTGCTGGGTGATGACTAATGAGACGTGCCCGCCCGATGGAGTTCGATGCATGCTTTCGTTCATGTGTGCGTGCGTACGTACGTACGACGAATGTATGCATGCGGGTCTTGGTAAGCACGTGCAATTATAGATTTTTTCCCGATTATTTCCATTACGATGAACGTATGCGCCATGTACAGGTCTTTTGTACGAGGTACGGGATTGTTATTGCTGTACGATGATGATTGATCGCGATGACCGTACGTACCTGGGCCCTGTCGAAGCCTTGCCTATGAGAATCTCCTCCAACGTTGCACCCTCAATCAATACCCGGTCTCCAGCCGGGACCAGCAACATACCTGCTTGTAATAAGAAAACACGCACGTTGTGTCATGCAAGGAAATCGTACGTACGTGTGGTTGGTTTCCGTCGTTGCGTGTATTGTTAGGTTGTGAAATAGACACACAGTATACCTACACCCAGCCACATACAGAAGAACCAAATAATATACCCACCAACTCAATCAAACCAGGCAAGGCTTGTTCATGCACAACACATACGCCTATATATAAGCTCACGCCACTTGCTTACATACAAGGGGCTTACATATTATGCAAAGCCTACACGCACGCAACACTGCTAGCTCCCGCCTCCTATCATTATTATTTTACTGTTATTGTCATTATCATCATTCTCTTTGACCTTACTGCGTGACGGTACGTTATTAGAATCACACACAGTGGCCAGCTGGCCACACAGGTTGCTTGCTTGTTTCCGATCCTCCCTCGCTGAATCGTGCTTACGTTACGTCCAGATGCCTCGCTCATGGTTCATGGTTCATCTCTCCTAAAGTGTACGGTATCCCAAGGGATTACTGGGCCCTGCTACGTACATTGCACGTACCCGTGGGCCGATGGACCATGTAGTTACCAATGTAGTATGTACCAGCCGAGTCATTGAGGGCGTAACGGGATGGCAGCGTTGACGTCACACGCCCTGGCACTGGCACCCCCCGCAGTCTGAACACAGAACCTCCATCTGAGTCCAACCCCAATGCCAAACTCAGAAAGTGGGCGTACTCCGCTCTTGGGTAAAAGGAGCCTGGGGGTGGTGGCCTCGGAGATGGTGGCAGTGGGGGTGGTGGCCTAGGGGATGGTGGCGGTGGGGACGGTGGCCTGGGGGATGGTGGCTGCGGGGGTGGTGGCCTGGGTGGTGGTGGCCGTGGAGGTGACGGGCGACTAGAGCTACTGCTGCTGCTGCTACTGCTACCCGAAGTATTATTGCTGCTACTACTGTTACTGCTGGTATTACTGCTGCCACTGCTACTGACGCTACCACTACTGCTACCACTGCTGCTGCTGCTGCTGCTGCTCATCACCTGTAGCAGGGAGGCATTCAAAAGTGCATTTAAAAGTGAAACTCGCTACATAAGCAACTAACTACGTAACCAGGTAGGTTGCTGGTTAACTGCCGCCCCTATGGTTCCCTGCTGGGCATGCCGCATGATTTGGTTAGTGGCCTGGTCTATCTAGATGTTCTATTGAACATTAGACCCACAGATAGATAGAGTCGTGCGATCGCACTATGTAGCTGTTATCCAGTTCCTCTCTAAATAATTAAATGCCGCATCAAAGGCCGCTATACGGCAATTGCGGGCTCATACAACAGGACAGGGAGCAGTATCAGCTGCAGCTGATGATCACGTCAGTTGCAGCTGCAGCTGCCTGGTATGGCGCAGATGCGCCATATCTATCAAGCGCACATTACGTACGTATGTGCCGATCGACTCACCGGCCCAGTCACTACACTCTGCAGGGTCTGTGAGCCGGTTTGGTAATACATTATCAGTTCGCCCTTGATCCACTCATCCAGGATGGAGAAGGACGAGCCGCCCTGCCCGTCCGGTAGCAGCTTGCCGTCAGGCAGCAGCAGTAGGCCGGAGGGTGACGTCAGAATGGCCTCCTGTACGATGGGGCTGCGCAGGACGCGGCTGAGCAGCAGCTTGGACTGCGGGTGAAGGATGCACACGCGGGAAGGGCGAAGCGGCACGCAATACGTTCCACGAGTACAGCTTAACGCGTGCGTGCAAGTACGTAGTACCCATCGAACCAGTTCCTTCGGGTGTGTATATATGTAGTCGCGCGTCAACAGCGAGAAGGAATTCCTCCACCTGGCGCCAACATATATCGCAAATAAACCACGCTATCCAAGCACTGATAGTAAGCCATGAATGTTCAACCAATAATGCGCCGCATGCATGTATGCAGAGTTTCATGTCTCCCTGCTGCAGTCGGTTGCTTCGTGATCTGTTATCGACGGATTAAATGCATTACCGTATTAGCTGCTTACATTCGCTTGTACATACGCACGCACCTGGTCTCCCTGGACGTCTGTGGCAGCCATGCTCAAGGTGATGTCCCGGAATCCCTTCTGCATTGCTGCGCCCACCAGCTCGCTCTGTAGCAGCACGCACGGGACCAGCAGAGGTACGGTCACAAGCACAACACAGCGTTCAGCGCAAACGGGCATGTATGGAGGCAGGCTCACATACATACAGCGGCCATACATCTGGAAAGCAGCAGCTTGTAAGGATCAGTGTTTGGTTATTGGTATTGCGTGCGCCCTATGCTATTGCATGCGTGAGCCCCGCCCCAAAAGCTGTAGATAGAATTATCGCACCTACCTCCTGCGTGGTAAGCACCGCAAGGTCCAGTTTTGATTGTAACGCAACTCTGCCAGCCTTCAGCTCGGCCCCGTGGAAGGTGGGCTGCAGAGCCGCCCAAGTGACCGGGTCGTCCGAGGATCTGCAACATACAATGCATGCATTTATGCGCGTATCGTACGTAATCCGCCCGCCGTACACCAAGGTAGCGCGGCATGTATGTACTCAGGACTAGCAAGCAAGTGGTCGACTGCACAAGCGTGCAAACTGTAATGTATGTGCCATCATAGGGTGTGGGGGAACCAGACATATATGCCTTTGCCAAATGCACACACGCACCCAACCGCCGAGCGATCGACTACCCCCGCCGCGCGTCCCCCCACAGGTTCGCTTGCCCTTTTTCCTTTTTTCCTTTTTTCTTTTTGCTGGCCCAACATATGACCCATATACTACCTGTACGAACTCACCCACCGAGCCAACGTACGAACCCACCTGTAAAAGTACTGCTGCAACAGCTCCATGTGCTGTGAGGCAGCGGAGCTGACGTCTAGCATGGCGCCCTCCAACAGCTTCAGTGCACCCAGCAGCAACTCGATGGAAGACTGTAGGCCCGACCTGTGTAAATCGGCAATCGTCCGTAATAATGTCACCACGGGCGTACATACTGAGGTAGGGCGGTCGGTCTGGGAGGGGGCGGATCTCCGGGTGACAGGGTCAATGCAAGTTCCGTCCGACTTCGAGGTTCGTTGATTGCAACCTGCACCATTTTTATTTTGGCTACATACCCTTATCTATCTACACTGTCAACGAATATGGTAGTAAGCAGATCGATCCTGATAGTTTCAGATGCACATGTATGCATTCGTTTATTTACGCTTTCACGCGCCCTCGCTCGCTCTCCCAAGCCGAGGTGGGCGACCTCGGCGTACCTTGTCTGCAGCACGACGTTTGGGACCAGGACCCCGGTGATGTCGGATCCGCCCAGCAGCGCCATTTGCATTCTACATGCCGCCACCACCAACAGCCGCTGCATCTCGTCACCAAACGCCGTGTCGTTGGTATACGCCTGCTGTAGGTTGCACACGTCACCCAGAAGCCGTACAGCGTCCTTCGTGGCATCCTGAGTGTTCAGCAGCGCCAGGCGCTGCGCACCAGACAGTTTTGCCAACATCCACACTGCATCGATAGGCACCGCGAAAGAGGGTTTACCAATAATGTATGTAGGCCGGGCGGACAGTAAAAATCGAAACGAAGCAATGATGAATCGGCCCCGGCCCCTTTCCGGCTGAGTCGGGCTGGCCCCCGTCGCCGCTTCTGCTCCCCGACCTGCCGGGCCCGCCCCTGCCCGCCACGGCCCCTGCAGGCCCGTGTAGCCCTTCCCCGCCGGCCCTCGCGGCTCCGCCCGCGCTCCCTTTGTCCCTCGGCACGCTCAGTAAGCGCTGCGAAGAGGCCGATCAAGTGAATAAAAGTTTGCGAGAAAAGTTTACGAGGTTCGTTGGGAGTTCTTCTTTAAATGTTAAATATATATTTGCGAGGGACCCTTTCGAGTACTTCTCGACACTTTGCGAGGTAACAAACAATTAATCAAACATGTTTCGCAAAAAATAGCGAGCAGTACGGGTAAGCACGAACATGCAATGCCGTGCTTCGTTATCCGTCTGTTGCATTCTTGCCGCACCCTTATCAGGGGCCTCAAGATGGATAAATAATCATATCCAAATTTTAGCCAAACCGCAAGGAGGGGAAGGAGGATCGATGGAGACTAGGCTGGCGCGCGATGGGAAGGGGGCGGGCAGCAGTGTGAGGCGGCTGCGCGACTGTGGGCATGTGCGTGACTGAGAAAACAAATACAAATTTTAGCTCTGTGTAACGATTGTTGCACCTATTGCACGTAGAAGTAGTACGATAGATTAAATGTAAATGGTCGCGTGATAGATAGCTCAGTGAAGGGTGTGCTAAACCCGTTAGTATTAGCTGGCTATCCATGACCGATCGAATTGACCTACAAACATGACTGCGCACCTTCGTAGTCGGCGCCGTCGTAGCAGCAGGATGCGTAGTTGCAAGCTGGATCCGGGCGGCCATCCGCCAGCATGGATTGGGCGCAGTCGGGGGCGCAGGTGGGGCCGCAGGCGGCAAAGCTGGTCTGGGTGCCTTCAGACGACTGCGTGGGTGCGAAGCTGAGCAAGGCGCCGGCGAAGGAGCCGGACGGCATGCTGGCTGCTGAAGAGGGCTGTGGTGCGTTGGTCCGACAGGAGTACTCATCACTGAATGATGACTGCGTGCAGCAATTCATTCACCGGAGGTCGGTAGGCGCGTGCGTACGTAGTATCAGAATGATTGTTTACAGCGCACCGGAAACGAACAGTGATTCGTTAGCCGAGGGCTGCGTGCTGTTGCCGCGCGCGCGCCAAGGTACCAGGCAGACTGCGCAAACTCGATGGCCATCGATTTGCTATGGTATGCAACACAGTAGATATGTACCATCGTTGTTTTCCTGGCCTGCCTTGCTGCTTAAGTCGGCGGTATAGCGATAGTGCTTTCTGATTGCAGATCGATAGAATCGACGGAGTTGCTCTAGTGAATCAAGAGTGAATGTACAGGGAGCATGTAACAGTAGTTGGGAATGGCTGGATGCTCATTGTGTTTGCAGTCAGCTTGGCACCTGGGTCAATCTTACCACTTCATGCCACTACCTTCGGCACCATGCTAGCTCACGCACCTTATTACAGGCGCCGTTGTACGATTGCCTGCTGCTATACGAGGTGCGGGTCCAGACATTCTCGCCGGTGATGTAGTCGGCGCTGCTGCTAACGCCGCAGCTCATTTTACAGAAAGGCGTCAGCGCCGACAGGTCGGTTTGCACCTGACCGCTGCGATCCATCCACTGAGATGTCAGCTTGCCGTCGCGGCAGGAGCTGTACACGTTGACGGAACGGTTGAAGCAGGAGGTCTTATAAAAGCGCGCGGAAGTGCCTGAGGTGGAGGAGGGCGAACTGCCCTTCGGCGGTGGTGCCGGCGGCGGCGGTGGTCGCCTGACGAGGTTGCTGCCGCTAATGTCGACATAGTCAACCCAGAAAGATTTGTCGAAGTATGTAGGATCAATCTTGTCCAAGAACGAGAACAGCTCCGAAAGGTCGTAGTCTGCGAGTAACATTTATGCATTTTTTGTTGGCGGCATGGGTAATCTATCAGTAGATAGGGGAGCGGGGGCCGCCGAGCGATGTGCTGTGCCACTATTCGTTGGAATGAGCTTACGTAGCTGTGGAGGGCTGTTCTGCTGTGAATTTCATTACTAGTATAAGTGCCTTTTCCGAGCGAGTGTTGTAGGCAAGTGGTTAGTTTAATCGAGGTCTCTTGGCACAGCCGTTGTGCGGCTTGGATTGCTTGCTGTGTGCGTGGATGGGCAACGGAATGCATGTACATACGTATCATGCAGAGTGACGGACAGTATGGAAATTGAACAATATGGCATACACTGTGCGGTAGTAATGAAGTGATCCACGTACAGGGGGCGGGCACATGGCATTCGTGTACCTTCGCGCCGCCGTGTGCGTGCTAGCAGTTGCTAGCCACGAGACAGGTTCTATCTGCGGCATTTAACCTCCGTTCCTACATACCTTTCCAGGCTTGCTTTATTAACGAGTTATTAACGAGTTATTAACATTTTACAGCGCCTTGATGGCCCAGCAGAATGAAATGTGCATACCGCACCTTTACCGCAACTTGCTGGCTGGATGCATACAGATAGACATACTGTCACATTTCTGTGTAGTATACAGAAATGTGAAGGTGCCGTTCACAGGCAGATCCATACATCGAACGTATCATATATATGTATACCTATGTATATACATACATGCATACATACCGACGCCAGTTGCTTTCAGCCTAACAAGCCAGCCCACTTACCCCCAAGCATGAAATCCAAGGCGTCGTCTAGGCTGTTTGATAGACTGCTGCTAGAACCGTAATCTCCGCCGCCAATGGCATACAGGATCCGGGCTGCCACCTTTTGAGCTGCATCGTTCATCACCGACACGTCGGCAGCAGTGTCCCTCTGGGTCTCCGTCGCAGGATCAGCATCCTCTTTCACTGGGAGCGGGTCCATTGCCGCGCGCAACCTTGCCGCCAGGGCGTTCTCAACTGTGGTGGAGCTGCTCGCGCCGCTAGCCTCCGTCTGTGCTTGCAGCAGCAACTGCAGCAGCACCTCATGCCGCCGCCGCTGCACAATGTCGTTCCCAACCGCTTCCGTCTCACCCTGCACTTGCATTTCCATATTACGGACCTGTATCACCTCTGACGCGGTCGCATCAGAGGTCATCTCGTCATGCATTTGCTCGTCCAATCGCCGACGGAGGCTTGGCGGCTGTGGTGGTGCGACAGGCAAGCTATCAATTGAGCCCCCGGCGGCGTACATAAGGAAACTGTATGACGTGCCGTGGGGTACGAACCGGCCATCTGGCGCGAAGCAGGACGCGTGGCAGGCGGTATAGGGGTATTCGCGGTCGAGGAGCTGCCAGGGCGAGGTTGGCAGCCAGGCCAGCCGTACTTCGCCGTACGTCTCGGCCAGCTGCTGCTGTGGGGTCTCGAAGCGGATGCGAGTCGCAGTAGGCTGCGACAGGGTCCGTCCATGATGACGACGTTGAGGGGGCGGGCGGGCGCGGTTAGGGCGGTTAGGGCGGTTAGGGCGGTTAGGGTCCACGAGGTGCGGCGACTTTGACACAGCGTGGATCTGCTGCTGGAGGTCATCATAACGTGTTCCTTATTTTCTGATAAAATGGTGAAGCGCCAAGCGCCCACGCGCAGGGCGGGGTTAGGTTGTTGCGCACTGGATCTTGGAAGGGATCCAGAGGCACGCAAGCCATGGTGAAAGTAAGGGGGAGCGCGCACGCAGTGCTCAATTCATGGATACGTACGGGTCGTCCAGGGGCCGAGCATCTGGCTGGGAAAGTGCAGCTGTCGAGCTGTGGCTCGTAGAGTGACAAGGATGTGAGGCCGAGTCAGGGTGATGGTAGCTTGCATGTAAGCGGTGCCCTCACAGTCTCCGAAGTAGATGTCGAGCTTGCTTTACAACGGGCCTACTAGCTTCCAGCTTCCATCCTACAATTTCTTGCTGAAACGTGCTTGTGCGCGGGACCACGATGCACGCGCGCACTCTACATAGCTTTTTACCCGTTGCAGGATAGATGGGATTTTCTCATCCTTTGTCAACGGCGACGCCTATAATAATGCTGCCACGCACCCCGTGCCGGCGTAATCACCCTGCGTTTGGATCTGAGCATAACGTGCGTGATGCTCGCGGGGAGGCAGGAGGGTGCGTTGGATCTCTCCGCGCGTAAGGATACGGTAACACCGCAAAGGCCAGCCATGCAATGGCAACGTGCTGCTGACCGTTGTGCAGAGCGAGGTGGTGGATCGATTACTGGCTCACACAAAGTCAATCGCCTCGTTGATCAACATGGTATGTGCTTCGGCTGGCTCCTTAAACTGCGTAAATAGGACAAATGAAGTTTACGGTGTCCAAACTGCATTTTACGGAGTTTGGAACCTTTACGGAGAAAAGTCTTTCCCAGAGTGTGAATTTACTCAATTAATTAATTAATTAATTAATTGCGTGGACTACGAACTCCCGACACGCAGCCACTCACCCTTCCGCAAGTTCGCTGGAGGACCTTGGAGGGACAGCGGCCGCTATCATCCGCCACATTGCTGCCGTACATTGTACGACTCATCGCGGCACCCAAGCCCAGCACTGTGCCAGACGGCTCATACGACGCCACCGCCTCCCCCTTGTCCTTGTCCGGCGGAGGGCACCCCACGTAGCACTCGGTGAAGGAGGGGCCGGAGCTCCAGGAGCTGAAGGCGCCGGTGGCATTGGTGGAGCAGGTCCGCACGCGCGCGACGGCGACGGAGGCGCAGCTGGCACCGTACGGTACGTACTGTTCGCTGAAGAAGATGCGGACCTGCGCTCGTAAATATATGCATGCAGCCGCACGCTTACATGTGAAGGATGGAGTGGAGATCGTACGATTAAGGCTCCATCAGGCAAGCTTAGCACAGCCCATCCAGCTTTTTGATTATGTCGCCCGACTGCTGCATGAATCAGTACTCATGCGATCCACCATACGCTATATGAAAGCGCAGCACCTTTCATTATCAAGATCACCTGCTGTCGGCCAACATGTTTCACAGTTTCGATCGTCGCAGCGCAATCGAGGCCACTTGATGCGACACGCAGCTTGAGGCCATGCATGCATGCATGCCAGCCATGCGATGGATTTGCCCCGCCGCACGCGCAGCCATTAAAGCCCACGCACCTGCGTCTGCCCGGGCGCGAACACCGCACCCATGTCGTACTCCTCGTCCCGGCATGTTCCGTCGCACGGCTCCTCCCTGTAGCGAGATCCGCTCAGCGACCAGGCCCCGAATGAGCCGTCGGCGCAGGTGCGCGTGCGGTTGGCGCGGGTGCAGTTGGCGGACTCTGCGGTAGTGCGCGCGTGTTCGTTTGACAGATACGGTATGTCGAATACGGTATAGGTGCGCGTGGTGGCTAGCAAGGCATCAACCAGCGGTGTTATTATTATGACGGAGGTAAGGCACGCATGGGGATGAGGGAATGTACGAAAGTCATGGTAGCGGGGGACGCATGTTATTATCGAGTTGCACAGCAGCAGCCCGTTCGTTATTCTTTCGTACACGCGCGCCCTCACCGCTGTCGTACACGAGCTGCGTCTCCATCTCCTTGTGGCGGTAGTACACGTCGCTCTGGAAGGTGAGGCAGGGGGAGGAGCAGCTAGTGCTGTAGTTGGCCAGCAGGAGCTGCTTGGTACCTGAGAGCGATCAGGGAGGGGCAGAAGCGGTGGAGGTCGAGAGATGGGGTGGATAAATGGATGCGGTTCGTTCGTGGCCCGTCGCATCCGTGTTTTATTAGTGGGGAGGCCTTCCAGGCGATTAAGGACAGATTGGGTGTTGTTTGAGTGAATCTGATTGTAAGGGTTCTTTCCTTGGCAAAAACGGCATGAACCGTTTTACAGGGGGCCCGAAAGGATTACTCAAAGGCATACATGCATGCATGTGGGACACGAAGTGGGAGTGCAAGCGGAGGTCACGTACGTCGGTGCCCGGGGCCAGCCGTTTTGTCGTAAGTACGTCCCCTGAGGATGTTTGCTACATATATCTATCGCGCGCGCGAAGAGATAGATTGCGCCCACACCACCCACCCGTCTCCGCGTCCCAGTGTACAACGGCTGCGTTGAGGCACTGCGGTACCACCACTTGCTTGTTGACCTTGTGGCTGAGGTATGCATGTACGTGCAGCGCGGTGCGGGGCAGCAATAGTCAGTGCGCAGGGCCAGAAAGATGTTGCGAAGAGGATTATTGCAATGAGCGGGGCATGCTGTTAGGGTCACCCTCGTAGGGTGCGTGGCTGGAAGTTTCGGCAGTCTTTCGTTGTGACAGCGATTGGTGGGCCCGCCCACGCACAAAGAGACACAATCGGCACACATGACAGCAGCGCAAGTGGTCGAGTATGATGGAAGTGAAGGAAAATGAGTCCGTCCTGTTGCGTCGCCTGGATGGTTGTGACGTCGTCAAACGACTCGAGGCTGGTCGGTAAAGTGAAGTCCATGGAATGAAGCGGACTGCACTTCACCGACAGTGCATGCAGTAGTCCAATTGGAGTTTGCTTGACGACTCCAAATTGATAACGCAAGTACGCACTTACTTGCAAGGCACCAGCGGCAAGTCGCTCTTGTACCACTCCTCGGGGGCACCGTATTCCCCGTGCCTTAAGCCCGCCGCCGTGCAGGCCTGACCCAAGCCTGGCTGTGGCAGTGGCGGGCTGTGCGGCAGCGGAGGTCGTGGGGGCGACGGCGGCGGCGGCGGCGCCCGGCTGTAGAAGCTCCAGCCCTTCCAGGCCGGTGGCGGCGGGCGGCTCAACGGAGGTGGTGCCGGCGACGGCGGGGGCTTCTCCGTGCCCGGGAATACGAGGGAGGAGTTAACCGTGTTGCCTGCGGATACATCACCAGCGCGGGATATCAATAGGATCCGGTGCGTGATCGCTAGAAGATACATGGATGGGCGGTGCGGATGGGGTTGCAATCGCTTACGTAATGCACCGCCGCGTGACATGCATGGGAATCAGGCCCCACGTTTGCATCCCGGTGGGTGCTAAATATATTAGCAGCGCAGCAATGACGCCGGGAGTTCTCAAGTGTCTCTTCATCAAATAATTCCAAGGGGCCGTAGGCCACATCCATCAGTGCGCCGCCCGCCGGTGGCCGGGCAACCATCACATACACGAATCGATGTGTACGGCGCACCTGCAAGCTTGACCACTTCGTACAACAGACTGCTCCATTCCGTCGAGTTGCTTTCGTACGTAAAACCAAGCATCCAGACAGAACCGCGCGGCCTGCGAAATCCTTCTGGCTTTCGCCATTCGACGACGGTCGGGTAGCCGTCAGCGGTGTTGTAATAAGTCACGGCATTGCTGCGGACAGCAGCAATGGTTGGCAGTAGAGACGAGGCAAAACACATTAAACAACTTGCAGTAGTGCGATAAACAAATATACATGTAAAAACGGTGCTTAACCATCACTGCCATCCTCGCTTGCAGCAGGGCTTGCTGGAGCGGGCGGGGTCAGTCTATCTGCAGATAAAGTGCGCAGTGAAGGTGGAACGGAATCTTTCGGGAGAGTACCGCGGTTACATGTGAACCGGCAGGTCGGGGCGGGCATGCACCGCCTAAGAGGGGAGGGGTTGGAGGCGCGTCGTCGGATACAGCCTGCGAGTGTCGGCCCGGTGCGTGCACAGGCAGAGCTAGGGGTTACTTCGGGTGCTCAGTCGACACCCATTGCTTCGTCCGGGCCTTCCTTCGCTCGCTCGCTCGCTCGCTTGTTCACTCAGAGCTGTGAGGCTTGATGATCGGAAATAGACGCGCCGGAACAGAGCGACCTGGCCCAACGTCAGTCCATCCAGCGTCCCGCCGCGCCACCGCTTGCCTGACCTACCGGGCTCTGCCCGCCTTCTGTGAACCAGCGGCTGTGAACCAGCCTTGCTTGCAACCCCACACTGCAAGTTATTCGAGGGTGCAACAGCTACATCCGGCCTCATACATCGAGGCGACAGAGTCATAGTCCCAACAGCAAAGACCCCACTGCTGACCTAGCTCCATCCATTTTAAGCTATCCGTCGGCCGATAGATAGAACAGAACCCATTTATGGAAAGCGACAGCCGACAGAGCAGAACTTAATGAGGAAATTGGAGCACGGAACACTGAACATCCCTCGGCTGCTGCTCTTCTGACCAAGTCCTTGATCTATCGTTCATTCGTACCTGGGGAAGTTGCAGGACAGCGGCGATACCTGCCCCTTCACATCCGGAAGGATGGCAGGCACCGTGGCCGGTGCGTACGACGTCTTGAACGACGGCCCGAGCTGCCGGTTCCGCAGCGATTCTCCCGAGCACACGAAAGGGTCATCGGTGAGTGCCCGGAGCAGCATGGCCGTGTACTGGATGTCCCGTGGGTCGGTGGGCGCCGTCAGGACCAGGTGCCCGCCGTAGTACAGCAGCTGGTTCAGGGCCCTCGCCATGGCCCTATCAATCGTGACATCGGGACGCGCATATGGGGACGCGCATATGGGGGGACGAACAGACCCATTGTTGCGAAATCGAGTCAAATCGAGCGAAAAGGACGGAACCGATGCGTTACAACTGAAAAGTTCGTTACTGTTTCGTGTAAGAGCGGGACGGGGCGGCCCTTAAAGCCGCGGCGGGGCTGTGCATGGATGGACGGTTGCTCGATGTCAAAGGTGCGTGTCGGGCGGGCGCGTGTGATTATCTTGCACCGGAATAATTGAGGCGAAGAGGACGGGGCTGCGGAGCGAGCCCGGGAACGCGCGCATACATCTTTGGACCGAATTCTGGACAATCAAGCGGTGGATTGGCCGAGAGCTTCACGGCACAACGATGATGTGAATGTGCGTGGCCGGCTGCCGCGGGGGGGCTGAGCTGGGCTGGCCGGCCCCCACCCCCAGATCACGCACGCCGTGATCCGAGCTGAAACGGCGAGGAAGTCGTTGGGGGCGCGCGTGGGAAGCATGGTCAAGTGCGGTCAGAGGGATGGAGCAGCTGCAGCTTGGTGGGTTATGGCGGACACACGGCCACACGGCCAAGAATGCTGTCGCGCGCGCCACGCACGACACGGATGGAGCGGCGGCGTCGACGGTAACACCTAACACATACAGCCGTGAGCCCGGAAGTGGCGCAAAGTAGAACCAGGTACGCAAATACCCAACGGGGTTCCCCGACATTCCCCTTTTAATGGACGTCATATTTTTCATACGGTTGACGCTGCGACGGAGTAGTGCCAAACACGCAGCAGCTGGCAAGAAATCGTTAGCTTGGGGGCTACCTATTACATGAATACGGGAACCAAGCACGCCTATGATAGGTTGATCGCACCTTACAGCGGCTTGTTGGTCAGGGAACGAGTCCTGGGTGGGCGAGCCCAGATAATCGGCCTTGAGCCCTGGCAGGATTAGCACGGAGGTGTCGGACGCATTGCTCATCTCTACTGGCGGCCGGAACATCACCTCCACCTGCGAACTCCCGTGAAGTACGGCAGGGAAGAGGCAGAGAGAGCGGGTAGGTGCATTTGTGTAAATGTATGCGGACGTCCAGCGCCCACCATGCAGGACCATGCCAACCAGCCGATCGAACACAAGATAGGGCCCCCCGCCGGCCACCGCCCGGGCTTTTGAGACGAAAGCATCCGATTCATGGCATTATTGCAAGGAGATGGTGCTGATGTGAGATCTCCACAGCGCAACCGTAATAATTATATATTGCATGTGTATGTTTTCGCATTTGATCAGCAGCAGTGCATGCGATGCGAGTCGTTAGATAGTCATGGCGACCTCTTAATACTATTCAAATAACCTGCTTTTCCTGAGATAGTGCCAATGCACCGTTTTAGTTATCACCGCTTCATACGTATATATTGCAACTCGGAAGTAAGCCCGTCCCGGCTCGACCTGCTGTACCTGTCCTTCTCCGCAAATAAAGGTAAATTTATGTAGAGGTTGAATGTGCAAAAACGTGAGAACCCAGGAGATTACTAAATTCTTGATGAGCGCGTTACAGGAACCGCGCGCCCGCCGCAATTGTTATCGCACCTCCACGGATCCATATAAGCCAAGGATCTCAATAATGTTACGACCGGTAGGAGACGATGTAAGCTTGGCGCTCAAGAGGACCTTGGCCGTGTACCTTCCGCTCGCCATTGCCACCCTCCGCAGGTAGTGCGGAACACCGACGTCAACATGCTTGTTCAAAACGATGTCCTGCTCTTCCTGGCGTGATGGACGTTGGTGCCAAGACACTAATCCGATCGCGAGGACCGAGAATACCGCGAGCAGGGTGACAAGCTTCCATTGGGCTTGCATCATTCATTCGCGTAGATATATAGAAGCACAAATCTTCGAGTCCAATTATATGAATCACACCAGATAGTTCAACAACATTTCTGTCACTCATGGCGGTTGTTCGTACGTCGCGCCGCTCCTGTTTGGGCTAGCGAGGTGCACCAATTTCTCTCTTTGCAGCAGCGAGAGCAGCGCCAATCCGTCCTCTTGAGCACAGCAATGGGCCAAACGTGCCAACAAGAATTGACATTCGGGCTTCCCAAGCAACAAAGACACCTATCTACCCAACATGCTATGTGGGGTGCGTGGAGCCCCGGCGCGTATGGTACGCACGTAGCGTCTTTAGGCTCGATTGCCCACCGACCATCTGCACCCGCCCCTAGCTACATACATCGGCAAAACCTGAAAATAAATAAAACAGATTTCCACGCACCAAACCATTTCCTTTTCCCCGATTGTCGGTATGACGTTTCCTATTCGCGCTCATAGAGCTAGTTGCCTTCACACACGCAGCTGTAAGGAAGCAGATGCCCCGCCTCTTTCTTGCCCGCAAGGCGAAGTAGAGCAAGAGTGTGGCGTCGCATTATATATGAGCGCGTCCAGCGGCCGAGGCCCCCGCGCGTGGGCGGGCGGCGGCACCAGCATCAAGGTATGTAACGAAGGTCAGCGGCTCGCGACAACCCGGTCCCGCACACGTGCGGGTACAGACACGCACCCATTATTAAGCCCATGTCGCCTCACCAACAGCAGCTTATCATCAGCACGCAGGTGACCCACCTCCTTCCGGACTCGCCTGCCGACGACCTCGTTCCGAAGTCGCCATGCATCCAGACGCCCAGATAGAGTTACAGAACGATACCGCAGCAAAGAAAATAAATAAAGGAGACGGCGTTCGAATGCATGCGGAACCAGAACCCACCGCAGCAATACGTATCGAACTGACGTACCTCTAACTTCACCATGGCGGGAAACGCAGCAACCGCGTTGCTGCCAAACCAGCAGCCAACCCAGACGGACGAGTACGTGCGACACGAGCACGTACAACGAACAGCGGCCCGAGCGCCCAAACAACACATACTTACAAGTTACAACCCGACAAAATGTAGACTCGCCTGCTGCACTCAGAGCAGGGAGCAGCGAAGTGGGCGATGCGTTGCTGTGCGATTTGTCACAACACACTGCGTAACTGACACAGCGTGTCGAAAGCCTTGATTGTACGCTCTACACCAGGAGTCCCCGCCTCGGTCAAGGATGGGAGAACGCCGCGGAATCTACTCCGGAAGACGGGATCTGAGTGCCGTCACTCCGGCGATCACTGCCTGAGCTAGCGGGATGGAGCTGAGTGCCGCTCGTAATCCAGTACGGCAGGATCCCTAAGCCAGAGACGCAGGGTGTCGTGACAGATCCCTACCTGTCTGCTTAGTGCCTAGTGCATACGTACCCACCCGATAGGTAGGCAGGCATCAGGCCTGATCTAGGTCTGGTCGTTTTGGGTCGGGTTGGTGAGATGTGGTGAGGATTGGGAGGGGAGAAGGGGGAGGGCGGTGGCTCAGTGCTGCTCTCAGTGTCTTTGAGATGAGGTTGGCCCAGGGCCGGGTCAGTCCAGGCCGGATGGTCTGATCGGGGGAGCCACCACCCCAGCCGGCTATCTCGTTTCGAGTGACCGCCCCACAGATGCTGCTGCTGCTGCCGCCTCGGCCTGTGCACGGCATGCATGTCACCAAATCCATTACATTAACACTATGGAGAGAGGCTTATGGTTTCAGGGTTTAAGGGTTTTAGGGGACGCTAGCTAGCTGCTGACGGTGTCGCACGCTTCACGTACGGCACCGGTGCCTGGGCAAAAGACTCTTCTTTTTGTGCCTGGCTAGCTAGCGAGCTACACATGTGGATCAAAGGCCGGACTTATGCTTACAATTTTTTGAAGAGAAATGCACAAGTACGTAAGGGAAAGGAAAGCGCGACGGAGAGACCCCGCGGTGCGTCCATCTGGCCGCGGAAAGACGATGTAGCAATCCAAGAAAGGTGCGTGCACCCGATAGATAGGATCACGCGCTTGCGCGCTCCCCTCTCGAATTTGGTGAGGCGACGAAATCCTGCGCGTGACTCTTACGTCCGCGTGGCTCGGGTCAAACTCGCCGCGCACGCATGTACGTACGGCCCCCCAGCTACAAACAGATGTACCGCATCGCTCGGTGGCATGCCGTACATAAACATCACGCACCACCGGCACACACGTACGGCAGGCCGCCGCCGCGACAGCACACGTACGTGGCGACCACCGACCACGCAGCCAATCAACCTGCTAACGCCGAAATAAACATGTCAAATGTTCGTTCGGGCTATTGCGGAGCCATTCCTCAAGGCCTCGCTGCGCCGCGGCGTCGCTCCGGGGGATGCTCCGTCCGGGAATATGTGTCTGAGGCGTTTGTACCTCTATCAATTTATCGGCGCTACACCGTCGCTCGCTAGATAGGGCGCCAACCAACCAACCAGGTGCACCCGAGGACTAACGAACGGGATCGGAGCGATTTTTAGGAGGGCCGCGCGCGATGGCTTACCGACTAATAACCGACTAACCGGCGTTCGGAAATGCATACGTGTCATGATCTTGCGAACGGCAAACAAACAAATACCGAAGGCGCGTAAACGTAGCTGAGTGCGAGACTCGAAGCACAGCCATCCAGCCATAACAGCGACTCACTCTAGTTCGCATCCAAAAAGAACAAGAGCGCCCGCCGTTATACCGGTACTTCTTTATGGTTGGCCCTCATCATTAATGTCCTCACAGCCCACCTGCGTGCCCCGCGTTGCGCGCAGGTAGGTAGGAGCCTCGAGGGCAATTCATCGAACCAACCAACAACATGACACGCCCGCCGCCTCGGCACGCACGCACGACATACAGCCACGCATGACTGCTGGGGCGCTGAATGAATGCACTCGAGCGAGCGAGCGAGCGGGAGCAACGAACTGGACGAACGATCGAAAGAGCGAGCGTGATCACGCACGAACCGATTTGTTTGTTTTTTGTAAGCTTGGGTGCGTCAAGGGCCGCCAGGACTGAAGCAAGGCGGCATGGGCATTTCGGTGCGGAATGAGCCGCGCACAACGCACGCGCGCGCTCAAGGCACGCGGGGGCGAGGCTCGAAGCGACGGACGGAGGACAAGAGGGAGCCAAGATATATCTTGGCTTTCTCTCGTCCTTCCAAGTTATGACAATGGAATCCACATTGACTGATGAAAGACGGATAATAAGGGTCGTTAGATACTAACCTGAGCAGCAGGTGCGTGGCTATGGGCTAGGTGGCCCCGAATAAAACTAACGACAGTAAAAACAGCAGTGGAGTCAGCCGCCGACAGGCGCCGCCGCCGACATACATAGATAGTATTTATCCACGCACGGAATCATCTATCTCGGCAGACTCATCAACACCAGGAAAGAACATATCCTACATTTTCGGTCATCGGTAATGAAAGCCAGCAGCTGCCTGCAGTTGTAACTGGCGCATAAGCAAGGCATCACATTAGCTAGCGTGGCATGCTTATGATTCGTCGTTTTGAATCATCAGCCACAAACACGCATCGCGCATCATCAGCGATCCTCCCGCGGCAGCGGTGCGTGATTGGCCACATTGCTTGGCGCAATCGTAAAAGCCCGCCCCAGCAGCGCCCAACCAAAATACTTCCAGTGCTTGCCTCCACGGCCGCCCTTTATGTTAGGATGCGCACATCCGTCCACGAACTAAACACGCGCCAATAATGATCGATACGATGGATTGAAACCAACCAAGCATGCCGGCCAAGCCAATAATCATCTCACGGCCGAGCCCCTACCTCAATCAGCTGCTGTAAATCAACGGATGGAATGAAGCCGATTATTCAAAGAAAATTTAGACAGGCCGGCTGGTGGTGGCCCTAACGCGACGGCGGGGACGGAGCAACGAGCAAGCAAGCCGGCCGAAAGGGCACGCGTGGAATATGCCTCTGAGCCCCTCCCTCGAGGATCATCAGGCGCTGCATGTCTGTCATCATCTGGCGGCCATGCCATCCAGCGACCAAGTGCTGCGGCAGCTAGATAGGACCAGCCAGCCACCGAGTACGTGATAACATACGGCGGTAGCTAGCTAGCATAGGCGGGTTCGATTTGCTCGCTACCAGGGCGCGCCGTCGGCCACCTTGTTCTTCTTGGTCTTCATGACGACCACCACAATGATGACGACGATGATGGCCGCGCCAACTGTGGTGCAGGGCGGCGGGGAAGGGGGACGAAGGGGGAGGGAGGAACGAAGCCGGGGCAAGTTCACCACCCGGCAGCAGCAGCAGCAGCAGCAGCAGCAAAAGTACTATTTAGGAGCAGATGCAGAAGCAACGTCTGGTAGCTAGCGCATTTCCGCCACCCACCCGCGTGCGTGCCCGCCCCTGCTGACTCACCCACGCTGCCGATGACGATTCCCGCGATAGCCCCGGCGCTCAGCTTCTTCTTCTTTTTGTATTCGGGGACTGCGTTGGCGTCGCCCGGAGTCAGGCTCACGGAGGCCACCTGAACCTTGGCATTGATGCCGTACGTGGCCAGAGCCTGCTCCAGAAGGCCTGTTTGGGAGTACGACAGTACGGCGGTATACGAAAAGGATAGGTACATGTTGACGGCGCTGGGCGCGCGCGGTGATTGAATGTCCTGGACGATCATCTATCATCATCAGTAGTGTCGTCCAGCTTTCGACTAGCAGCTATCCATTCAGCAGGGATTCAGCATCCCTTTCAACTACCGGTAACTTGTGTAAACTTGACCACATAACTGCATACTTCCCTTGTGGGAACGAATCCTAAGCGAGTAATAAGTTGCAACTGGTTTCCATGATGCGTCCATCCGCCTCTATTTGCTGCAGCAGCTGCGTGTGCTAAACCAAGCAATGCACCCACACATATATACAGTCCACCCGCCCTTCTCACTGTTCGCTCTGTCGCCGTTGTTCAGCAGCCCGGACGCCTGGTTGCCTGCCACCACGTCCATCTCCGAAGTCGTCACCGCCACCGACACCGAGCCGCCTGACTGCAGCCGGCGGCGGCGGCGGTAGACCAGGCGCGCCGGCGCCGTCACCGCCGCCAGCGAGCCGTCACTGCCGCCGCCAGCTGCTGCCGCGTCGGTAGCGCCCCCGGCGGTAGCGGCGGAATGCCAGTGGTGACCGCGAAGTTGGGTCAGGGGCTCCAGGACGAAGTCGTCTGAGTCGGCGTCGTCGTCTGAGTCGGTGTTGGTTGCGATGGCGCTGCGGCGGCGGCCACTGATGGCGGCGGCGCCGGCGGCCACATTCTGGAGGACGGTCTGTAGATAGATGGATGGGCGGCGGGGAACGGGGAACGGGGGCGGGGCGGTAGGATGTAACCTAAGTAGGCAACCTTGCTTGACGCTGCGCGTTACACCGCTCGCTCGGCGCCTATTTGGGGTAGACAACAAGGAAAGGTACAATTGCCAGCAAACGTGAACGTACCGTACCGGCCGCGAGCAACAAATTAACCACCGTTTTCACAGATGGATGTGGATCGCACACGCATACCCAACCAACCAATCAACCAACCAACCAACCAACCAACAGCACCGCAGCTCGCATGACGTCGTCCTCACGTACCCTTCCGACGCCGACAGGGCCCTGGAACATGTACGCCTTGATGCCCTTGATCAGATTGTCTGCGGTTTCGCCCTGCAGCGACTGCGCCGAGATGCCGCCCAGGTTGAGGGTGACGCTGACGCTCACCTGCGGGTTGTGACCAGTGTGTGTGTGGGTGTGTGCGGTTAATTACGCCGCGTTGATTACGCCGCGTTGCGAATCGGTGTAATACGGAAGCAGTACGGAGTACGTAGCATTCGTACCAGATTCCTGCTGTACGTATCAAGCAGTTCGTCATCATGTTACGTCCCATTGGATTGCGCGCGTTTGTACACGCAGAGCGAAGAAGCTCAAACATTTCAGTCGGAGAAAGAAACGTGGCGGGCCCTGCTAGCTGCTGGCTGGTGCATCCACCCTGCATGCATGCGCCAATGAACTTACCTGGCTGCTTGGCTCGGAAGTGAATGACGCCGGGAACGACACGTACGACCCATTGCTGCTGTTGCGGGCCGCGCGCGCCGCCGGCGTGACCGTTGTGTACGACGCATTGAGCGCCGTGAGCGGCCGCATGCTGTTGTTTGTCGTACGGTACGAGCAAAGGTCGGCCAGCGGCGTCAGTTGGTTTGTCAGCTTGGTGGAGGGAGTGAAGGGGTCGGCGGTGGTGGGGGAGGTGGGCAGCAGGCCGGCGGCGAGGGCGTCGGAGTCTTCACCGGCGGGGCTGGAGAAGAAGTCGGAAGACTGCGGGGCGGGGGACGGCGTGCGTGGTGGGGCGGGCAAGGAACGTTGGTCATGCGTGGAAGGGCAGGGATGCGTGCAGGGTTGCTATCTTAGGATAAAAATATCTATTTGCCCAAAAATTTGAAACTTTATAGAAGTTTTTTTTACGATTTTGAGTGTCCAGTAGGATATTTTAGGGAGAATTCTGACCATACAATCTGATCATCCATAGAACTTCGGAAGCCCATTTCCCCATAAAATCACGTCGCCGGCTCCCTCCCGACGGCGAAAAAGATGTTTTCGGCTCCGAACAACTGTGCTGGATATTACTGAAAACAAGTTCCTACATTGCACATGGTCATGGTTGATATCTGGCCACTGCACACAGATACTTTTGGGCCTTCCCAGCCAAAAAACTTCTCGTCATCCATAGAAGTTTTTGGAACATTTGAGCAACGAATATCTGAGCCCGTAGATACTCCCGTCAAGGAAGATAGCAACCCTGGATGCGTGTGTCATCGGCGGTTAGAAACCTGCTGCTTGTGATGACTGACGCATTGTGACGAGTGCATCGAGAGACCGTGAGAGGTATGTATGTAGATATGCATGTGCATATGCTGCTGTCGTACCTTTGAGCCCAGGAATGCCGTAGTGAGGATCTCGCGGTACGACACATTGAACTCGAGCTGCAGCGCCTCCGCCCGGAAGAAGGTGCATGGCTTGACCAGGCAGTCGGGCAAGGCGGCGGAGGCGTTGCTGCCCGAAGCGAAGCCCGCCTGGCCGGCTCGCGGCCTGTACTGCAGCAACCAGCTGCCGTACGGGCTGAAAAGCGAGGCACCCAGGCCGGCCGATTCCGCACCTGCATGCAGAAGTTGCCAGGGGTAGGTTGCAAGCGAGCCGCGGCGAATCCCGGCGAGAGTTCAGTACTTTGTAGTCGGATGCAGCAGCTTCGTCACAGAAACGTAACCTGCGGCAGCTTTACATACTACACACACACATGGACATTGACACACACACATGGACAAATACACACACATGGACAAATACACATGGACATACACACATGGACATATACACATATATACACACTACACGCAGCAGGGCGCGACACGGCAAGGCAATGCACGGCACGCACCGTCCGCGGGCACGTAGGAGGTCGGGGCGCCCATGCTGGGGCAGAAGACGTTGCAGTACGATGCTGGTACGGGATGGTTGTACGACACGGACCGGCCGATCAGCGCCGCGACGGGGTCCGGGTAGTACAGAGAGACGGGGCCCTGTCACGGGGGAAGTGCGAGGAAGCACGAAGCAGGGAAATGCAAATCAGCCATACATCTCCTTTTGCCCGATCGCCAAGCACGCAGCGCGGCGCAGCGCAGCGCAGCGCGCATCACTCGCTATATGTACGCGAAGCTAGCTAGCTGTTATGCGTTTTCCAGCAAAACGAACACACGCTCCCGCACACGAGTTTCTTGTATTGTACCTCTTGTAGCGTTTCTGCCACTCCACAACCAGCTAGATAGTGTGCACCATCTCGCACCCACCCACTCATCTATCTACGTCGCCATGACGCCCATCCATGTAGGTACACCGTACAAAGTCGTACTCATACGTACGCCATACCTACCTTGACCGCAACTGCCACATCGGCGTCAGCAGAGGGCAGCGACAGCGACGAGGCACAGGCTCGCAACATGTCCACTCCCAGGCCGTCCAGGTAGGCGTGGTTGGCCACAGCAGACTGCAGGCATAGCATGGAGTATTGCAATGTTCAGGCGTTCATAAAATGCAAATTCGGAGCGAGGGTCAGGGACGCTGCTGGGTTTCGACGACACGGGTTAGTGTCCCTGCTGCGCGTCCGAATAACGAAATACAATCGGCCCGTTGCTGAAAGGTATTATATGATATGGCGCATGAATTATATATATATATATGAATTATATATATGAATTATATGAATTATATGAATTATATGAATTATATGAATTATATATATGAATTATATGAATTATATATATTATATATTATATATTATATGAATTATATATATATTATATTATTATATGAATTATATATATATTATATATTATATATTATTATATTATATTATATTATTATATTATATATTATATATTATATTATATTATATTATATATTATATATTATATATTATATGAATTATATATATATTATATATATGAATTATATGAATTATATATATATATATATATATATATATATATATATATATATATATATATGTATACCTGAAGGCAGCGCAACATCGTACGTCACAGCGCCGCCATCATACGAGTACGACACATCGCCAGTTCGCCATCATCGTACATACGTACGGCAAGGAAGCAGTACACGCACGTACTCAGCAGTCACGCTCTCACCGAGACGGAGCGATGCTGTACGGTGACGTTGTCGGTCTTGTCGGCCAGCACGCGGATGGCTACGCCCTTCAGTCGGACGTCGAAGTACTTGGTCTGACGCGGCAGGGGCACCTGTACATATGAAGGGCAACGGGTGCGTGCGTGTATGCGAATGGTTGTTCTGCAGTTCGCTGGTTCCTACCTTGATGATCGATCCCTCCCCCACACGTGCACGCACGGGCATCAGATGCACCCTACGCTACCGCCGTACATGTCGTACATGCCGAGGGATGCACCATACATACATACAGCAGCCATGCGTGACTGCAACGATTCTCCCTCCGGGCGTGAAGCTATCTACCGTATAATAATAATACTAAGCTGCCGTATTATGTTATTAGGTTGTCGTACAGCATCTTGCCGTACCTGTACGGTGGCCACCAGGCCCTGGCTCAGGTTTCGGAGCACGTGCGCGTGGCTGCGGGTGGTGAGGGTGTAATACACGGTGGCTGTCTTGCGGTCCGACACCTGGATGTTGGAACCGAAGCGGCTGGCCTTGGTAGCGGTGGCGGTGGGGGAGACGGCCGCGGCGGCGGCGGTGGCAGCCTCCGCAGTGGTGTTAGGCAAGGAAGCGAGCTCCGTGCTGTTAACCGCATCGTAAACCTGCACATGCACACATGCAGACATGGATGGATACAGTCGGCAGCAACGAAGCAGCGGGCAGCACGCAGATAGAGCAGCAACAACAACAACAACAACAACAACAACAACAACAACAACTATAGAACTATTACAGCGTTTTGTTACTTCTGATCGCCTGGCTGGCTGGCTGGCGGCACGCACGTGCGTGCGTCGCTGGGTTCTAAGGGCGGGGAAGGTAAGCACGCAGCTGTATATATGTCGGCGCGGCTCAATCTATCTATCTATCTAACTAACTAACTATCTATCTTGCCTGCTGCAGCAGCCCCGCGACGGGCTCCTTCACGGCCAGGGCGCTGGCGTTTCGGAGCGCGGCGTCCAGCTCGGTGAGGGCCCGGGAGGGGGCGCCGGCAGTCATCTCCACTTGGAGAGCGAGCCTGGGGGGGGGTGTGGGGTGTGGGAGGGTGGGAGGTAAAAAAGATGGGAGGGAGGGAACGACGGAGATACAGGGCCGGACCAGACGCACGCACGGTGCGTGGAGATAGAGAAACGACAGGACTCGCCCACATACACGTCTGCAAGTACGCGCGCACGCATAGACGGACCGATTGACATGACGGCACCTGAATTAAGTTGGAAACGGACGGAAACGGGCGGAAGCGGTAGCTCGCCATCAACAGCAGATAGAAGCGTAGCACGTCTACCAAAGGTATGTAGGTAGGGCGCTGGGTAGGCAGGGAGACCCCCCTGCGTGGCTGCTCAGCACTCACTGTCGTAGTTGGCGGATGAGGTGGGTCTGAATCATGGAGCGGTACATCTGGAGCAGCGACGCGCCGCCGCGGCCGCGCAGAGTCGCCGCCGCCGCCCACTGACCCGGCTTGTCCTGAAGTAGATAGGTGTATGTGTGCGTGTGTGTGGTTAACGTACAGGCGGGACCAGAAACCAAAGGTGAACATCGGGTCCCTGTCCCCTGCACTGGTAGAACTCATCACGGTTGAATGTTCAACGATGATGTGTCTGGCATGTCTGGGAAGAATGCGTGCGGGTACCCAGATGTGATCCGAGTGAGACGGAGTCCAGACACTGAGTGGGTGGGAGAAGCAACCCATCTTAGTCAAAAAGGCGGTCACCGCGGTAATGGGCTGTACCCGCCGATGAGGCATCAGTCTGTTCCCTTAACCCACGCAAGGGCTTACGGTCCAGCGTAATACTTTCTTCCTTTCTTTCTTTCATCGGGTAGGCGCGGGAGCAAGCCACGCAGCCATTAATAATAATCATGCGCCGAGCGACCGATGGAACCAGCTGTCACATGCACACACCGCCACCCACCCACCAGCCCACCCACCCACCTATCACACCCGTCTACGTAAATCCCCGCTGCCAACCCACATACCCACCACTCCCACTCACTTCACGCATTCATCGGCCGCTCCCATGCACCCATGCACCCCACTGCAATGCGACTCCATATTTCTTCGTTCTTTCCACCCATTTCGGCCCATCCATACAAGCATACATACATGCACCGCCACCGCCACCGCCACCGCCACCGCACCTTAGAGCTGCTCAATGTGTAGCTCAAGTCGGATGCCGTACACACGGACGGCGACCGGGCCACCGTGTTGAGCATCTCCAACGTGATGTCCAGCCAGGATTGGACCTACGTGGATGTGTACGTGTGTGTAAGTCGTATACATACACACACGGGGGCCTCGAGTAAGGATGACGAACGACGCAAGTCTTGAGGGCATCAACGTATAATAAGCGGCCAGGTAGATTCACGCACCCAGCGAGCGAGCAGGGCCAGTCTATAGCTTAGGATGCGAGATAGAGTTACCATGCTTAGCATATGGAGATGGTCACAGCGCATGGCAGCCCCACATACACGTATGCAGCCGTATGCGCAGCCCAAGTGCACGCAAGCACGCACACGCATGCGCGCGTGTTCGTTTCGCGCAATTCACACTCGCAGATTTCTAGCAGGCTTGGATAGCACATCCATCTCGCAGAGGCGCATCATATGTATATATACGTCACCCGCTCCGCTCCACACACACACATCAACACACGCACCCCGACCGACCTGTTGTGATCCGCTGATTGCGTCCAGTGCCGCCCACATGTTGCGTGTGAGTCCCGCCAGGTCCCGACCCATGCCCTCAAAGGAAGGGCCCAACATCGGCTGAAGCAGCGAAAACATGTGGTCCTGGGGACGACCCGCAGCGCCGTCTCCGCTCATCTGAGGGGGGGGGGGAGTACGAACCAGCACCATCGCAGCCGCCGTTATCATCAGTCGCCCAATCAATGACCAATACATGTTTTACTAGTTGTTACGCGTACGGGTGGCGGCGGGGGTGTCCGTTAACACCGGGGCAACGAAGCACGCATCAAGAACCATCCAGTATTACGTAGAACGAATGATATAATCAAACACGCAACATACACGCCAACACGCAAATAACCCAGCAGCATACGCACGCATGCGAGGGGGGCATGCACATACACGCACACCAACCCACCTCGAGGTCGATGTCTGACAGTGAAAGGGCCGGCGGCGGTACATCCGGCCCCAGGTACGGCGAAGCCATGTTGCTGCTGTCCTCCTTGGCAGCTGCATCCGTCTTATACGCCTTAACACCACCGCCATTATCACCACCCGCCGCCTGCTTGCCGTTCTGGATGCGTGAAGACACGGAGCCCCACCACCGCTCCGTCATCCTGGACTGCAGCCCGCCGCCGACGCCGCCGCCGCTGACCTCCGCCGCCGCCGCCTTTGCCTTTGCAGCAGCTCCTGTCGATGAAGACTGCTTGGCGGCCGCGCCGGCGGTGGACGGCGACGACGACGACGCGTAGGCTGCAGCCAACCTGCTCGCTTGCTTTAGCAGAACTTTACTCTGGACTTGATCCAAGCCCAGCAGATTCTCCAGGGAGGAGGCCCCTCCGGCTGCTGCTGCTTCTGCCAGGCTCCGCCGCGGCTGTCCTGGCAGCTTGCTGCTCTCAAGGGTGCGACGCATGGAGGCGGCACGGCGGGCGGCGGCCAATGGATGGTTGCGACCCGCCTGCTGCACGAATCCCACCTGTGGGACGAACGACGATAGCTAGGTTAAGCGCAGAAAGCAAGCGACGGCGGCTAGATGGAGTACTTAGCAGTGATGAAATGCACGGTTGTCGTCCGCGCTATAACGAGAACGAGTGGCGCCCTGCCGGCCCGCCACCATTTGAGAGACCGATGCCTCGCTTCCTCCCAACCCACCTGCGCAACCCGGTGCATCTCATTCATTGCGTCATCGTACAACGACAGCTTGGCCTGCATCTCTGTCTGCTGTACAGCGGCGGCGTCGCCGCTGGCCGCCGCCGCCAGCCGCCGCCGCCGCCGCGCCTCACGCTGCGACCGCAGCGGCACCGAGACGCTCTCCCGGCTGCTTTCGCTGCTGAACGCAAGTCCGCCGGCTGCTGCGGATGCGGTGGCTGCTGCTGCGGCTTCGCCGTCCATTCCGCCGTTGATGTTGTCATTGCTGTCCTTGGCTGCTGTCTTCACGGCCGCCTGCTTCAGCAACGTCGCCAGCTGCTGGCGGAGAGCGGCATCGGAAGAGCTCGCTGTCGTCACCTCTGAGTCTGATGACTGAGGCGGCGGCAGGAGGAGGTTCTTGAGACCCTGTCGAACTGCAGCGCACAGGCTGTCCCCGTCACCGTCGTTCGCCACCGCCGCCGCCGAAGCACGGCCTCGTCCACTGCCGCCCTCCGCACGGCCCTCCCTCGAGTGCCGCCCCTCGGCCACGCCCCAGTGCCCTGCGTCTGCAGCCGCCAGCGCCGCAGCCCGCTGCAGTGCAGTACGGCCTCCGCCGGCGCTTGGGCCGCTGCCGCCACGGCCAAGGCGGGCGCCGGTCCTGGCGGCGTCGGCAGCCGTGATGGCGGCAGTTGCCGCCGTGCGCGATGGACCAGCCGCCAGGAGCTCACGACGCCGCTGCTCCTCTAGGGGTTGCTCTCCCTCTGCGTCAGGTTGGGCGTCCGTGCTCTGATCATCACTGGTTTGGGTGCTGCTGCCGCTGCTGCTGGTGCTGGTGCTCGCTTCGCGGCGGCTGTCGCTGCGCGCCTCGCGGCTTTGGCACTGCTGCGCCAGCCACACAGCCACGCGGAGCGCCTCGCGCTGTTGCACCGTCGGAGCCTCGGACGACGTGTCCTCGGCATCCGTTTCCTTGCCAATCTGCGGCACTCGAGACGCAGCAGCAGGTTTCTGCTCGTCCTCCATCGTCTGCTGCTGCTGCTGGTGCTGTTCTTGCTGTTGTGGCGCGACAGCGTCATCGCTGCCACCCTCTCGGGCGGACACGGATGCGGCAACGAGCAAGCGCAGGCAGGCACGTGCTTGAGCCGCAGGCAGATCGAGCAGCTTTGCCGAGCAGGCGCGCAGCGCCGCCGCCGCCTTCTTCCTTTGCACGTTGATGGGCTTGGCCGCAGAGGAGGTGGAGGTGGTGGAAGCCGCCTCCGCAGCAGCAGCGGCGGCGGCGGCGGTGCCGTCGACACTCATGTCGCCAGCAGCCGCGGCCATTGACTCCTCAGCAGCCGCTGGCTGCTCTTGCCGTACACTGCTGTCGTCGTTGGCCTTCTTAGGACCATCCACCGCACTACTGCCGTCGTCGTTGGCGACAGTGGCAGTGCCGAGGGCGGCGCGGCGGCTGCGATGGCGCCCCGAGTATCCCATGCCTTGCAATTGAGCCTCGGCAGCGGCTATGGCAGCCGCCGTGGCATCCGCAATGGCCTGATCAGTGACATCTCCGAAGTTGCCGCTTGCTAAGCCAGCTGCGCACGTCACGTTGTGTTTGTCAAGCAGGCAGCAGGGGTCGAACAGGCGATCAGTGGATAAGAAGTTTTAAGATTCTGCCTCCCCGGCGTGTGTATTCTGCTGTTGCAAGGCTGTTCGCTGTCACTGTCTGTCCGCAAATCGGCACCTCGCTCTGTGCCCTCGTGTGGAACGTGCGAGCTTCCATAATAACAGTAGCGTGGAGGGCTGTAATACTAATACACGTCCGCCATATATATACGCATTTTTTCATCTCGTAAACACAACATCAGCGACCCACACACTGCTGCTATGCGGCGCGGGTTCGTTAGGGGGGCGGGGCTGTATGTGTGGACAGATACGTTCGCCATGTATGAGGTGCACACACCTAAGTAAGCGCCCAGCAGAAGCCCAAACCCTAAGCCAACCCAGCCACCTACCAATTTCGCCGATATCGCTGCCACCGGAGCCGCCAAAGTCTCCGAAACCGCCAAAACCCCCCGAACCGCCGCCATAGTCGCCCGAGCCGCCGCCATAGTCTCCGCCATAGTCTCCGCTGTAGTCTCCGCTGTAGTCTCCGCTGTAGTCTAATAAGCTTCCAAGGCCGAAGTAGTCGAGATTCCCGTAGTCTCCACCAGAATAATCCCCGTAATCCCCGCCGCCAAACAATAGAGTATCCAAATAATCCAAGAAGCCTAGGTTGAAGTCTCCGCTGCTGTCGCCGCTGTCTCCAGATGATGTCGATGACTGGTCCCCGCCACCGGCAAACAGAAAGCTCTGCAGGCCCCAGCTGCTGCCAACATCCATAAAGTCACCACCAATGGCTCCGGAGGCAGAGGAGGCACCGCTGGAAGTGAGGCTTTCCCACGAGAAGCCGCTGCTGCTGCCGCTGCCAGGCTGGCTGACGTCGGTGAAAAGGGAGTTGAAGAAATCTGCAAGTAGGATGAACAAAGAAAGCACGCAGGCACGCGGGGGCCTTATTACACGCGCGGTGCGTGGTCACACAGGCACAGACGGGAGATTGTTTCGTTGGGTCGTGGTTGACCACGCACTTAAACGGCCCGCGGTCGGTTCGAGTCGGCAGCAGGCACGCAGTTGCGCTGGCTGGGCAGTAGTACGACAGTGTACGGAATGGAAGTGTACGAACATTATATACGGCACGCACAACGAGCAGCACGCACGCAGAAAGACGCCTTACTTTATTTCCTTCCACCCACACCCCACCGTCGTGCACGGAGGGCAGATAGCTAAAAGCGTACATACATGCACAACTCATCATCACCCTCGCTCCTCGATAGGGAGTAAGTAGTGAAGCGAACGGAAGTAAGTAAGTAAGGAAGGAAGCCCGCGCACGCACGAACAGCGAACATCTCGCTTGCTTGCTTTGATTTGCTCACCGTCTGTACCGCCGCTCGCCGAACCAAAGTTTTGGTCGGACAGAACCCAACTGAACAGATTCTTTGAGCCGCCGCCGCCGCCGCCGCCCGATGAGAACAGCGCCTCCAGGGGATTACTACTGCAGTCCGGTACAGTGACCAGTTGGCGGCGCCGGCCAAACAAGTCGCCGAAGAAGCCGGCAACGGCGCTGCCGATGCCCTCCACCACATCCACCACGACAGACGCGACAGCGCGCGCGGGGGCGGTGATGATGTCGACTCCGGTGGCGACGGTGTTGCCGATGAACTTGACGGCATCGCCCACCGGTCCTCCGATCGCGGTCCCAATCACAGAGCCAGCACACTTTGCGGCGCCGCCTGCACGCGAGGTATCGATGTACACCGATGCACGCCCGCACCCAAGCGTTTTATTTGTGATGGCGATACGGCAGGTATGTTGACTTACTTGACGACCGGGCGGGAAGGGAATGATTCGTTCGATTGTTTTGAGGGCGGCTCTACGTATACACGCACTTCCAGATCGAGCGGAGTTATTTCTGCGCCTCTCTATCTGTTATGGACGGAGCAGGCCGGCTCTCCTGATCCACTAGCACATGCCGGGGCTACATACGCACGCACGCCATTAGTAATAATATGTGGATGGCAGTTTAGTTGGTTTGGGGCATGAACATGACAACGCAACTGCACGCACGACAGGAGCTGGATACCGTAGTTTGGCTGCCTTCGCTTGCATCATACATGTATGGTAAGCGTGCACCGACACGCACCCGCCTGCCCGCGGTTAGCATCGCAAGCAGTCGTCGTCTACTGCTATCGCGACATCGATCAGGCACCGGCCGGGTCGCTCGTGTAGTGTGCATTATTGCTGATCGAGTGAGGGAGTGAAGTCGATCGATGGGTGGCAAAGTATTTCGGTACCCAGCCACGCACCCGCGATGCCGAACCAGCCGCCTCGCACGGCCCCCAGGGCCGCATCGGCGCAGTCCGACAGAACATCTCCCGCCTCCAGAGCCGTTCCCGTGACCTTCATGCAATCAAGCAGGCGAGCAGGATAACGAAATCGATCACGCAATTGGTCGTCATGATACCAAACGTACTCCGGGCGGGGCGTATACATTGACGCATTACATGCAAGCATACTATATTTAACTTTATGTCCAGCAGCTGTTGCACGCCAACAAGCGGAGCAAGTGCCCGCCCAGCCACTCACCGCCATCAGTGCTGCCATGCCCGTGTCTGCGGTGTCGCCCAAAGGCCCCGTCATGGAATCAGCAAGCCAGCTCGAGGGGCTCGAAACTCCCAGCGCATTGCCGATATCGCCCAGCGCACTCGCCCAGCCCTTCTCCTTCTTGCCCGTAGTTCTGCTGGCGACGCCGCCGGTGCTGCTGCCGCTGCCGGTGCTGCTGCCGCCGCTGCCGCCAACGCTCGGCAGGCAAGAAGCTGCCCGACGGCGACGGCCCGTTGCGGTTGTGTTGGTCTTGTTGTTGACGCTGCAATCAATCAGGGGTAGGTGCATGCGTGGGGTTGCGTGCGTGTGTGGCAGATACGTACCCCACGCACCTACCCAACACAACCACAAGCAAGCAAACGCGCGTACCTTCCGTACTGGCTGTAGTACTGTGTGACGAGCTTGACTCCGTCCGGCATGATGTATCCCATGGCTCCAATGGTCCGCAGCACATCCGCCTGACTGATATCTCCATCATGGTCAGCGTCCCACAGGTTGAAGCCCCAGAAGCTGCGGAATGAATGAAAGGGGGTCAGTTTGTCGATTATTGGTTGAGTCATGCAGTAAATTGTTGACATGTGGACGCCTCTGCCACAACTTGCACGCACGCACCTGTGCGTCAATCCGTCCGTCGCCCCCACATTCCGTCGGAGCAGCGCGGCAACCGCGTCGATTGCGCTGTACGACACATTTTCGGTGTGGGTGTAGCCATCCAGCAGGCCGCCCCAGGTCGCGTTGAGGGACGCGCCCCACACGCCTGCATGCATGCGAGCGAGAGGTCGATCTCTTTCTTTCTTTCTTTCTTTTTCTTTTCTTTTTTCTTTTTTTCGTTCCTTGCGAGGGGTCGATGAACGGAATGCACGTGATGAGTGGATGGGTAGTGGTAGGTGCTGTAAGCAGTAAAGGCTTATCCCGCGGATGCTCAGGAGCCAGGCTTACACTCCCCCCCCTTAGAGTGAGCCGTCCTCGGCGTCCATGCATGGGGCCTCCCCACCCTCGCAAGGGTTTGACCCGATAGCCATGCGCTTTGACCAGGTATCGAACCGGCGACCTCCCGGGCACGAGGTCGTACGGCATAGGTCTCGATACCAATTGTAAGCAGTAAAGGCTTATCCCGCGGATGCTCAGGAGCCAGGCTTACAGGTGCGTGGTGTGGGCGGACGGATAGGATCAGACAAGTAAGGGTTTTAGAGGGACTCAAACATGCAAGTATGCGTGCGTGCGTTACTAGTTGCATACTAGGTGTGTCGTCGTCGGCGCGTGCATGTGTACATACCTTTGTACATGGCCTGCCGCCATTCGTCCCAAATGGACGAGCCCATCTCCGAAACCAGTCCCAATTGGGTCAGGAAGGCCCACAGCTCCTCCACTGACACGAGCCCGTCGCCATCGGAGTCCCAGGCCTCGCCGCCTGTCACGCTGGACCCCACATCCTTGAAGGTTCGGGACAGGGCGCCGAAGGAGCTGCGGCGGCGGAGAACAGCAGGCATAGGGAGAGAGAGGGGAAAGATGGATACGAATGATCTGCCATGTGCGGCAGGGGTTTTGAGCTATAACTATACGGCACGTAACCCCACTGCCACACACTCACAGTCGCACAGACGGCGGGGGATGGCAGCAGGTGGCGCGGCTCATTTAGCAGGTAGCAGGCGGGCAGCAGGCGGTCTCGAGAGAGGGGATGAAGCGTAGACGTGGACGTGGATATGGTGGCAAGTGCATCGATGCACGTACTATATTAGGGTCTTAGGGTCTTAGGGTCTTAGGGTTTTAGGGTTTTAGTGTTTGGAGATTAGTGCGCGCGCAAGGGAAGATGTACAGCCGCCGTGCTCGCGTGACTGGCGCGGGTCCTTGCCTGCCTGCATGCCACGCATGTGTGAAATCCGTTTATACATTCATACGCACCATCCAGCTTTTTCTTTATCTTTATGTGCATACATATACATATACAGATACATTCGCATATACACCTGCTGTATGTGCATCCATGCGTCCGTACACCCGTACCTGGGCCCCCCAACCGCCTCGTCCATAATGAGGCTCTCCAGTGTCACCCCCTGGATCAGCACTCGGTCTCCCGCAGGCACCAACACCATGCCTGCGGGCGTGGCAACAGACAGCAGCATGCATGCGTGGATCCAGCAGCGTCGGTATTTACCGAGTCGTTGATCATTCAGCACCACACAAACACAAACAAAAAAGCATCCACACGTATATATATAGTGCGTGGGTGTGGGTGTGTATTGCATCGTCCGCAAGTGATGTATGTATGTTTGCATGGCAACTAACTAACAGTAGCTTAGTCTCGAAGGAGCGAAGCGATCGTAGAGACTGAGCTAGGTTTGTTACGACGTCGTACAGCTGACCGAAGCTTTACCTTCGGTTCTCGCTGCGTTCAGGCATTCTGCCTTCACTTCTCGAGAGCACTCACATCGCTGTGAGTCACCTAGTTTCCCGCCCCGCCCGAGCCTCCCTGGCTCGCGCTCCCGCCCCTTTTTGTGCCGTGCAGGCCGCCCGCTGGAGTCTTTTCGTGGCGGCGCTTGGGCCCCTGGTGACGGCCCCGCGCCCGTGGTGGCTGGCGTGTGCTGGCGGAGCTCGCCGCGGGGTCGTGTGTGTGCGGTGCTTGAGGGATGTCGGTTGGACAGACGGCCGTGCTCGCGGACCGGGACCAGCCCTCCGCTCACGGGGCCGTGGGCGGCAAGGGGCCAGCCCTCCGCCGGGTGGGTGTTGGGTTTCGGGCTGACTTGTGTGTCGCTGGTTTCGTTGTGTTGTGCCGGCCGGGGCGGCGGTGGGGTTTTTTGGCCTTGTGGTGCCCCTGTTCCCGTTTTTCCCCACCGCGTTTGTCCTGTGCTGGTTCTCGTTGCGGGAATCATAGGGGTTGCTGGCGCGTGCCTTTTGGTGCTTGCTCACGGTCGGGTTTCTCGGCCTGGTTGGCGGTGTTTCGGTTGTCTGCGCCCGGAGCTTTGGTTGCGTTGGGGGTTGCCTCGGTTGCCGCGGCTCGTCCCGTCGCCCCCGGGCGGCCTGTTCGGCGGGCTGGCCGTCTCGTCTGTTTGCCCGCGCGCCGGTGGCGTCGGCCGCGCGTTTTTCGCTTGTGCGCTCCGGGCTGGTGTTTGTTTTGGCGCTCCGCGCTTTGGCGCTCCGCGCTTTGTGCTGTGCTCTCGCTGCAGTGTAAAGGTCCTCGTCAATTGCCCCTTCCCCGTTGATCGGCGGGTCGCTTCCTCATTAGCCGATGGCCGGCTTCGCTATATAGCTGAGGGCAGCTACAAGGAACAAACGACCAACTGCATGGTAACGGAAGGTCTTCGGTAGGCCAACGAATCGATGGTCCCAGGAAGCCGGGTCAAGGTATATATCGACGGTATTATAGTAATCCTTTACATAAAAAGCAAGGATGCAGCACTTGCATGTACGACTGCAGCGCGGTGCTTGCCTGCCGTACGCCTGCGCCGCATGCGGCCACATACACATACACACACACGCACGCTCCACCACGCACGCCCCACCATCCACGCACGCACCAGAGGGCCGATGGATCATGTACAGTCCGGTGAAATTCTTGCCGTCGGTCTCTTTGAGGGCGTACCGCGACGGCATCGAGGATATCGCGCGCCCGTCCACCGGATCCGCCAACATTCGGAACACGTACTCTCCCGTGCTGTTGTCCACTCCCAGCGACAAGCTCAGGAAGTGGGCGAAGGTGGTGGTCGGGGTTGAAGGCGAGGGGGACTTTGAAGGGGGCGGCGGTCGCGAGGTGGTGTTACTCTTGCTGAGAACCTGCAAGCGATAGATCGAGGGAACGAATGAAGCGGTCGACACTCTGGGAACGCCACTTCTTCATGGCCACTTCATGGCGGGTTCATGGCGGAGGCAGGTTTCTCTTCATGGGCTGGTTCATGGCACGCGCGACGACGGAATGAGCCACCACACCGACGGACACCGCAAGTGTGTGTGGTGAGTGTTTCGTTGTGCACGCCCCCCACCAAGCGTCCGTTGCGTGAATGACGGAAGGACGTTGTGTGTGCAGCTCTTGTCTACCAAGTGTACCATACCAAGCAATCATCCGTCGACCGGTCGAGAGTTAGGTGAAGCATGGGTGGAGCATGGATGGGTGTTGACGCCACCGCCCGTATCTATCGACCGCACCCGCCCACCCGTGCAGCACGCAGCGCAAGTCATCAGACTTGCGTATACGTACTCAATTCATACCCCGCCAGGATCTATCGCCACACACACACACGCCATGCATGCGCACACGGACACGGTACGCATGCCATGCACACACACACACACACACATTCAAACGTTACACGAATGCATATAGGCCTATATGCATGCATACACACGCACACAGACGCACCGGGGCGGTCACCATCGACACGGTCGTCGAGTTGGCGGCGGTGTAGTACATCACCACATCTCCCTTCGCCCACTCGTCCAGTACGGAAAAGGACGAGCTACCACGGCCGTCCGGCAGCGTCTTGCCGTCGGTCATCAGCAGCAGGCCGGTGGGTGACGTCAGAATGGCCTCCTGTACGATAGAGCTGCGCAGGAGGCGGTCGAGGAGAAGCTTGGCCTGCGGGTTTGGGGCGGGGCGGCCGTGCGTGTGGGGGCGGGTGGGGTCGCTCGGGTACGTAGGGTCGGGTAGGGTAGGGTAGGGTACGTAGGCTGCTGGCAGCAGAGGGCGGAGTTTTAGCAGAGGTAGGGACGGATCCGGAGTTCAACAAATAAGGCCCGGGACGCAATGCAACGCGTGGCGGAAGGGTAGGGTAGGGCAGAAGGGTAGGTAGGTACGGTAGGTACGTAGGTACGTAGGTAGGTAGGTAGGTAGGTACGGTAGGTAGGTAGGTACGGTAGTATGGTAGGTAGGTACGTAGGTACGTAGGTAAGTACGTGCGTGGTCAGTCGAGTCAGCCCGAGGACAACAGATACGTAGACACGCGGTGGGGGGGGGACGGGGACCGGGGAATCCCGCCACCCCACCCCCTCTGCTCCCATAACCCGCGCCTCGGCTACCGGCCGGGCGCATCATTATTATTATTATTATACGTAGACGCGTGGGAAATGGATAGTTAGACTTGATTGTGTGTTTGTGGGTGCGGACGGACACTTAGATAGACTGGCGCGGTACGGTATGTCTATCTGCTGGATGGCGCGTTGCTTGCTTGGCTCTACTCTACTCGAGCCTGGAGCCCACTGACACAACGCACCACCACCACATCAGTATCAACTCTTCACACCTACGTACGTATCTACACGCACATTATTCGCGCGCATTCGCGCACCTGGTTGCCTTGCAGGTCTGTTGCCGCGAGGCCCATGGTGATGTCCTTGAGGGCGCGCTGCATCACCGCACCCACCACCTCACTCTGCATTAGAGTAGAGATTGGGAGGTCCGCGCCGATAGGGAGGTGCGTAAATAACTAAGGCGCTATAAATACTGATTTACGGTTAGTTGTATCTATCTCACAAAGATAGCGTTGCCCGCGGATGGATGTCTTGAAAGCCAGATAGATCCTGATAGATAAACCCATCCATCCATATTTATGCAACACGAGATAGATACTATAATTTCAATAACTACAACGCGGTTTATCACTATTACATTCACATAAGTGTAGTTGTAATAACTGCTACCGAAACATATATAAATATAAAGACGCCTGCTGTTCGCTGAAAGCAATCACGAGCAATCAAGCGAAGTCATTAGCTATCTACCTACCTAGCAAGCTAGCTTTATTATTACGTACGTGCTTGAACACCTGCATAGCTATCCTACCTGCTGCGTGGCCTGCACCGCCAGATTCAGTTTGGATTGCAGTACTTCCGCCCCGGCCTGCAGCTGAGCCCCGTGGATGGTGGGCTGAAGTGCCGCCCAGGTGATCGGGTCGTCCGCAGACCTGCACGATCGTACGTACGCGTCCGACGGAATATCGCTGCCTCCGTAAGTAATAAGCCCGTGTGCCGCGCGCCATGTACTCATTCATGCATTCGTGGATACAAGAAATATCCATGCATGTTGTACATGTATGTATGCATTCCGCACGCACACAAATAAGATGCCGTTCATGGCTGCGACGCAATCATGCGCATGCAGTTATTGTCAATCAAGAGGCAGGAAGCGAGCGAGATCTTGTTTTCCGTACACCCGCCCACGCACCTACCCACCCACCCCGTCACGAACGAACGAACGAACCCACCCACCCACCCACCCACCCACCCACCCACCCACCCACCCACCCACCCACCCACCCACCCACCCACCCACCCACCCACCCACCCACCCACCCACCCACCCACCCACCCACCCACCCACCCACCCCGTCACGAATGAACGAACCCACCCACCTGTAAAAGTACTGCTGCAACAACTCCAGTTGCTGCGAGGCGGTGGAGCTGACGTCAAGCATGGCGCTCTCCAACAGCTTCAGTGCACCCAGCAGCAACTCGATGGAGGACTGCAGGCCCGACCTACAGATAGATAGACATTATAATCATGACTTATACCGCACACATCCACACATTTAAAACAGCATGGACGATGCGGTGGACGGCACAGTGCCTCGTTCGTTAGTTGGCGGTTAAACGAAATATAAAGAGCGGTGCATGATCCAAAATGTCGTACCGTGCAAAGTCGTACTACCGTACTACGACGGCCGCATGCATGTACGGCACGTACCTGGACTGCAGTACGACATTCGGGACCTGCACGCCGGTGATGTCGGATCCTCCCAGCAGCGCCATCTGCAGCCGGCACGCCACCACCACAAGGAACCGCTGCAGCTCGTCACCAAAGTCCGGGTCCTTGTCGTACGACTGCTGCATGTTGCACACGTCACCCAGCAGCCGTACGGCGTCCTGCGTGGCGTCCTGCGTGTTGAGAAGCGCCAGGCGCTGCGCCCCCGACAGCTTCGACATCATCCACACTGCGTATGTACAACATGCCGTACATACATAGGGTGTCGTATGTATGTAGCCATAAGCCAAGCAACTAGATAGGTTCATTCACAAATGAGCATTCGCAAATGCGAAACGGACGGTTGGTTGGCTGGCCAAAATGTTCGTTGGTTGGTTGGTTGGTTGGTAGAAAGGTTGGTTGGTTGGTTGGTTGGTTGGTTGGCTGGTTGGATTAATGGATGTGACGCGGGGTTGGATAGGCGGTCACGGCAGGGAGGCCGGCGGGATGCATGACGGGTTGCCTGTTCAGGAAGAGCTCCCAAATGGATGGAGAGCCGCCGCGCGGAAACCGAGTAAGGATGGAATGCAGCGAGGCCGCCGGAAGCAAGGTAGGTGGGCACTTATCGTATACACATACATACATGCATCATGTATGTATGTAAGTATCGATACACGCATGCCTATCGCTACTCACCTTCGTAGTCGGCGCCGTCGTAGCAGCAGGAGACGTAGTTGCAAGCGGGGTCGGGGCGGCCGTCCGCCAGCATGGATTGGGCGCAGTCGGGGGCGCAGGTGGGGCCGCAGGCGGCAAAGCTGATCTCCGGCTGACCCGAGTATTCGAAGGCCAGGTGGTAGGTGGTGGTGCCGTGCAGGTCGCAGGTGTAGGAGTCGGCCACGCTCTGCGTGGGGCCGCCGACGTGCGTTCACGTGTGGGTTAATTAGTTCGTTTATTAGTTGAATTTGTTAGTTAGTTAGTTCTGTTAGTTTGGAAAGCGCGCCGCACTGCGCAGTATAGCACCGCACCGCACCGCACAGCGCAGCACATGCATGCACAGCCACAGCATACAAGGGGGGCATACGACACCAGCAGCAAATCATGTCATGCATATATGTGCTTGTGCGTGAGGTAAAAACAGATAGGTTCAGCAAAAGGGACCGACGGATAGCTGGGGACGGACTGACTAAACGGAGATAGAAACACGACACGTACGGCACAGCGCGGCCAAAAGCAGCGGTTGCTTTGGTGACCTTTCGATTCATACAAACGAACTCTCCCGTATGCAGTACGACACGTACGTATGAATCGTACCTACCCCACAATATTCGCTGGAGTGATAAGCACTGAACGGGCCAATCGTGTCCGGTTTCTGTCGGCCGATGTACGACGTTCGGGTCCAAGTGCCTTCGCCCGTCGTACTTGGACTCGGGTTTGCGGTGGCGTCTGTAAAGTTGCAGCCCTGCTGGCACGAAGGCGTCAACGCCGACAGATTGGTTTGCACCTGGCCGCTGCGATCCAGCCACTGAGACGTCAGCTTGCCGTCGAGGCAGGAGCTGTACACGTTGACGGAGCGGTTGTAGCAGGAGGCCGTGTAGAAGTACGAGGCGACACCGATGGTGGAGGTGAGCGAGGTTCCCGCCACGGGCGGCGGTGGCGACGGCTTGGCGGCGCTGCTGATGCCGTCCGTGCCGCCGTAGTCGCCCCAGAACAGGTCTCCGAGGGCTCCCGAGTCGATGAAGTCAAAGAAGGAGACGAGGTCGGACATGCTGAAAGCTGCGTACGTACGGAAGCAGTACGACAGTACGACAGTACGGCGGAAAGTTCAAAGTTGATGACCGCTGCTGCAAGTTCAAATGGCTAACAGCAGCTGGAGTGGCGGTTTTGTTGCTTGCATAGATTGGGCCATGCACTACTGTCGAGCGCTATTTAGGCGGCAGGGTTGGATTCCCGCTTCCCTGGCGGGGTGGGAGGACTCATCTTGTGCCGAGCCGCCGACTACCATATCTGTGCCAACGGAGGTGCCGAAGGTGCCGCCAGGCAGTGCACGACGCTGCTTGCTTGCCGCCGGTTGGTTTGTCTTGCCTTGCGCGCCAGGACATGTCAAACATGTGTGCATGCGCACGTGGTGCGTGTCGACGTGCTTGGCTGGCGGATACACACACATACACACATACACACATACACAGATACACACACACAAACACACAAACACACACGCGGCCCCCCTGTCATGGACCCCATGACGCATGACCCACTCAACCTTGCCCCCGCCCCGTTGGCCCCACACACCCACCCCACCCCACCCCACCCCACCCCATCCCAACACACATACTGACATACACACACACGTACCGTAGTCCATTCCCTGGAGCGCAGCGTCTAGCGCGCTGCTGAGGACGTCCAGGATACCGCTGCTGCCGTCGTTACCAAAGATACCCCCCATGCCTCCGAAGTCGGAAAGGCCGAGCAGCCGGCGAGCCGAGGCTCCCTCCTCTCCCGCCGCCGCCGTTGCCCCCGTGTTGACGACGGCTTCTGCCGTCCCAGGTTCCAAATGACGATTCAGTACCTCACGCAGCTTCGCCGTCAACGCTGCTACATCCTCTGAGCCATCAGAGCCGGCCGCCGCTTGGTTTTGGAGCTGCAACAACAGCCGCTGCAGCAGCACCTCACGCCGTGTATGATGAAGGTCGTCGCCTGCTGCGCCGCTGCCGGTCGCCAGCACGTTCTCCGAAACCACCTCCCCAGCAACCTGCTGCTGACCCTGCTGTTGCTGCTCGGCCAAGTGTCGGAGGAGGTGGCGGCCTGTGGCGGCCTTTGGCGGCGCGGGCGGCTTCGGCGACGGCGGCCTTGGGGCCGGCGGGCGCGGTGACGGCGGCGGCGGGCTCGGCGGCCTCGGCGGCGGCGGGTTCGGGCTGGGAGGTCTTGGCGGCGGCGACGCTGGGCTGGGCGGCTTCGGCGGCGCGACGGGGAGGCTGTCGATTGAGCCCTCGGCATACATGAGGAAGCTGTACGACGTGCCGTGCGGTACGAACTGCCCGTCGGGCGCACGGCAGGAGGCGTGGCAGGCGGTGTGTGGGTACTCGGGGTCCAGGAGCTGCCAGGGGGAGGTGGGCAGCCAGGCCAGTCGTACTTCGCCGTACGTGTCGGCCAGCTGCTGCTGCGGGGTCTCCAGGTGGATGCGGGTGGCAGTGGGCTGCACGACAGTAGTACGGCAGACAGGCGGGAGGAGGGCGGGGAGAAGGGACAGTTGGACCGGGGGGAATTTGCCCCTCCCTCTCCCTCTCTTCGTCGCCCTTCCTCCCTGTCCCAGTCTCCTAATAATGATTGCGGAATGAATCTTTCTTCCTGAGAAGAAAGCACTCTCTGTCTGTCTTTCTGTCTCTCGTTCTCTCTCCTCCTCGCTCCTCCACAAACGATGAAGGGTCTGAGAGAGCCAACACAGCACGGCAGCTTGCGATGCCAGGAAGGGAACACTCGTACGACGGAAGAGGAAAGATACACACGACCGACCGACCGATATCAAAACCGCCCACCCCTCGTCGTCGTCGTCGTCATTCTCACAAACCACCCACCTGTCCGCAGGTTCGCTGGAGGATCTTGGAGGAGCAGCGGCCGTTCTCATCCGCCACGCTGCTGCCGTACATCGTACGATTCATCACGGCACCCAGGCCCGGCACCGTACTGCTGCCGGAGGAACCGTACGACGCCACGACCTCGCCCTCGGCCGAGATCGCCGGGGGGCACCCCACGTAGCACTCGGTGAAGGAGGGGCCGGAGCTCCAGGAGCCGAAGGCGCCGGTGGAGTTGGCGGAGCAGGTCCGCACGCGCGCGACGGCGACGGAGGCGCAGCTAGTGCCGTACGCTACGGTCTGCTTGTCGTAAAAGATGCGGACCTGCGCGGTATGTAAAAGATCGTTTTTGGGGTTGATAATCCAGAGTCGCGAATTATTTTGGGTTACGGTTACGTTTGTTCGGCGAGGCAATACGTGCGTGCATGGCCGTGTACGTATTCGGCGCACGACCGAACACAGCATTGCGATGCTTTGAGATGCTTTGCTTGACAGTATGACAGACAATCCCACCGGGTGGCCTCCGCTTTATTTCATCGTAAGCTGTACTTTGCAGACCGTTGCAAATCTATCTGATGATGATGACGAGCAGTCAAACGGTGTGCTTCATTTCGTTCGTTGGTACTTGGACTCGCACGTGCTGTCCAACTTCACTGCGCTGCTGCCTAGCACCCATGCATAACATATGGTCGTACACCTGTCGTACATGAACACGGAAACTTGTCCGCCCCCGCGCGCGCACCTGCGTCTGCCCGGGCGCGAACACCGCACCCATGTCGTACTGCTCGTCCGCGCAGGTTCCGTCGCACGGCTCCTCCCTGTAGCGAGATCCGCTCAGCGACCAGGCCCCGAACGATCCGTCGGTGCAGGTGCGCGTGCGGTTGACGCCGGTGCAGTTGGCGGACTCTGCGCGCGTGAGAACGTACGGAGAATATATATGCCGTACATATTCACCGGTAGCGCGTGGCACGGTATTATACATGTGGCGGTACTGCGGCAGGCTGAAAGCAGGCTGGTTCTCTCGCGTTGGCGGTACTGCGGCAGGAAATACACGACGCACTTACTGACCCAGCTGGGTCTGGCTGGGGTGCTGCAGTGTTGCGGTTGTTAACGTATCTCGAAATCGACATCTGGAGTGGGATGCCGCAGGACGTCAGTGGTTTCGATAACCGCATCGATTGGTTGTTAAGTAAACCACTCCCCGAAGGAACGATTGTGACAGCGCTGAGGGAGCGGTTGATGAGTGGGTGGGAGCACGAGCGTTTAAGTGTACCGCCAGAGGCTTACCCTTCGGACGGGAAACAGCCGGGAGTTCAGATGGCGAAGTATAAGCACTGGATGGGTATGCCCTTTGCGCGGGCAGCGGCAATTATGTGGCCACAGCATGCTAGCGTTTTCATTCCGCGTGCGGCCCACCGCAAACTTTTGCAGTTTCGTTTGTGCTGTTGGGCGGTTGCGGCCAACAGATCGCGAGTGGGCAGAGTTCATGTCCCTAGGACTGAGCGAAAATGTCCCTGCTGCGTTGCGGATGGTCAAATAGAGGACGAGAAGCATGTCCTAATGGAGTGCCCTGCTTATAGTAGCATCCGCGCGGATGAAGGGTTTCCTCAATTCGAGAGTATGGAGGAAGCGATGAGATGGGATCCTCCCCGTTTGGCGAAGATGCTTGAGCGCATCTGGGCCCACCGCAACTCAATTGTCCCCTTTGGCCGCTAGTATCCCCCTCTCCTGCATGGGCGGTGTTTCTACTGTCGTGCTTTTAGGCGTTTTAGTTCCCTTGGGCCCTCGGCTCGTATGGGCTTTTGTTCATGAGAGGGGCACGCACCCCCAACCATGTAACAAACACACACACACATGTGGCGGGCAAGGGACCATGCCAGTTCCCAGTTGGGATGTTTCCCCCTCGGACGCATACGACCTCCCTCGGCGTGCGTACACAGCAGCCCTCCCGCGATCTCCACGCCCTTAATGTCTTTTATTGCTGCAGAGCAAGCCAGCCGACACCCCTTGTTTTGTAAAGCGAGTTTTGTACAGCGAGCTTCCCGCTTCATGCGTACATAGAACGTCCCTGCCGCACCACCCAACAGACAAAATGGCATTTTACAGTAGTGCGGTATGAAAGGCACTGTCATAGATACACGCAGATAGAGTGGGCCACTTCCGTACATCCGTACGTCCTCACCGCTGTCGTACACGAGCTGCGTCTCCACCTCCTTGTGGCGGTAGTACACATCGCTCTGGAAGGTGAGGCAGGGGGAGGAGCAGCTAGTGCTGTAGTTGGCCAGCAGGAGCTGCTTGGTACCTGAAGAGTTGTTGGTGGGGACGGGAACGTGTGTTAGGGGGGGACAGTTGTTTGTTAGACACAGTGCAAGGTGCTGGCGAAAGCTTCGCGAAGTTTGGGGGACGCTCGCAGCACAGCACAGCGCAGCACAGCAAACCCGCCAAGCCATCCGTCGCGCCCTGAGCTCTGAGAGACGGCGCGGCCGCCTTCCCGCCTTTCACCTTCCCGCCTTTCACCTTCCCCTTCTCTTCCACCAGCCTGCCTGCCTGCCGCCTCCCCAGGGCCCGCCATGGGCACCGAATCGCAGCAGCTCCCCGGATCGCTCCCTTCGCAGCCCCCAGCTTGCAATTACGCTCGCGCCCACCCACCCACCCACTCCACACCCACCCACCCGTCTCCGCGTCCCAATACACCACCGCTCCGTTTTGGCACTGCGGCACCACCAACTGCTTGTTCACCTTGTGGCTGATGAGGTAGATGGGTAGGTGCAGTGTACCGTATGTGCGGTAGGGGCGGGTTTTAGGGTTTTAGGGTTGGTTTTAGGGTTTTAGGGTTTCAGCCAATCGGCGAAACGACAATCGCAACCATGCAACGGCCCCAGGCACGACGGAGGACACGGTGGATCTGCTGGCATGCAGGGTGCATGCAGGGTGCACGGAAGGCTGAGACGGCAGAGGACTAAAATAAACGGGCCGACCCGATCGGACGGACGCACTTGCAAGGGACCAGCGGCGTTGCGCTCCGGAACCATTCCGTCGGCGTGCCGTACTGGGTGTGCTTGAGGCCCGCCGAGGTGCAGTTTTGCTCCGCGCCGGCCTTTGGCGGAGGCGGGCTGTACGGCGGCGGCGGCGGCTGGCGCGGCGGCGGCGGCGGCGACGACTCGTCAAAGCTCCAGTCGAGCCAGGACGCCCGCGGCGGGCGCTTGTTGCTGGGTCGGGGCGGCGACGGCGGCGGAGGGCTCTTCGCGGCGGGGTATACCAGCGAGGAGTCGACGGTGCTGCCTGTGGGCGTGTGGGGACATTCAGAGGTTGCCGGTCGGCGGTGGGTTTCGGTCGATGTGATGGGTGGGGCAGGGCATGGCGACCGCGACGGCGATTAACCCGTCAACCCTAAAGCGCAAGTTGGGAGTCGGGCTTGCGTGGCGGGGTGCGGTGAGGGTGTGCGCCTGGAGCCGCGGCAAGAGGCAGGGGGGGGCCAGGTGGCGGGCGGGCGGCTGGCAACGCAGCAAGCGGTCGCGGCCCTCTCCCTCTCCCCCCTCCCTCTCCCTCTCCCTCGCTAGTTGGGACTGTCACTCGCGATCCCCCTCATCCTCCCTCGACTGCACAACCTGCACCGCGACCCCAAAGGACGGGGACACGCAGCCAGCCTCAGGAGACAGCCATGTACGACATGTAATGTACGGCGCACCTGCATACGTAATCAGGTCGTACAGTCCCTGATTCCACTCTGTGGAGTTGCTCTCGAACGTGAAGCCAATTACCCAGATCGATCCGCGCGGTTCGCGGAAGCCCGGCGGTTGTGGCCACTCGACCACGGTGGGGTAACCGTCGGCGGTCTGGTAGTAAGTCGCCGTGTCGCTGCGGGTCGCGGCGGTTACAACGGACAACGGTGGCGGCGGTTACGGACAACGGTGGCGGCGGTTACGGGCAACGGTGGCGGCGGATGACCGTGGCGGGGATCAGGAAGGAAGGGGGCAGGCTGAGATACCCTGGGAGGGTGGCTAAGTGTGATGGGTGAGACCAGGGTGGCTATCTTATTTTGCCGAGTATCTACGGCCAGAGATACTCCTGGCTCAGAAGTGCTGAGAGTATCTGTCAGGATCTGTCTAGGAGGGGATTTTCCCGGCTAAACACGTCCCCGGGAGATATCATGCCCATCTGTGAGGCCGGATTATCTAAACCTTCAGCTTTTTGCACGGCAAAAGTATCTTCAGATTTCCAAAACTTTCTCCCAAATATATATCCATATCTTAAGATAGCCACCCTGGGTGAGACCGTGAGAGTAAGGGTGAGGGTGAGGGCGGCAGCGAACGCGCGGGGGAGGCGCAGGGCCAACGGGGCAGGGCGGGGCGGGGCGGGGCGGGGCCAACCTAGTCTGAGGACGACCACGCCGGGCCGGCGGAGCCTGGCAGCGTGGCTGCCTTTTCCCACCCTCTCCCTCCCTCCGTATGTGACGTACCTCCCACCCCCACCCCCACCTCCCAACCCCAGTATCGCTGGGTCCGGTTACCAACGTCGCCTCCGTCCCATCGCTGCGGTATCGCGTTTCTTTCTGACCCCCCTGATCACGCTCCCCCCAATGCAAACGGAGGCACACGTCCCAGGTCTGGAGGTAACTGTAACAACCAACAACCAACAACCAACAACGTCCCTGCGAGGTTTACTGGAGCCCACTGTAACGCCCAATAACAACAACATCCCCCACTTGCGTACACCAACAACAACAAAGTCCCTGCAACAACAAAGTCCCTACGAGGTTCGCAAGCACGCACTGACGTACCGGGGGAAGTTGCAGGACAGCGGCATGACCTGCCCTTCCACATCTGGCAGATAAGCTTGCGCTGTAGGCGGTACGTGCGTCGTCGCGTACGATGCGCCGAGCTGTTGGTTCTGGAGCGCCTCTCCTGAACAGACCAGCGGCGTGCCGGTCAGGGTCCGGAGCAGCATGGCCGTGTACTGGATGTCCCGTGGGTCGGTGGGCGCCGTCAGGACCAGGTGCCCGCCGTAGTATAGCAGCTGGTTCAGCGCCGTCACAATGTCCCTACGTAATGAGCGTGAAAGACACGCAAGGAGGGTAATAAAAAGGAAATACCGCGGCGGAGACGGAGACGGAGACGGACACGCAGGGAGGGGTGTCAGCTGTCAGGACGGAACACCGCGGCGGAAGGTAAAAAGGGAATGGAGGAGGGGCAGGGAGGTAGAGGAGGGGCAGGAGGGAACGGGGACACAGAAGTTAAGGGGACTGAGGACTCCGGAATGAGATGTGAGTAGACAAATTCTGGAGAAGCTGTTGATGGATCCGCAATGGGAAGGAACGCCGAGTTCGTGATTACAGAGGCGGCGAGGAGGCTTCGGCACATCGCCAGCCGGGAAGGAGTGAGGAACACTTGGGGGGGGGGGCCGGGACACTGGGAATGTCGACGGTGGGGGCGGAGAATGGTGACGCCATAGACCCTACACAACAACATGCTGATGTTTGGAATGGAGTGATGACCCTAAGACTGGATATCGTGGCGGGCAGGCCGCTGGATGCAGGAGGCTTGCCGCGCGGGCGGGAGGATTGCCCCCCGTTGTTGGCGTTGTTGCAGTTTGGGCTTCGGACTCTGGAAAGGATTTCGGAGCCAGGCATCGGGCTAGCGGGGGCCGTGCAATGTGCGGGGGGGTGGTAAGACTCACGGTCGCCTGCGGCCCGGGTGCGTTACCTGGCAGCGGTTTGGGGGTTTGGGAAGGCCATCAGGGTGGACTTGCCCAGATAATCCTCCTTGAGTGCGGGCAGAATGAGCACCGCGGTATCAGACGCGTTGCTCAAGTCGAGGGGCGGCCGGAAGAGCACCTCCGCCTGCAGCCCGGAGTCGCGCGCAGAAGGCAGGGGAGATGCGGGCAGCCGGGGGGCGAAAGGGAGTACGTCGCCTGTAACCCGTTTGAAGCTTTTGACGAACGCCGCCGTGACGGTTGAAAGCTTGGAAACCGATCGCATCTGTAAAAGGTGAACTCTTATACTACACATGTTAACTCATGTACTCTTTATCGCAAACCACTTTCGCTTTGCCCTTTTGTGTGTGCGAGCAAGGTAAGGGAAATGGCCAGGTCAGACAGGCGCAAACCTCGATACGCGCTTCGACGGGCACATAGAAGATAACAACCAGCGTTGTAAATTGGATAGTACAATACAACCCGACGATGCAGGTGGCTTTGCGCCTGTCGTCGTTAGCAGGCACACTTATTTGTTCTACCGGCACGCCCCTGCCCACTACGCGACTTGAGAAGCGCCTTTGCCACCGCCCTAGGAAGACATATATCAGAAAGAAACAAGTGTGCGATGATGTAGGCGCTGACACAGCCCCATATGAGCCAAGGAACGCGTACGTATGCGTTGCCGGCTGCGAGATTGCGATGCTTTCTAGAACAGTACTGCAGGGAAATGTCCTTACCTCCATATCCTCATTTCGTTCGAGCAGGTCGATGATTCTGCGGGCCGGGGCGGACGACGTCAGCGTGGCACTGAGGAGGACCTTGGCCTTGAGCTTCCCTGCCGTTGCCGTCAGCCTCCGCATGTGGCCCTTCATATCCATTGCAGAACCAGACTCGCCAAGGCTGAGTTCAGGCGTCGCGCTGCCCGCAGGGTGTCCCCGCCATCGCACTGCGCCGAGCGCGAGCAGAACGATTCCTGCCAGCGCGGCAATCCTCCAGCCGCCTTGCATTGTCTTACGAAGCCCTCTAAGGTATAGATGAGGGCTTCCCTGAACCTTTTCGCGAAGGTCCGTCCCGCTGGTTGGCTGGTTCGAGCCTGTGCAAATTACGTCCAGCCTGGTTTTTTTTTCAACAGGTTTGTGACATTTGTGGCGTACTGCGCATTGATCACTTGCGCCTTGAACCTGTTGCGACACGGCTTCGCTACGTCCGAGCCACAAGTGTCACGGTAATCTAAGAGAAAGCGAACATGTACGGGATGTTACGGGGTAATGTGACTTGCACTTTTTGACATTGTCCTATCTAGGCCACTGTTCATTTTCCTTGGACGACATAATCAGGACGCCTTGAACTTTTGTTGCAGGGAAAAGAGCAACATCTGTTTCAAGTTGGTAGCGAGTCAAACGCGTCGAGATGCGCTGTCGAATGGCAGCCTCTAAGGCTTGCGTGGTCCGTTCGTATCCATTTGACTAACATAAGCGGAAGTCAGTTACAGTGCCTCACAACGAAGTAGTGTGCATCAAAAACACGCATCTATGCACATCATTTCCATTCCGGAACAAAAGCGCCTTTTGCTAGCTTACCTGTGATATCGAGTAATCCCTTTAACCACTGGACGGCAGGGGACGGCTATAACATTATGCTTTCTTTTAAACAACCGATTCCAATATCTACTCTATGCATTTGTCGCGTCGCTCAAGGCGCGGCGGGTTTTCACGCCGTGACTCAACCAGGTAAGAAAGTGTCCGTAAACAACGATTTCCAAGGATTGCGACAGTGTCCGAAAAAGTGTTAGTCGCAGGACTCGATCACATGCATATCGGAACCCCAGCTCCATCATTCTGACAGATGGGTGCTCCTGTTTTCCAGGTCGCTGGTTCGCCGGGGCCCCCCAATATGTCCCAACTCGCCGGGTTGACATCCGAAACGACTTCTCCGCCCCGCAGATGAATGACGTAGCCTGTCCGCAACTCCGTTGCTGGTGATCCTTCCTGTTGTTCCAGAATCACGAACATCTTTTGCAACGACACAATTGATGCGTGGGGGCAGCCGGGCGCAGGGCAGGACACGCTTGGGTGGGTACGGAGTTCGGGGCCGGGGTCGGACGAGGGGGGCCAGGGCAGGGTAGGGTTTGGGGCTTGAGGCCCGGGCAATGGTGCGTGGACCTAGGCTCGCGTGTTGCAGTCATGTGGCAGTCACGGGGGAAATGTACTGGCATGAGACCAGGCTCGGCAGTGCCTGGCAGCGCCAGCAGGCAGATCCGAGAAGCTGCGGGCGAGCGTCCAAAGGTGTGGCCACAGTGACGGCGCCGAAACAGATCCATCCACCAAACTTGCTGAGTCGAAAAGCGGGACCCCAGCAAGCTGCAGACTCGGCCATAGGGCCCCGAACCTGCTCGAGACTGCCACAACCGCACCACGTGCTCACTTCTCCCTGGACTGACCGGCACAGGGAATTCTGATTTTTATTTTGCGGAGGAGCACAGTAGCTCCTGAGGAGCTGGATAACAGCCTACATGGTGCTCAGGGAAGGCTGACGATCGCGGCCTTAGCGGCGGAGAGGGCGGTCTCGGAGGGTGGGATGGCGAGGGTGTCACGGCAGGAGTTGAGCTGGCCCAAGCCGCGGCGCGCTAAATCGCAGAGGGGTGGTTTTCTCCTTACCGTCTCAGTTGCTTCGCCGTCTTGTTGCTTCTGTCTCAAGAGTCACACCCGGCTCGTTGTCATCGACTGTCCGGATGGTTGCGTTGCGCTTCGGTTCCCCGACGCGTCGAGACGGGGCTGCGCACGCGGCCACGCGCTTCCGCTGGTGGATTTCGAACGCCACAACATCCCCATGGTGGTCTCGTGTCAGAAGGTCTCGTGTCAGAAGGTTGTAGTATAAAGGTAGAAAGAGAAGGAGGAAAGGTGAAGCAATGGCAGCAAATAGGAATATTCCGCCTGCAGCACCAAAGCTGGAATAACGGAAAGCCGCCGAAGGAACGCCATCAGGTAGCACCATCAGGCTGACGAACTCGCTGCTCCGTAGCCCAATTCATAGACCGGCCAGTAGTCTGACTACGAAATATGTCAGGGTTCCGTTACAAACGAGTAGTGCTCCTCGGTACGCGATTTCCGGGTCTCGTCGTTCCACGAGAGGCCTGGGCTACATTCGCCCAATGATCCTAATTCCTCACATGATACTCACTGTCGCGAATCAGGCTACGACTAAGCGTCGAGCAGTCAATCGGGACACGAGACGCTGGGACAGCGTCGAAATGACCCTTAAGAACCAACAGATCATGACTGCCGTACCAGAAACCAACCACAGGTAAGCAAACCACCAGACTGCCAGGAGATCAACGCAATGGAAATATTCCAACCATAAAACACATCTTCCAAACCAACCACATCTCAAGTATGATACACATCAGCGACCCACAGACCCATGCGACATTACACCGTAACCTCGCCTTCGACCTCAGACCAGCGCGCCTGTCCCGCAAATCGAACGAATTCAGTAATCCGTCATGACACCCACTCACAAGCAAGGCCCCATCCTGACCACATTCGCGTTTTCATATGCCGCCTCAGCAGCGACTGGTCACATCGCCAGTAACAACCAAACTCATCGCCGCAGTCACCGCCACCAGCTAGCACCAGCTGCAGCCGCCAACGCCGACGTCTCGAGGTCGAAGTTTCCTCCGGATGCAAACTCCCTGCTATACACTTCATGTTCCCAATGGCCCAAGCTATCCGCAAGCCCCCTTATCTATAGCCTTGCTTTCAGCCTTACGGTACGCCTCATCCCCACGCGCGCAACGCGGCCTTGCTCGGCTTTCTTCCGCCGTTTTTGTCCGAGCCGCGTTCCGGTCTCAAGTAACCGCGGGCGCCTTTTCCTTTCCGGCGCCGCTCCCAATGCTGTAACTCTGGAAGTCGCTAATACGCAAATGGTCTTTTTTTCCATCTGCGTATTTCCACGCCTTTGCCCGGCCGCGGCCGCGGCCCTGCATAAACGCCGTCCTGCTTGCGCCTTTCCTTATCAAGGCGCCCGCGCACCCTCTAATGAGTCCATCTTCCCGTTATCATTATTGCGCAGCAAAGGACATCATCCTCCACGCCCTCGCTGCCTCCGATGGTTTCTACCGGCCCCCATGTACTGCCCTGTACTGTCTCGGCCTGGGTTCACGAAACCGACCTCCTCAATCCCAGGTAACGGACCAACGCGCGGGGCCCCCCAGGCACATACGGGCTGTAACCCTTTTTTGGTCTCAAAAACCAAAATCGGGGAAACTCTACGCGTTCCGTAATATGTTGTCGTCCATCCACGCTCCTTGAAGAGCCTCCGCATCTCCCGTTTCTCATAACCTACCTGCCGTCCGATTGCAGATACAAGTCTCCAGGGCCCGCACGACCGTGTACACCGCTTGAAGAAGTCCGGAAAGCTCGTCTTTCTTTCGTATCCTCATGCGGCCGTTTGTACGTATGCGGCAGATGGGGCACAAATGTAGCTGTGTTTCTGTCGCTCGCGCACACGGCACTCCCGCGCCTTTCCTTTCCTGCAGCTCGTTCCCCGCAATTCTCATCTTCAGCCTCCAGACCTTTTCGCAACGTCACCAAATCTTACCTTCCTTCAATTCGTCGTTACATTGCACACACCACCATTCCATGCATGCATGCATTGCGGCCTGCCGCACCCGCATCGCACAGAACACCGAAACCCACCCCCCAGCCCCCACCTCCTTCACACCTGCCCGCGAAGCAGTCCGTACCACAAAAACATCGCCATTTTGCTAAGTATGTTCCTGGCTGTACGGAGTAAGGTGGTACCGGAATGCGCGTAACTGAAATGCTCGGCCTAACAACGAACCCTCGCATGTCTGTACGTCGTTAGTGAGTGCAAAGGTCCAAATCCCGTCAAGGACTCCGTCAAGGACATCGCGGTGCGGTATCGAAAGGTGCATACCGGTATATGTACGACACATACACGCACCCATGTCGTCCGCGTGCAAATAAGGGAAGCGGTTGCTTGACACGATGGGCGCAAAGACGCGTCTTTTGGTACTTAGCTGCTTTTTATACGCGTCTACTTGCCGGGGGGCATGAGAGGCAGCAGAACCGTAATGCCGAGTGCCACCAGCCAGTCTCGTAGGCCAGATGTGAAGTCAAGTCATCCGGCCGGCGAGCCAACCGCACATACATGTCCTATCGCATGTTGTATTTGGACACGATCAGACGACACTCGCTCCGTGCATACCGTACACCTTTTGTAGTGGCAAACCCACGCGCGCGCGCCCCGAAACCAACACGTTCCCGACCCACGACGGTCTCCTTGGCTGATTCCCTCGACCAGTCCTGAAAACATCCGCAGGAATCCGCGTCTAGGATATAAATACTGCAAGCCCCATCACTGACATGCGTTCCAGCAATCATATTCATCGTATTATCGTACTTCTTAGTATTGTGTCTCCCCCTGCTCGACCAGGTACCGTCACACCGCCATGCTCTTTCAGTCTGTAACGCTTAGCTCTGCACATACCGCACACACGCGCCGTCTTCCCTCTCATTCCCTTCCCCCAGTTCAGTTCCTTCCCCCAAGAAGATCAGCAACCAGACAGCGCATGGCTGGCTTCGCTGCCCCACACCTCGCGGTACTGTCCCGCCTGAGCCGCGCCACACAACGCCGGCTTCCTCCCGCGCAACCACCAGCCCTGTCTCGCACACCGCATCGCATGTAGACCCACCAGCTGCATACCCTAACCCCGTCCTTCACGTCAATCCATCGCTACACAGGCGCCGCATTTCCAACGCCGGCCTCTACCGGAATTTCCGCCGCCGCAGTCCCCACTGCCGCCACCCCGTCGCCCGCGTCCACGGCTCCCGCCGCCTCCGACTCGGCCAGCGCCTGCGCCTCCCGCTTCCTCCCCGCAGCAGCAGCCGCGACGGTCCGCGCCCACAGCTCCCGAAGGTCCGGCCGCGGCTCCTGCCGTACCTCCGTGCTCCACAGCAGCGGCCCATCACACGCCACCTGGATTGGGGAGCCCGTTAGGAGGTTGGACGAGGACACCAGGCCGCCCACGCGCAGCTGCGTGGCCGCCACGTTCCACTTGAGGCCGGCGGAGGTGGCGGTGACGGGCCCGGCGATTGGGATGAGGCCGCAGGTGGGGCCCTCGAACCTGTAGGGGCGGAGAGCGGAGAGGTCCCCGGGCAAGGAAGAGGGATGGGTCGTGGTGGGGCGGCGGGTCAGAGCACGTTGGCCCGGTGGGTACCGTATGCGGGGACCTGCTGCCGCGCACAGGGAAAGAGCTCTGAGTGTGTGTATGTGTGTATGTGTGCGCTAGACACAGTGCGATTGTGTGCGTGCCTTCCCGCGTCCGCACCCCCCGTGCCGCTTCATTCGATTTGGCTCGTCCCGAGTACGTGTCGTCGTCCCTCCGGTGTGCTGCAATCACAGGCATCGGCATCCACTCGCCCGCCCGCCCGCCCGCCCCATCCCGTGCCCTCCCCACACCACACCACGTCCGCCAGCCAGCGAGCGGGTCCGCTCTAGCAGCCGCAGTACCGCACCTCTCGTCCGGTCGTATGAGCGCCCTGCCCGGCCGCACCAGCCGCACCAGGTTGCCATCTCCCCACAGCGTCACGTTGAGGCGCGGGAACATGTGCAGCACGTTCAGGTTGGCAAGCGTGTGGTCCAGACGGCCGCCCAGCGCACCTGCAGCGCCGCACATCACGGATAGCCCCAGCCGGCGGCGGCAGCAGCGGGTTACGGTACCAGAAACGGTTCCGGAGCTTTCGGGTCAGGTGTTGGGCGGGCCTGCGCAACGCTCAAGCCGATTCGGGTTCTTTCCGAGGGGCGGCGCGGCGCGGCTGGGCTCACTCGTCGTCCTTTCGGGCCGTGTGCCTCCCAAGGCGCGGGGTAAGGGAGTCAGGGCGATGGTTGGCAAGGCGACCTAAGACAAGGCGCGCGCGGGAATGTACCGTTTGTATGTCCACAGGGCTGCGGCCCGTGGCCTGGTCGAGCAGCGAGCGCCTCTGCTCTGCCCATCGACCAGAGGCGCTTCCGACCCACAACAGATCAGTGGTCGGCGACCGGACCCGACACCGTGCCGTGTCCTGCCTAGGACTGGCGTTCACTCGCCCCGTCGCGTCGATGCAGAGGTCGCCCCGATCGGCTCGCGGGCCAAGACCCGACCCATGAACCCACATCAGGCGAGGGACTGGAAGCCCATCCAGCGCCCGGCCCGCATCCCCCTCGCGCGCGCAAAAAAACAAGGAATGCCGCGCACCCGCTCGCTCGCACGCAGAAAACGGAAAAAGATGCCGACAGGGATGCTGACTAACGCCGACAGAACAAACAGGAAGGAAAGAACCCGAACCCAAATCACGCAACGGACTGCAACGGCATCGTAACTCACCGAGAACAAGAATCTGGTGTCGATCCGGGTTGGGGTCGGGGTCCGGCCGAATGAAGCGCTCCTCTATCAGACTGATGGCCTTAGTCAGGTCATTCGTGTCCTGGTCGTACGACATGTCCATGAACGGCACGCCGTGCTGCACGTAGTACTGCCGTACGTCCGGTCGTAGCGAGTCCAGGTCGCCCAGTACGACGTCCGGCAGATAGGCCAACCGCAACGACGAGGCAAGGTCGGGGCCGAGGCCCGCGATGCCGGCGGCGGCGCTGAGGTAGTGGTAATGTGGTGAGCTGTGGGGCAGCCCAAACCCATTGCCGCCATGTGGGTCCCTGTCATGTGGGTCGCGGTCCCTGTCATGCGGCGTGGTGGTGGTCGTGGTGGTGCTGGTGCTGTGGCCGTTGCTGGTCCCCGAGGCGCCGCCGGCGCCGCTGGCGCCAGCAGGGGCATTCGAGTCGAGTCCGGACGCTGCTGCCTCCCGGCTCACCGCCGCCGCCTCGCCGGACGGCGCCCCCGCGGCTGCGACGTCCCGCTCCGCCAGGGCCTCAAGCGCCGCGATCTCCTCCGGCGGCGGCGGCATCATGGCCGGAAGCTCGTCGTGTAGGCGGTTGCCGCCGCCGTCCGCGCAGATCCGAAAGGACGCTGCAAGTCGCGCCGGCCGGGAGCCCAGGGATGCCCAGGGATGAGGGGGATGCAGACACGTTAGCGGTGGCGTGCTGGTGCTCAGCGGGACTTGACAGGCGTCCGAGCGGATGTGTCGCAAAGCTCGCAACCCACCCCGCTGGTGCCGATATCGCGGGGGCGCATTACGATATGGGTGTGACTCACATGCCGAGACCCACAGCCCCCATATTTTTGATACACGGAACAACGGAAACCAACCAACCGCAAAGAGGGGACAAGTCCCCAAAACCAGGCACCGGAGACCAGTCCGGGAGTCCGCCAGGGTTGCATGGCGTTGACCAACCACGGGAAGCTTTGGCAGACTCACCCAACGGCCATAAGTGAAGCAGACCCGCGGGTAGGCAGTAGTTAAGCACGATAAGGTAGATCTTCCGATCGGCCGGCAGCAGACCGGGCCCAAGAAAATCCGACGTTATGTACTGGTCGTAAGGAGGCCCGAGCAACCCAGTTCCGGCGGCCGGAGTGGAGGCAGCAGGGGCCCGCTGGTCGCTAGACACGGGACCATGGATGGGCGTGGCGCCCACGGCGCCGGCAGCGGCGGGGTTGCCTGACGTCATTGAAAGCCCTGTCGAGTGGCACGCTGACGTAGAGGCCGGGACAGAAAATGTTCGGTGTGCAGGTGCAGGATCCCCCGCCAGAGTACCTGCGGCGGGAAGGGGCACATGTGGGATCGACGCCCGTTGGCGACAAGGGTTGTCAGGTGACGTTAATGCAATGGCTGTTTGCATCCTTTGCCAACCGATCATGAAACCCAAGTCTACAGCCTGGTATCCCAGCCGGTTAATCCCTTATTGGCAACCAACGACGCATCATGCCAGGACCTATTAAGCGCTTATGGTGGTGCGAACGGCCCAGGTATGATGCACGACATGATCAAATCTACATATCGACATAGAAACACAGTCCACCCTCTACATAGATGATACGCACGCCCTCGGCCGAAACCACGCGACCTGCCTGCGCTGTGTACCAGCCCAGTTTGCCGCCGAGGAGAATTATTTAGCGTTAAAAAGAGGGGAATACGTAAATCGGTCCTTGTCCAGTGCTCGCCTGGCTTAAAGTGCACGAGGCGGGTGCTGCAGCATTTTCGGACAACTGAAAAGCTTGGGTTGGTAAGCATTTACGCAAAGTATACTTTCAGGTTCAACACATCAAGGTTCCGGTTGCACAACCGTAGTCCCCACGTCCCCAGGTCCTACCGTAGTACCGTTGCCTCCCGGCCGTACGGCGCCTCGACTTCCTCAAGGCCTTCTAAACTGGCCATATTAGGCTGGAGATTGTTAGACTGTAGGCGGCCTTGGTGGCGCATTTGCGCATTGTCCAACACCGCTTGCAATTTTTGTCCTCTTCAAAGAAGTTCCACTTTGCACACACACACTTGCGTTTCAACATGGCAGCCCACGCCCCATATATTATGCCAGACGGGCGCAGTTTGACACACTACCTAGCCCAGGAGCGTGAACGTGAGCAGCTCCGACGGCGAAAGGCGGAGCTGCGCGGCAAGGACCTGCAATTCGCGCAGCTGCTTCGCCAGCGCACCTCAACGATGTCAGACTTGGAGCTTGCGGAGCTGAAGGCCATGGAGAACGCAGGTGATTTTCGCGCCCAGGTCAAACCCCCAGGCCCCCGTCGCCCCCACCGCCTTTGCCCCAAACCAGCCGCGGTGCGCGGCTGGAAGCCCCGCACATCGGCGATGCACTCGGGCCGCAAGACTGCACTCCCCCGCGCAACCCCCAACCGGTGCCGCACCCCGTCTTAAGTTGCATTTTGAGGACACCGCAGGTGTGCGGCGTCGGCGCCGGTGGCTGAACGACAAGACGCTCCGGGACCTGGCTGGCCCCCTCAGCGCAGCCGACATGGAGTCCCAGTTCAAGCCGGCGCCGTTTGGGATGGCCGTCCCCAGCCCGCTGGCGCAGGCGATGTCCCCGGCCAACGCCGCCTTGTGGGACAACTTCCGCAATATCGATCCGGAAAAGGAGGCTCGCGTGCTGCAGGTGGGCCGGGCGGGCGGGCGCGGGCGGGCGGGGCTTCCTAGACCCTCGCGCGCGCGCGCTCGCGCAGGGGGGGGCGGGTCGATTCTTGCGGAGTTGCGCAGTTGGGCCGGTCCCGGCGTCCGCATTGCATGATTGGTCGTTGATGGCGGGTTGGTTGGTTGGTCGTTGATGGCGGGGGCGGGTGGTCCGTGGCGAGCGTGGAAGCGGTGACGAAGAGACCCACGTGGACTCCTCTGGATGCACCCGGGGCCGACCCAACCCGCCACAGCATGGCCCCCTTTTGACCCAATCCGACCCAAATCGACCCAACCCAAACCGGCAAAAACCGACCCAAACCGACCCAAAGCCGACCCAAGCGGACCCAACCTGGCCCGACCCGGTTCGCAGAAGTGGGCAGCGCACCAGCGGGAGTCCGCACCGCTGCGGCAGCGGCCGCTGAGCCAGGCGGCGCTGGCGCTGCAGCGCTGGGCGGCGGTGGGCAAGAAGGCGCGCGCCGCACTCAAGCGCGCCAACCCCTCCAGCGTCATGCAGCTGGAGATGCAGATCCTGGACTTTTTCGAACAGGTAAGGTTTTGCTGCACCTTTTTGGCCGGGGGATGGAGGCAGAGTAGGCCCAGTCCAAAGCGGTGGGGGAGGGAAGGGGAGGGAAGGGGGTAAGTAAGGACGATACCACAGCAAGAGGACGATACCCGCGAGGGAGGGGGCGAAGCGCGGGCGGGCCTGTGCAGGTCGGCGCCGCTCATCCCGGTGGTGCCGGAACCCATCCAGGCCCTTCCTGCTGTCAGTCTTTCCGTCCCACGCTTTCCTGTCCTAAACAAGAGGCGTTTGCCTCCGTTTACGGCCTGCCCAACGAGACACGTCTCCTCCTGTAATAACCTTTAAAAACCTTCCATCCCTAAACAGGCGGGCCCCACTGAGCAGCTGCTGATGCCGCTAGAGGACGGCTTCGCGCGCCTGCTGGTGCACGGTCTGTCGGAGTTTTACGGGCTGCTCTCCGCCTCGCGCCCCGACCCAGCCACCGGCGCCACCGTCGTCGCGGTCTACCGCCGCGCCAAGCCGCCCGCGCCCGGCCAGCCCGACATCTCGCTCGGCCTGGGCGCCAGCCCCGCCGCGCCGCCGCACTCACGCCCCGGCTCCAGTCCCAGCCCTGGAGGTTCCCGCCGCGGCGGCGGCGGAAGCTCGTCGACCGGGCCCAGCCCGGCCCGTGGGTCGGTGACCGTGCCCAGTCCGGTGCGGGGCGGCGCCGGCAGCCAGGCAGCTGCGCCGACGGCGCCGGCGGGGCAAGCGCACAGCCCCAGCCCCAGCCCGGGGCGACTAGGGAGCAGCGGCCGCGGCGCGGCGGCGGGCGCGAGCCCGCAGCCTGGCCGGGCGGTGTCGGCGGGCGGCGCAGCTGCAGGTGCTGGTGCTGCGTCTTCGGGTTCGCGGCTGAGGGCTGAGGAGGGCCCGGTGGAACACGAGATTACGTGCACGGATGTGCTGCTGGCGATGGCGGAGGTGGGGCAGATGGGGCTCAACGAGGAGGCGCTGCGGCGCTACGTGCACGTGCACATCCACGGGACCATGGCAGCGGACGGAGCCCACCACCAGCACCACCACCACCACCACCAGCACCAGCAGCACAGCCACCTACACATCCAGGACCCTCAGCGGCAACAGCAGTGCGTGCCAGTGGCGGCGAGGTGATGTGCCTCTCTGGTGGTTGTGGTGGTTGCTGTTGCTGTTGTTTCAGAGCGCTCCAGAACCGGGCTCCAGACCCGTTCTTCAGAACCGGGCTCCAGAACCGGGCTCCAGAACTGGGTCTTGAGGCTCATGAGAATTGGTGGAGGCGGTGGCGTGCTGCGCGTGTTTTCGGGATCTGCTAGTGCCTTTGGGTTGGGCGTTGTCAAGGATGGAAGGGTGAGGTTGCTGTTCTGCGTGGCCGGTAGGTTGGGTTTGGGCGGCGCTTCACGGTTGTACGATAGTGTATGTGTACTGCAGCATCTGCATTCAGCGTGTGGGGGTTGGGCAGCCGTGCTGGGGCATTGCCCGGTCAGTCGGCGGGCTGCTGATGATGAACCCCGGGTTGTTTTCACTCGGCGCCGAAATGAATGTAGGGAGAAAGGGGGGTTGGGAGCAATTGGCAGGCTTCCAAATTCCCGGATTTTGGGGAACACCAAGAGCTGGACCAGCTGGAAACGCGTGGGAACTCATGATGTTGTCTGCCGGTGTGTGTCTTGCCGGTGTGTCTTGCCCTGCCGGTGTGTTAGCCGGTGTGTCTTGCCCTGGAGGGCGGCGGCAGAGCGCAAGGCGCGCGGTTGGCGGTTGGCTGACGGTTGGCCCCCGTGGAAAGCCGAGGTGCCGCGCCTGCCGCTGGGTCCCAGGGAAGGGAAGCGCCGCGAAGGCGCAAAGGCAAAGGGCACTTGACCACTTATTCACGTGTTGTGCGGCATGTCCCGCGGGGGGCATGTGCCCTCTTGGCCGCTACCGTATCAAGTTGTGGCGCAGCGCAGGTGCCGGCAGAAGATGTCCGGCGGTGCACCTGTCGGCCGTCCGACTCGCCGGCTTGCTGTCACACGTCACGTCACCAGCCGTGGGGCTTTCCCGGGCGGTCGTCGACAGTTGTTTTGCTGTCTTGTTGTCTCGTTGTTGCGGTGGGTGGCTCCAGAAACCCTAGGGGGTGGGCTCCAGAAACCCTCGAAAGGGTAACAAAACGCCAAGTGGAGAGTGTGCGGCAGCCTACCGTGATTTGCTTTACCGAACATTTGCTTGTGGGGGCTGGGGGTTGCCTCTCCGAACACACCATCCGCGGGGCGCTCCGGTGCGCATTCTGGGGGCGCTACGCGCCCACACGCACGCGCTCCCGGAAGCACCGTCCAGAAAAACCGCTCCCCTCGCCCCTCGCCAACCCTCGGGCAGCCAGGCCAGTCCAATCGGGGTTACCGTGCAGCCCGTGGCCGCCCGGCTGACGGTAGTCCGGACGGGCGCGTCGTGCCGACCGGCCGGGCACGAACGCAGAGCCGAGCTCCGCCCCTCCCAGGTGCGTACCCCCCTTGCTGCGTCCCTCCACCCCTCCCCCCTGTGCCTCTCGCACCCTCCCCCAGGTGCGGCTCTTCCCTCTTCTTCCCCCCCTTCTCCCCCAGCCCCACCCAGATGACGAGAAAAAGCCCGTCTGGCGCCCTGTGGCGCCCCACGCCGCAACGACTCACAACCCCCAACTCGAGCCCCGCAAATCCCGACGTGTGACAAATTTCAAAAGACGAATGACAAAGAATGCAGCTCGGGCAACGCCCACCCCCAGCCAGGACCCCCACCCACACACCAACCCCGATCCCCTTCCCAGCGCCCGCACTCCCCAGCCCCGCCCCAAGCCCCCGGCCCTGACCAGCCCACAGCCCAGCCCGGGGATGGGAGCCACCGCCGAACACCCGAGACGTCCCTCCGGTCCAACGAAGGGCTTCAGTGCCGGTATTCAATGCCATGCATCGACCGACCGACCGACCGACAGGCAGATACGGTAGGGTTTGTACCCGCACACCCGCCGGGCTCCACTCCCCACTCCAGCCGGGGTCGTCACCACCACAGCGTTGCCGCTGAGCCGGTTCGCGCCGCCAAGCGCGCGTCCGGACGGGCTCCCAACACGCACACCCCAGCGCAAACCGCATTCTTTCCCCACACAACGCAACGCGCCCCAACATCCCATCCCATCACGTCGCATCAACCCGCAGCCATCACCGCTCAGAACACACGCCGACGCCGGCACGTCCCCGGGCTAGCAGGGCAGGCAAGCAGGCCTAAGGCCCGCCGACCGCCAAGACCGCCACCACCCTCCCCCCAGCCGTCTCCCTCCCTCCGCTGCGGTATCTTCTTTTTACCCCCTCCCCCCCCCCCCCACACACACACATAGCTATCGGACGGCCGGCCGCCAAACCAAGACAGCGGTGTTGGTGCAACCTGGCGCAACGCCGCCTGCGACCTCCCATGCCCCTGCCTACCCCACCCCCTTACCCCCCCAACCCCTCCCTCCATCCCGGCAGGGCACACACACACACACAGACACACACACACAAGCGGCTCACTGCTTCCTCGGCCGCGGCGGCGGCGGCAGCGCTGTCAGTCGATTGCTGCCCTCCCCGTAGTAGCTCCCAGTTCCAGCCCACACCCCGCCACCGCCACCGCCACCGCCTCCAGCCGCCGCCGCTACTGCCGCCTGTGCCTGCGCCACCACCGCCGCCGAGTGCTGCTCGTACCCGATCTGGTAGTTGATCGTCATGTGACCCGCCGGCTGCTGAGTGGGAGCCGGACCCGTCAGCGGAACCGGAGGACCCCAACGGACGCCCTGACGGGGAGCCATAGGCTCCATCGCCGCCGCCGCGGCGGCCGCGGCTTCGCCGCCGCCGCCGTCGTCCTCCTCCCCGCCGTCGGCGCCTTCGGCGCCCGCCGCCGCCGCCTGCGGCGGCGGCGGCGCCAGATCCGGCATGTTGCCGTACAGCTGCGCCTCGTGGCGTTGCTGATCCAGCAGCGTCGTGAAGGGATTGCCCGTACGAGCCTCCCCGAGATCGCCGTACGGATGCATCGTATCCCCATTTGCGACCAGCAGGCTGGCGCCGAAGGCGGCGGCGGCCTCCTCCGCCGCGGCCGCGATCGCCGCCGCCGACGGCGCCACCGGCGAGGGCACTCGCGGCGGCCCCGAACCCGGCGCGGCGGTGGCGTTGGTCTGTGCGCCGGGGCGGCCGGGGGGCGAGGCCGCGCGCTTGAGGATACCGCCTGTGGCGGTGGTGGTGGTGGTGGGGCTGGCGGGGCGCGCGGTGCCGATGTATTGGCCTGCCAGAGCGGATTTGAGGGCGTTGACGTGGGTGTTGTGACCGGCGGAGTTGAAGATGTTGAAGAGCTGGCCGTCCGTCAGGCGGCGGGGGAAGAGCAGCGAGGCGCGGGGGCAGTTGCCTGGGCGGGGGGGGTGGGGGGGGGAGGAGAGGGAGAGGAGTATGACGAGGGGGAGGAGGGGGTTGAGGAGGAGGGAGAGGGAGAGGGAGGGGTACCGTGATGAAGAAGCAGTCGCAGCGGAGAGGGACGGAGACGACGACGTCAGCGAACGGACCCAGGACTCAGCTGCAACACCCACCCCGTCACATTCCCAGACCAGTTCCTCAGCCCCTCACATCCACTGCCACCACCCATCAGCCCCTCAGGCCCCCTCCCCTCGCCTCACTCCTCCCCCCGCCTGCCCACCCAACCCCCGCACCTCCCCTCCAAAGGGACTCCTCCACCCACCCGCGTTGTGCTCCCGCACCAGCAGCAGCAGCAGCGCATCCAGATCCACCGCTGGTCCCGCCACCCCTGGAGTCACGATGGCGGCCAGTCGTACACTGAGGGCCCCGTCCAGGTCCCCGGGGGTCTGCACGTTGAACAGATTGCCCACCAGGTCGAGAGCGGCGGGTATGGGGATCTGGGGGGAGGGGGGGAGGGGGAGGGGGAGAGGGGGGAGGGGGAGAGGGGAGGGGGAGGGGGAGAGGGAGGGGGAGAGAGGAGAGGAGTGAATTGCTAGAGGGGAGGGGAAAGGGGAGGGAGGGGAGGAGGGGGGAGTGGAATTGAAGGATAGGGGAGGGAGGCGCAAGGAGAGGGTTGTCGGTGGGGGTGGGGGTGTCTGTGCGGTTACGGATGTGGTTGTACGTGTGGTTGTGGGTGGGGTTGTGGGCGTGTGAAGGTAGGCTCTCGGAGTAGTCCCTCCGGCCCTCCCTCCGACCCACGGCTACAGGCATGTACCGTATGTCTGGTAGACCCTAAATTGATGGGGGTCGGTTTGTTAGAGCCACCTCGATTGCCTCGACTGCTTTGCTGCGGGTCTTCTTTCCCCTCCCCTTCCTCCCCTTCCTCCCCTTCCTCCCCTCCCCCTACCCCCCAACCACCCCACCACCCCCTCCCTCCTTTCTCACCTGCACCCCCTCGGGTGTTGCCCAGCGCTTGGTGACGATGCGCCATGTGCCGCTGAGCAGCACCCTCAGGCAGTGCAGCACGTGCAGGAAGAAGTGCCAGGTGGGGGAGGGCCAGTGCACCCCCTCGGGGGACAGGTTCAGAAAGTAAAGGAAGGAGGCCACCTGGGGGGGGAGGAGGGGAGGAGGGGAGGGGCCAAGGGGAGGTGGGAGGGGCGGCAAAGGGGGAGCAGGGTGGGTGGGTTGGGTGGGTTGGGCGAGTAGATTACGTCAGTCTGAAGAAGGTGGGGTGGAATGGGGCGCGCATGGTTTGGGCGCTTGAGAACCCGGCCTAGGTCTGGCGGCCTTGGACTGGGACTGGGACTGGGATGAGGCATGAGGGGCGCGGTAGGCCCCTGGCGGGGGGTATCCACGTATAGGCCCCTGGCGGGGGGGAGGGGACGCAGGCCTCGTCTCCCGCGCTTTGCGGAACTGGCAGCGCACAACTCCCCATCCAAATGCCGGTACATGGCCGCACGGCACAGCCGTCGACGTTACCAGCCCACCCAGCCGCAACTCTTCCCCATCTGCCCATCCGCCAAGCACCAACCTACCCCCCCCACACACATACACACCCACCCACCGCCCACCCACCCCCCACACCCCACCTTTGTGTTCCTCGCCTGCCCCAGCGCCGAAGTGAGCAGTCGGGCGATGGGCGAGTCGTGTTGTCGGATGAGGTCGAGTTTGAAGGTGCCCGGGGCCCTCTGACTGGTGTAGTGGGCCATGATGGCATCGTGGATGGTGTCGTGGCGGGGAGGGCCCCAGGTGGGGACATCCTGGGGGGTGGAGGGAGTGGGTGGGGGGTGGAGGGTGAGGGTGAGGGGGGGTTAGCACAGGAAGGGAGAATGGAGAGGGAGGAAGGGAGGGAGGGAGGAAGCTGTTGCGCAGGAAGGTGCGGGCGCAGACAGACAGGCAAATCCACCCTTCCCGCCGTAGAGTTCAAGACACGGAGGAGAAGGACACGGGAAGACTTCTTGAACCCCTCCCCTCCCCTCCCCTCCCCTCCCCTCCCCTCCCCTCCCCTCCCCTCCCCTCCCCTCCCCTCCCCTCCCCTCCCCTCCCCTCCCCTCCCCTCCCCTCCCCTCCCCTCCCCTCCCCTCCCCTCCCCTCCCCTCCCCTCCCCTCCCCTCCCCTCCCCTCCCCTCCCCTCCCCTCCCCTCCCCTCCCCTCCCCTCCCCTCCCCTCCCCTCCCCTCCCCTCCCCTCCCCTCCCCTCCCCTCCCCTCCCCTCCCCTCCCCTCCCCTCCCCTCCCCTCCCCTCCCCTCCCCTCCCCTCCCCTCCCCTCCCCTCCCCTCCCCTCCCCTCCCCTCCCCTCCCCTCCCCGCCAAACCCCTCCCCTCCCCTCCCCTCCCCTCCCCTCCCCGCCAAACCCCTCCCCTCCCCTCCCCTCCCCTCCCCTCCCCTCCCCGCCAAACCCCTCCCCGCCAAACCCCCTCCCCCCTTACACCCCACCCCACCCACCTCCACGGTTCCCGCCGCCCGCACGTATATGCGCACAATGGTATCCACCAGACTGGGCAGCGACAGCACCAGTCGGGGAGCCAGGGGGGGCAGGTGGTTGGCGAAGCGGGCCCACTCGTCCGGAGTCTCGCTGTCGGTCTGGCAGCTGACACACACGGCGTGGGTCTCCCTGCGGGGAGGGTGGTTTCGGTGCGGGGGGGGGGGTTCGGTGCGGGTTGGGTGGTTTCGGTGCGGGGAGGGTAGTTCTCCGGCCCTCTCCCCTTCCCCTCATTCCACTCCCCCAACGCCCGTCCGGCCCCAGCCCCTCCCCCCTCCCCCCAATCCCACACACCTCATCCCCGCCATCCTCCATCTCCCAATTTGCGGCCGGTCCCCCGCCCCCCCACCCAACCACCCGCCCACCCACCCCCGGTCCACTTCCGACTCCTCCGGCCTATCCGTTGATACCCTCCCCCACCCTCCAAACATACACAAGCATACATACAACCCCCCCATCCCCACCCCCCATCCTCATTGTTATATAAAGGAGCATATCACTCCCCCCCCCCCCAACAACCCCCCCCACCTGTCCCTGTACGCCTGCAGGCTGAACCCCAGCACCGCACACGCCCCCGCCAGCGCATCCAGGTCCCGCTTGGCTGCCGGCACCTCGGCCCGCAGTGCTTGGACCTCCCGCTGGGAGTCCTTCAGACCGCTGAATACACAAACACACATGCAGACAGACATGACCACACACGCGCACATGCACACATGCACACATGCACACATACACACACATATGCACATGCACACATGCACGCACATGCACACATACACACATGCAGACATGCACATGCAGACACACGAACGGGGTAGGGGTGTGAGTGTGATAGCGAGTGTGTATGTGTATGGGGGGGAAGGGGAGGGTTAAGAGGGCGAGGGGGCCGGGGGGCGTGAGGGTGTGTGTGTGTGTGTGTGTGTGAGGCGAGGTCGAAGAGGCGGGTCCACCAGGGAGCAGTCAGCGACAGACGGTGGTTCAAGGTGCGAGCCAACGCGCCCAACCAACCCCCCAATCCCCACTCTTTCCCCAACAACATGCGAGCGATTTTGTTATATCCGGCAAATGCATCTCATCTCATCTCATGTCATCTCATGTCGTGAGCCGGAAGGAGGCCCCTCTCCCGCTGCGGCTCGGCCGATAGGTCGGTGGGTCGGTGGGTCGGTCGCTACAAAGACCCTATCTCCTCCCCTCGCCCTCCCGCTCCCCCGTCCCCGCCCGCCCCTCGCCCCCCCCCTTCCCCCCCCCCCCCGGCTCCCCCGACCCCCACCTCTCCAGGGTGGGCATGAGTGTGGGCAGCAGCTCCGTAACGATGTACTCCTCGCGCTGCTTCATCTCGGTCACGTAGCTGAGTCGGGGGGAAGAGGGGGGTAATGGGGGAGAGGGGGGAGAGGGGAGAGAGGGAGAGGGGGTAAGGAAAGAAGGAACGGAGGCGAAGGAACGGAGACGGCGGGTGGGTAGGCAAGGGGGGAAGGGGGAATGGGAGGGCAGAGAATGAGGGTGAAATGCGAGACTGATGAGCGTTTTGGGCTGCTCAACACAGGTGGGGTGGGGTTGGGGGGCGGGAAAGAAGCGGCCGGGAGGGGTTGTGGAGGGACCGATGTGGGCAGGAGAGGGGAGACTGCTGCGCGTGCGGGGAACGACAGCGTTACCGGCTTGCTCCCGTTTTGCTCCCCAACACCACCCCGCACGTTCCCGCCCCTCTCCGTGTTCCCGCCAATCCGTGGTGTAACCCCCGACCCGCCCAAAACCGCCCAAACAAACTGCCGTACTTGTAGTGCAGCTGCGCGATCTCCAGATCCTTGGCCGCCAGTTGCTCCGAAACCACCAGCAGCCGCTCCCTCAGCCGCTTCGAGAACCAGGCCATGATACCGATCTTTACGGAGCTCCATTTATTGGTGGAGCGGTGGATGCGCTTGGTGAGGCCGCGGGACTCAATGATGTCCATTACCTGGGGGGGGGCGGGGGCGGGGGTGTGTGTGTGTTTGGGGTGTGTGCGTGTGAGGGGGTGTGGGTGGGGTGAGTGGGGGTGGGTGGGGGTGGGGGTGTGTTTGGGGTGTGCGATTGGGGTTTGGGGCGTGTGTGTGCAGGGGTGTAGTGTAGGTGTTTTGTGTGAGAAGGCAAGGGCAGGGAGGGGAGTGGGGAGGGAGGGGAGGCGAGGGAGGGGTAAGAGACCCGGCTGTGCGTGTTTGTGTGAGTGAGGGGGGTATAGGGGCGCAATGCTGGCGACCCGGCCCCTTCCCAAACCCGCCCAAACCCGCCCAGCCCCCCTCACCCGCCCAGCCCTTCCCTCCCCACAGTCCCTCCATTGTCCCATCCCTTCCCTTCCCGTTTCCCTTCCCTTTCCTGCCCCAGAGTAGGTGAATATCGTACGGAAAGTACGTCATGGTGGCTGGTACGGCGAAGTACGGCAATGTACGGACAAGATCCTAGTAATTGACTAATCGTCGTATATATCGACGCACCACTGTCGAGACCTCCGTTGCGTAGTCGTCAACCTCAACTTCATCCTCCGGCCCCGCCGCCGACCGCGCCCCTCCGAAACCAGACGTCGGCCGCGTGTCTACGGTCAGACCCATGGAGCCGATCCGGGAAAGAGGGCGAGACGAGCCGCGGGCGCCGCCGCCGCCGCTGGAGGCGGCGCCGCCGCCGGAGGCGGCTCCGCCGCCGCCGCCGCCGCGGCGCGACGCGGCGCTGGTCCCCCGCGACCGCGGCCTGGCGCCGCCGCCGCCGGCGGCGGCCCCCGCATCGCCATCTTGCTCGTCCAAGTCGTCGTACTCGCCGTCCTCCGGGACCGGCCCGGAGATGGCGCTGACGGGGCGGTTGAAGCTGCCCTGGACGCTGCCGCCGCCGCCGCTGCGGCCGCGGCCGCCGCCGCCGCCCAGTCGGGGGGAGGCGGCGGAGGTGGGCCGCCCGTCTGCGTCGAAGGCCACTTCGGAGCCGGCGTCGCCGCCGCCGCCGTTGACGCCGCCGCCGCTGCGGAAGAACCGGCCCGGCGGCGAGCCGAAACGGCCCGACTGGGAGACGTTGTACGACATGGTAATTGCACGGCTGGGGGAGCGGGAGTGTGGCGATAGGGTGGTTCGAAGCTCCCGGAGGGGTGAGGCGTTGGAGGCGGAGGAGCGGGCGGGGGAGCCGGGGGCGTTGCCATCCAAACCCTGGTGAGGAGAAGGAGGAGGGGGGGAGGGGGGAAGGGAGGGGAAGGGAGGGGAGGAAACAACGGGGGGGTGGGGGAGGGGCGAGGGTGTGAAGGAGGAGAAAGGCAACCCGAGAACAGGCAAACCGGTTGGGAGGAAGCTCGTTGGCCGCGCCGTGTGCTCTTTTGCCGTACGACAAGGAATGTACGGGACCCGCGGCCGCACGGAGCGGGCGAGACATCCGACACCCGACAGGCAGGCCACCGTCGTACCCACATGCAGTACATCCGGTGTACAACTGCATACAACGCAGTAAGTACGGCACCGTACGACAGACAGACAGCGTCCACAATACCCACACACACATATACACACACTTACACACCTGCAGGAAGAATTTTGCCAGCTCCAGTTGTCGAATGGTTTCCGTGTGGCTCTCCGCAGTCACATCCAATTGGTGCTTCAGGGACAGCATCTGAAGCGGGAGGGGGGCGTGTGTGTGTTTTGGGGGGTTGAGTGAGAGTTTTGGGGGTTGGGGAGGGTAGGGAGGGGAGGGTAAGGGGGTTAGGGTTGGGGCTTATCTCTCACACACACAGACGCAAAAAGGGATCGGGGGTGGGGTTGCGCTGGATCGGGTTACAAGGCGCTTCGGAGGCGAGCTGTCAAACAGACACGGAGGGGGCACAGCCCAGCCGGGGCCCAGCCCAGCCGCGGCGTCCTTTCATACCAGAGGGCCGCCGAGAGAGAGACGCATCAGAGCTCCCCCCCCTCAAAGACACACACAATCAAAATCAAATTCCAAATTAAAATGAGAGTGAAAATTTATATTTATTCTTAAATAATTTAAACAATTATAATACATTTTAAAATAAAAATAAAAATAATATTAAAATTAAAATCAAGCGAGGCCCAACGCGGGTGTGCCATTGTGGTGAATAGGAACAGAGCAGCGAGCACCAGCACCAGGACCCGCACACCGCCCCCTCCTCTCCCCACCCCCCCACCCCCCCTCACCTGTTGCTGCAGCTCCTTGTTCGCCGCCTCCACCTCCGCCAGCCGCGCCTCCTTGGTCCTCAGCCCCTTGATCTCGTCCTGCAGACAGCCCAACTCGTGTTGCAGCTTGTGGACCTCGTTCTGATAGAACCGGGACTGCTCCTCAGACTGCATAAGGGGGGGGGGGGGGAGAAGGAGGGGGCGGGGGGAGAAGGGGAGGGAGGGGGTGAGGAGGGGGGGGTATACAGAAAAATTCGCAGGAAGGAGTGGGGGCGGGGGTGAATTTGCAAGAATGAAACAAGAAGCCGTGGGGAGGGGCAGAGGGGGGGAAAAACCCACACAGACTCCCCCCGACCTCCCCCCACCGACCCATGGTTCAGCCAGTCTCACCTGCTCCAGTCCAGTTCGCGTTATGTCCAGATTGTTCCGCAGGTCCTCCTCCATGCGCCGGCTGATGTCCAGATCGGACAACAGCGCCTCCACTCGCTTCTTCAGAGGGACCAGCTCCTTGGCCTGAGAGGGGGGGAGGGGGGGAGGGGGGAAGGGAGGGCAGGGAAGGGAGGCGGGAGGGGGGCAGGGAAAGGAGGGTAGGGAAGGAGGGGAGGAAAGAAGGGGAAGGAAGGAGGGGTAAGGGAAACCCAGTCTTGAGGATCGCAGGCAAGCTGACAGCCGGGGGCGGAGGAGGGAGGAGGAGGGAGCAGCACAGCAAGCGGGGCGGCACTACATATGGAAAAAGTGCACAACAAACCAAAAGACGAATATTGAACCCCCCAAACCCTCCCAAACCCCCCGCAAACCCCCCAAACCCCCCACTCCTCCCTCCCCACACACACACACCTCCGCAAAAACCCTCCACCCCCCCCTACACCTCTCCCCCCTCCCCTCCCCCCCCTCTCCCCCCCGCCCCCTTCTCCTCACCTGCGCCTGCAGAGCCACGATGGTCTCATGCTGCACCTTGATCCGCACCTCACTATCTGCAGCAGCAGCCCGACTCTTGGTGGCGTCGCTGTGACTGATTCGCAAATCATGTTCCAACTGGGACAGCTTCATGTCGGCTACCTCCTTCTCGCGGAGCATGCGGGTCTCTGTCGTACGGGCGTCGTACAGATCGCGCTGCGTGGCGGGGTTGGGTTTTAGGGCAGGGGAATGGGGGGAATGGGGGGGATTGGGGGGGGGAAAGGGGAGAAGGGGGTGGGGAAAAGGGTTCAAGGGTTGAGAGCGGCGTGAGGAGGTGCGGAGACGGACATCCCTCCCCTCCTGTCTACACAAACATACACACACGCCGCCACCACCACCACCACCAGCACCATCACCTGCACCCCTCCTCAGGTAACATAATCAACCTCGCCCCCCTTCCCTCCCCCCCTCCCCTCCCCTCCCTCCTCCCCCCCTCCCCCTCACACACATACACACCAAACCCTGCCTTCTATTCATCCTCCCCCCGCCCTCCCCCCCCGCGCCCCCTCCCTCCCCCCCCAAACACACAAACACACACACCCGCCCCCCTCCCGCCCCACCTGCAGCTTCGACGTGACCTCCTTCTCCTCCACCAACTTGACCTGCGTGGACCTCAGCTCCCGCACCAGATCCTCCCTCTTACTGAACAGCACCGACACGTGTTGTGTGGCCAGCCCCAGCACCCGCTGCGCCGCCCCCAGCGGCCCCGTCGTCTCCCAGGAGCGGTCGTTCACCCCGGGCACTCCGTCACTGCCCTGGAGCTGCATGGTGCGACCCAGGGCCTTGACCATCTCAACCATGGCGGTGGTCTGGAGGGGGAGGGGGGGGGAGGGGAGGGGGGGTGGAAGGGGGGGAAGGAGGGTAAAAAGAAGATACCGCAGCGGAGGGGGGAGGGGAGGGAGGGGTGAGTCTCGCAGTCGGGTTTGATCGGGGCTTCGGTGACAGCCCCCCACATCGCATTTGCTTCGGGAGAGGATGGGGGATTGTGGAGTCGTGCGTGATTTACTGCTCAAATGGGGGCGGAAGGAGGGGGGGTAATCCACGTGTAATGGGGGTTGGGGGGTTGGGAGTTGGCCGCGTACCCCTAGCGGCTCTGCCCGTTTCGGACGGCTCCAACCCCGCTCTTCCCCCCCCTCCCCGCCTCCCCACCCGGGCCCCAACCCCCCCCACCCGCTTCCCCAAACCCCCAACCCCCACCCTGAAACCCCACCCCCAAACCTCCCACCTCCCACCCCAAACCCCACCACCCCCAAAGCCCACCTCCTTCTCCACCTCCACCCTCCGCGTCTCCTCCTGCCTCCTCGCCGCCACCGCGTCCGTTATCTCGTGCCGCATCCCCCGCTGCACCGCCTCCGCCTCCGCCGCCGCCTTGGCCGCCTCCGCCTCCGTCACCGCCAGCCGCGACCGCACCTCCGCCAACTCAGCATCCACCCAGCCCAGCCGGTCCTCCACCTCCGTTAGGCGGGCGGTGCGGGAGGTCAGCTCGATCTCCAGACCAGCAGAGTGCTCCTAGAGGGGGGAAGGGAGGGGAGCGGGGGGGGGGGAAGAAAGAAGACAGATACCGCAGCGGGGGGGAGGGGGGGGGGGTTGAAGAGTGGGGGAGGGGAGGGGAGAGGGGAAAGGGGGGGAGAGGGGTAAAAATGAAGATAGCGCAGCGGAGACGGAGGGGAGGGGAGGGGAAAGGGGCGAGAGTTGGGAAAGAGGGGCGAGGGGGTGAAAAGAGAAATTCGCAGCGGAGAAGGAGACGGCGTTAGCGAACGGACCCGGGCGAGGGGGAAGGGAAAGAAAGGGGGTGGGGGAAGGAAGAGGGTGGGGGAAGGAAGAGGGTGTGGAGGAGAATGGGCCTGACGCAGGCGCAAGCGCGAGAGCGGGGTATCCGCGATAGTCCACCTGCGGCCTTTGGAAGTTTATGTACCGGTGTGACAAGGCATTACACAGCGTGGGGTTGGGCGCGTCCACGCAGCGTCGTACGTTCGTACACACATTCGTACACATATTCGTACCTGCAGTGCGGCTAGGTCGGCTCGTAGGTCGGCGACCGTCACCTCGTACTTCTCAGTCACCTTGCCCACCTGCGAATCAAAGGGGGAAGGGGGAGGGGAGGGGAGGAAGAGGAATCGGGGGGTGGGGGGGCCGCGGGCGGAAAAAGGAGGGGTAAAAAGGGGGAAGGAGGAGCGAGGGGAGGAGAGGGGAGGGGGCATCAGGGAGGACGCAGGCGAGCAAGCAAGCGAGCGAGAGCAAAACGACCCACCCACCGACCCACCGACCCACCGACCCGAACCCATCGACCCGCGCTGCCGGGTTGTTCGCAGGGGACGAACAGAGAGGGGAGAGGGAGCTGACAAGTGGCAACCCCACCACATCACACCAGACCGCCCGCACATCACATCACGCCGCCCCGTTATGCGTGTGTGTGTGTTCCTGTCTTGCTGTCTTGCCTTCCCCAGTGCCACCGCCTGCTCCCTGTGTTGCTCCCTCAGTGCCGCCAGCGCCGCCTCCAGCTCCCGGATCTGCTGCCGCTGAGCCGCAACCAGGATCTCGTTGCCCTCGTACTGCTGCCGCATGCGGGCCAGGGCGCCCTCCAGCTGGGAGACCTGCAGCACGGACGGACAGACGGACAGACGGACAGACGGACGGACAGACAGACAGACAGACAGACAGACAGACACGTAGGACGGCATGAAGAGGAGGGAGGAAGCGAGAGAGGAAACGAGAGAGAGGGGGAGAGGGGGAGAGGAGGAGAAAGAGTGTGGGTGTTTGGGGTGGGGGGGAGGATAGGGGGTAAGGGGTAGGGAAGCATGCCTGCGTGTGTGTGTGTGGAAGGCGACACGTTGGAAGGCGAGGGGGAAGCGGGAGGCGGAAAGGGGAGGGGCATGCGGCTGGGGGGTGGGCTTGGGGTATGGAGAGGCCGCCACAGCCTGGGGCGCCGGCAGGGGGGAGCCGCAGCAGCTCACCCTCAAAGCCCCTCAACGGCCCCCTCCCTCCCCTAATCCGCCGCTACGTGTGCCGCTCCCCCCTCCCCCCCTCACGTCGTCCCGGCCGATTCGCGTCTGCTCCCGCGCCGCCTCCACCGTCGCCTCCGCCACCACCGCCGTACGTGTGGCCGCCTCCAGTTTGTCCCTCAGCTCCGAAACCTCCCCCTCGAGCCGCTGGTTGGCGGCGCGGTGGTGCAGCCACTCGTGCTCCTGTCTGCGGGGGGGGGGGCAGCAGCGGCAGCCGGGGCGGGAGGGAGGGTCGGGGGGAGGGCCGGGGGGGGAGGGCCACGGGGGGAGGGCCGGGGAGGGAGGGAGGGAATGAAGAAGAAGCCGCAGGGGAGGGAGGGAGGGCCAGAAGGAGGAGCATGAGGGGTGCGAGAGGGGTAGAGAAAGTCCATTTCTTAAAACCCTGAAAACCCAATCCATGAAAGCCAATACACCAACCAACACACCCTCCACGCCCACCCCCCCGCACCCACCCGCGCTCACCCCCGGGCAACTCCCTCTCCCCCCCCCTCGCCACCTCCCCCCTCCCCCCAACACACCCCCACCCCCACCCACCCCCAAACACCCCCACGCACACCTCCTCAGCAGCTCCCTGGTCGCCTCCAGCTGCTGCTCCGCCGCCGCCCTCCGCCCCGCCTCCCCCGCCAGCGCCGCATCCGCCAATTGGAATCTCCGCTCCGCCGCCTCCACCGCGTGGTGGGCAGCAACCAGCTGGGCAGCCAGACTGCTGGCGGCGGCGACGGAGGCGGCGGCGGCGGCGGAGGCGGAGGCAGCAGCTGCTGCGTCCGGCGCCTGCGCGCCGTTAGTCACCCGTTCGTCATGTGTGTGTGGACGTGGTGTGGCGTGGTGTGGTGTGGTGTGGTGTGGTGTGGTGTGGTGTGGTGTGGTGTGGTGTGGTGTGGTGTGGTGTGGTGTGGTGTGGCGTGGTGTGGTGTGGTGTGGTGTGGTGTGGACGTGGTGTGGTGTCCCTCTCCCATCGCCCAGCCTCCCCTTCACATACCCGGCCGCCCTTCTCCCACCCCCATCGCCCCACCGCTCGGCGCTTCCATCTTTTAACCCCCCTCTCCCCACCCACCCCCACCAAACCCAAGCCACCCCCCGCCACCATCACCAACACCACCACCGCCCCCCGCCCCCATTTGGGCCCCCTTCTGAGCTGTCAAACTCCACCCCGCCATCGCGCCACACACCCCACCCTCCTCCCCACCCACCCACCCACCCACCCACCCACCCACCCACCCACCCACCCACCCACCCACCCACCCACCGTCGCTGCCGCATCCTGCGCCGCCCGCTCCCTCTCCCTCTCCCTCTCCCTCTCCCGCTCCGCCAGCAGTGCCGCCCACTGCGCCGACGCCTCCGCCGCCCGCCCCTCCGCCGCCAGTGCCCCCCTCAGAGCCACCAACTCCCCCTGCCGCTCCACCAACTGACCCAGCAGCTCACCGCGCTCCTGAGGGGAGAAGGGGGGAGCGGAGCGGGGAGGGGAGCAGGGGGGAGCAGGGGGGAGGGGATCAGGGGGGGCAGGGGGAGGGGAGCAGGGGGGAGGGAGGGGAGCAGGGGGGAGGGAGGGGAGCAGGGGGAGGGGAGCAGGGGGGAGGGAGGGGAGCAGGGGGAGGGGAGCAGGGGGGAGGGAGGGGAGCAGGGGGAGGGAGGGGAGCAGGGGGGAGTATAAGAGAGTAATGCAAGCGGGGGGGAGAGCAAGGGGCAGCAGGGGAAGTGTAAAAGGAGAGTGCGGTAGCAAAGGCAGGAAGGAGGGAGGGAGGGAGGGGAAGACCCTCCCTCACCCTCCCTCACCCTCCCTCACCCTCCCTTTCACCCCCCCTCACCCTGCACTCCGCCGCCACCTGCCGCCTCAGCTCCTCCATCGCCACCCCCACCACATACAGCGCCGCATCAGCCAGCTCCGAAGCCTGCTGAGCCGCGATGCCCGGCTCCGGAACCGCCGCCGCCCCCGGCCCCGCCGCCGCGGCGGCGGAGCCTCCGGAGGTGAGGGCGAAGGACACGCCGCCACCCGACCGCCCTCCGACCTCCGAGGACGGGAACACGGATAGCCTGGATGACATCGCCGCCAGGCCGGCGGTGCCGGCGGCGGCGGCCGCCGCCGCGGCCTGCTGTTGCTGCTGCCGCGCCGCCGCCGCCGCCGCCACCTGATTCAGCGTGTCCGCCAGCCAGGCCTGTAGCAGTACGACATCTTCCCGTCGGCTGGGACGCAGGGCGGGCAGCGGGCCCCGCCTGTGGGAGTTCCATGAGAGGGGGGGAGAGGGGTGGGGAAGGGGGAGGGGGGAGGGCGGGGATGGTATGTACGACGCGGAGAGCAACGGGGTTGGGGTTGGGGGTGGGGGGAAAGCCGTCTTGACAGGCGGGCAGGCGGGCAGGCAGGTGGATGTATGGGGTCCGGCGAGGAGCTGTCCGGGAGCGCGACATGCGGGTAGGTTCCGGGGGCACAACACGACACGACACGATATGACACGATATGACACGACGCCGCGCCGCGCAGCGCAGCACAGCGCAGCACAGCGCAGCGCCGACCCCGGGCCTCGGGCCCCCGGGCCTCGGGCCCGATCCCAACACCGCCGGGCTGAGAAAGCGCGGGCTGCTGCCTGCTCTCCGCACTCTCCACGCCCATTCCACCCCACACACCCACCTCACCCCACCCCACCCACCCAACCCACCCCCTCCTTCTTTCCATCGCTGTGGTTTCGTCTTTATCCCCTCTTCCCCCTCTTCCCCCTCCCCCTTCCCCCCCCCCACACCCGCCCGCCCGCAACCCTCACCACCACCAACCCCCGACGGCTCGCACCACCGCATCACACGGTGCCGTACCATACCGTGCCGTACCGCGCACCTTACGGGCCCCGGCGCCGCGCCTCCCTCTCCGCCGTCCCCTCCCGTCGTCGTCCTCTCCCGCTCCCGCTCCCTCTCCCTCTCCCGCTCCTCCGCCGCCGCCGCATACGACTGGCCGCCCTCCGTCTGACGAACCAGCGCCCGCACCCAGCCCAGCCGCTCATCGCCCGCCAACGCCGTTCCTGGCGCCGACGCCGACGCCGCGGCGGTGGCGGTGGCAGTGCCGGCAAGGGCCCGGATCCGGGGGGACGTGGAGGTGGCTAGGGCGCGGTCCAGGGCGCGTGCGGAGGCGGGGCGGCTGGAGGAAGCCCCCAGGGCGAGGGCGGGGGAGAGGGCGGGGGCGGGGGGCAGGCCGGCGCTCTCCCGGGTGGCCCTGCGGGCAACGGTGGCACGGTTAGGGGCATATGGGTTTGGGTATGGGTTTGGGTGTGGGCGTGGAGGGAGAGAGGAAGGGGGACAGAGAGAGGGAGAGGGGGGTCGTGCCAGCCCGCTGAGAGTGAGCAGCAGCAGCAGCAGCAGCGGTCGCCGGACGGGCAGGGGGGGGGGGGGCCGAAAGGCGCTCGCAGGTCGGCCCGGCCCCCCAGGGCACCACCCTCACGGGGATCGCGAGATCCCACCTCCAGCGTGCAGAATATCCCCAGCCCCTGCCCGGGGACGCTCGGCGTTTCCAAGTCGCTGAGCGCCATCCACCACACCACAGACCACACCGCCCCTCCCCACACCGCCCCACCACACCACACACCACACCGCCCCAAACCAAACCCAACCACACGATTCCGCTCACATCAGCATCGCCCGGTTCTGCACCTCCCGCGCCCGCACCGCTCCCTCCAGCGCCTCCGCCAGCCCCTCCGCCGCCGCGCGCAGCGCCGCCGCCGACTGCGCCGCCTCCTGCGCGACGCCGCCGCCGCTCCCGCCACCGCCACCGCCGCCGCCGCCACCCGGCACCATCATGACGCCCGAGCTCAGAAAACCCAGGATCGATCCCGGGCTGCCGCGAGTGGATGCGGCGGAGGCGAGCCCGGGCGTTCCTACGGAACCGGAGGGGCCGGGTAAGAGCAGGGGCTGGGCCTGGCCGGGGCCCGTCCCTCCGGGCCCCGGGGACATCATGAGGGCGATGGTGGTGGCGCTGAGGGGCCGGGAGACGGAGGCGCTGGGGGCCACTCCCGGCACGGGGCTAATGCGGCCAGTGGCCTCGTATAGGGCGCCGCGGAGCGCTGCGGAAGCGGCGCTGAGGCCTGGTGCGTTGGGGAAAGGGGGAAAGGGGGGAAGGGGGAAAGGGGGGAAGGGGAAGGGGCGGGAGGGTGACGCGGAGGAAGGGGGCAGAGGTGGTGGGCGGGGGCGGGGACGAGGGCGCGGAGTAAGGGGGTTGGCGAGCGGGACGGTGAGGAGGGTGAGGGAGTGGGGAGGGGTGGGGCGGGCGGGGGAGAGAGTGGCTTTGCGCGGTTATGCGAGGTGCGGCTGGGGCCGAAAGGACGGTAGACGGGAGGAACTGCCCCGAGGGAGCGGTCGCCGAGGGCCACATGATGTTGCAGGTTGCGCCCAAAGACCAGCTATGAAGAGGAGGCTGGCCTACCTGACAGCGCGAAGCTGCGGTCATCGCTGTAACTGGTGCTGAGCTCCTGTGCGTTCGCGCCAATCCTCGGGCTCACGATGGCCGGAAGGGTTGAAGGCATGATGGGAGCTGGCATCGATCAGTCCTGATGCAGCCCTACGTGCCGTGGAGCTCCATGGCCAGCCACGCGCATGCAGCCCCGAGCCCTCGAACCTAAGCACCTAGCTGAAGGTGTTTCGTTACTTTGTATATAATCCGTTTGATGTGTGAATATATTGGTGTAAACCGTGTTGCGCAGTCCGAAACAAATTGAAGAGTTGCGTAGTGGAGAAACGTTCCGTCGAACGGTTTATGATGTCGCTATAGTATGGGTACCGCATGCGATATTTTATGGCAGCTGTCACTGCCCCGATAATGGGGATGCACTCTCTTGCAAGGAGCTATAAGTCGTACGCCTACCCTGCTTGAAGGCCTGCGATGGAGGACAATATTTGAGGTAGAGCCCTACATAACGTTATATCCCCGTCTTAGCTTCCAGAGCTTTGCGCAGAACTCGTGCCTCGGGAGTTATTGTGCATTTAGGTTGTTCGTGTGTCAAGTACTCGCAATCGCCATGGTGAAAATCATCAATGGCGAAATTGTTGCAGGTATTTTATGATGTCAGGGAACGGGACAAATATGTGGGGTTGGGCGCGAATGCACCTTCCGAGTCACCCGAACCTGCGACATCCGCAGACGACGACCCCCGTTTGCAGCAGCGGCACCAGATCAATCCCCCGAGCCAAAGGTAAGAAACCAAAGCACAGCCCTAGGCGCGAAAGACCGGCATGCCACGAAATTAAGAGTGCCCGGTCTGCCCGCCCGGTGCAACCGCCGTGCAACTGTCCCGCAGGCCCGGGGCCAGTGAGACGCCGAACGGTGCAAGGCGCCCGCCTGCTACGGCTCCCGGCGCTGGTGGAGGCGGCGGTGGCGGTGGCGGCGGCGGTGGTATCGGTTTCAACCTTTCCGCGCCTCCTCTCCGGTGGGTACTGACACCGTATCGGTACCGTATCGGTACCGTGTGGTGGGTGAACACGCTGCAGGGAAGCTGCAGCGTCTTTCTACGGTATTCCCGCGGTTTGTCCCGCATGCCATACCATACGGTGATATGCCATCACCGCCGGCGAGAGCGAGAGCGAGAGCGAGAGCTTCACCCCAGTCACCGCCCGCTGCTCGCCCCGGGACTCGCTGTCCCCGCGATTGCGACGGCTGGGCTCTGTCGACTGATAGCTCTCCGTCGCGCAGCCTCCCTGCCGGCCCCCCCCGGCATAACCACAAGCCCCTTAAACCCCTACTGTAAATGCGCAAATTGCCAGGTTCGTCCCGCCGCCTCCCGGAGTCGAGCCCCTGTTCGGCGTGCCGGATGTGGAGGTGTTTGGTGTACGGATCTCGCCGTACGCCATCCTCTCAGCGGTCACCCTGGGCATGTTCTTCGGATGGTGGGTTCGGATGTGTCGAAGCTTCGATCTCCGCGAGGGCCCGGGCTCGGGGCTCGGGGCTCGCCATTGCCCCTCCACTGCTCTTACGTAATACCGTGCCGTATTCACGCCGCCACGCACTGATAAGTGCTGAGTGACAGTCCCTGCCGCCGCCTCGCACTCCTTCACGTCGCCACTAAGTTGGATTTGTTCCTCCCCGCCCCCGCATACCTCAGGCGCGGCGTCGTGATGGTCCTGGTCATTTGTGAGTACGGCAGTACGGCAGTACGGCGGGTGGTCTGCCGTCGAATCAGGGCGCGCGCCCTGCGCTGACTCAACGCATGCCGGGATGCGTGGGCGGCGGCCCGCCGCGGTGTTACCTCCTTCGCCCGCCACTTCCATCTTCGTCTGCGTGCCGAACCGCAATGCGCCCCATCCTCCTGCCGCCGCCTGCCCCCACTGCTGCCTCGCGCAGTCAGCCCAAACACGCACGCGACCCATTTCCGCTCTCCCGACCCGGAAAGTGCACCGACCTCGCCTCGTGCGCCTCTCTCTCCCTCCCTCCCTCCCTCCCTCTCTCCCCACCTCTCGCCCGCCCCCACCGCCTTCCCGGCTGCAGACTACGTGTACCTCGCCAGTCGGAACAACGCCAACGCCAACGCCGCGCAGCAGCAGCAGCAGCAGCGGCACGGGGGCCAGCAGCAGCAAGCCCACAGCGGGACCGCAGGCGGGGCCGCCTCCCGGCAGGGGCAGGGGGCAGTCGCAGGGGGCCAGCAGCAGCAGCAGCAGCAGCAGCAGTCGCCAGCCAACATGGCGGCGGATTTCCTTCAGCGCTATCTCAACGGCCCACAGCCGCCGTCGCGGCCGGGTGCGGGGACGGGGACGGGCTCAGGCGCGGGCGCGGGCGCGGGCCGGGCGGGGTCCGGCTCTGGGCCGTACCGGCCTGCGGGCGAGGGGGCGGGGGCTGAGCGGCAGGCGGGTGTGGAGGGCCTAGGGGGTGACGGGGCCGCGGGTGGTGGCGGTTCTGGTGGCTGGGCGGCGTTCCAGGGGCGGGGCAACAAACTTGGGGGCAAGTGAGAGGAGACGTGAAGAGGTGGGGGCAAAAACGAAACCGCAGCGGAGAGGTGGGGGCAAGCGAGTGGCGATGCCTCTGCTGGGAGTCGGGAAGCTTCATGGGCATGTGGCTGTGATGGGTGGCAGTGAGGGGATGGTGCTGGTTTCCACTTACCCCGATTTCCGCCGAAATCCCAGGGGAGGATTGCCCTGGGCTGCGCCTGGTCGGCCGCGGGCTGTGTTTGTGTGTGTGGTTGTTAAGCGTCCCTGTTGTTACGGTCTGGTGTGAGGTTCTTTGGGCGGAGTGAAGCGTCGAGCGTTACACATCTGCAGGGGTACTACCTCTGCGGTAACTTAGCCGCTACCGCCACCGGCAGGACCCAGACTGCGTATCCAGAGGCAAAACCGCCATGTACCGTCCCCACAGCCTCGTCGCCCGACCGCCCCAACCCGCCCCTCATCCAAACCATCTCTCATCACTCACATCATCATCTCCCTCTGCGTCTTCGCTATCCAAGCGCCAACACACTAGGGCCCCTGTAGAGCAGCACACTGGGGTGTGCATGTCCTGGCATGGCCCGGCACAGCTTGGCAACCGCAGCATCCTATACGGTGCTTGAGTGGCGACCCCGTATCGACCAGCGGGCACCCGGCGTCATTCCAAAGCCAATGGCCCGAGCCCTGCCAGTCTCCCTGCAACGGCCGGCGCCTAGCCTCCTGCGCCGGACAGCTGCGCGCCCCTCCCACCACGGGAACGTCTTGCGGCCTACGCATAACCCCAAGCCGCACCGCGGTGTGTCGGGGGCTCTGTAAATGCCCGCATGCGACCATCGTTCTCCTTTAAATCAAACACCACAACCAAGCCAAGTGGGGCGGCATCCCGCTTAAGACCAACTTCTAAACGTCCTCTAACGTCCTCTAGGTCAGTAGGGAAAAAGTAACTAAGCGCAGATGCGCTGTAACGCAAACAGTCGACGAGTACAAAATCCGTCAAAGCGCACTCCATACGCTCCGGCTCCTCTCCCGCTTCCACTTCGCTCCCGCCGCCCTTTCTATATCGGATACCCGCAACCCGGCACAAATTACAGATCTGAAACGCTGGGACGCCCCTCTCCAGGACTGCAGCCCCCGCCCTCGCAACCGCCCCCCGCCGCCGCCGCCGTTGCTCCTCGACAACATGCGCCGGGCGCGGTCCCCATGCTGACGACGACATATCAAACACGGAGATCCGCGCGCCGTTCGCCTCGCCGCGCGACCAGACTGTCGACTCACCTGCCCCCGAGACTGACAAACACAGCACGCTAAACAAAGCCCGACAAGCAGAACCGCTCTGGCCCCTCCCTAAAATCGTCAATCGACACGCCCCAGCCGCTCACAGGCCCGCGCCAAGCTGCGGCGGACGGTACACCCCCGGCATCACAGGCTGCGCCTGGCTCAACGGGTTATACCGCGCAGCACCTACCGGCTGGTAAGGGTGCTGCGCCCGGAAGTTGCTGCCGAGCACCGCATCGCCCGAGCCCAGCTGCTGCTGCTGCCCCGCCTGGGACCCCGCGTAAGGCGACGGCCCGAAGCCCGGCGGCGGCGCCTTGGGCGGCGCCGCTCCCGCCACAGGCGGCCGGGCGCCGTACGACAGGCCCTGGTCGAGGCCCAGCGGGTTGTACGGCTGCGTGATGCCACCGCCGAGCTGGCCGCCCAGCGACAAGCCCGAGGAGCTCAGGTTCTGCCACAGCGACGTCAGCCCGGTGGATGCGGACAGGTCCATGCCGGGCAGGCCCGACCACATCGAGTACGTGCGCGGGGTGCCGTTGGCGTTGAGCCCAATTGGACCCGCGCCCCCGCCGAACCCGACCTCACCGCCCTGCTGCGCCGGGGGCTGGATGGGCGCCCGCATCACTGGCGGAGCCGGAACCACGGTGCCCTGCAGGTGGCTGAACCCGGGCGGTGGCGGCGGCCGCGCCACCAGTGGCACCGCCGGCGGCGGCGGCTGCTGCATCGGCGCTGCCCCGACCGGCGCGGCGGCGGGCGCGCCGAAGCCCGGCGGCGGCTTGGTCGCCGCCAGCCCCGACCGCGCACGCGCGGCCTGCACGTCGTGCTCCTTCTGGCGCAGCAGCGCATAAAGCTGCGTGGCGGCCTCCTTGCTGGAAACCGTGCCCTGCGCCACGCCCTGCTGCATGGACGCCAGCAGCGCCGGCGCCTCCGGGTAGGGCTCCACTGTGCTGTTACCCAGCGACAGCGGCACGTTGACGGCGCGCCGGAGGCCGTTGACCGTGGTAGCAACCTGGGCCCCAAAGTACGAGGCCGACTCGAAGCCCGGCGGCGGCATGGGTGGGAAGGCGGACGAGGACGACGACAGAGAGGCGGCGCCAACCTGCGCGTGCTGCGCTTGGTACTGCTGGCGCTGGTGCTGCAGCTGCAGCAGCTGCTCGGGCGTCGCAGGCGGGTCCTGCGACATGAGCTCCAGGGACGAGCTGCTCGCCACGCGGTCCATGGACGAAGCCACCGAGCTGCTGCGCCGCGTGTCGGCGCCGGACAACTGCGGCTCGTAACTGTTCGCGCCTTCGCTGGGCCCTGAGGGGCTGTGTCGCATCTGGTGGCCCGATGGTTGCGCCACGCTTCCATTTGCCGCCGCAGCTGCCTGCCCCTGTTGATGCTGTTGCTGCTGTTGGGTCGATGACGGTGCGTGGTGCTGCGGTTGTTGCTGCTGGTGATGATGCGCCTGAGAGCCGTGGCTGCGCGGTGCGTGGTGGTGGTACTGCTGCGGTTGCTGCTGGTGTTGCTGAGATGCTGGCGCGCCGAGCGACGGCCACGAGAACTCGTCCATGTTTATGGCGGGCCGCTCCATGTCCACAGACTGGTTCCGAGATAGGCTGTTCGGTGAGGCGCTGGCCCAGGTAACGCCGCTGGGAAGACCCGACGTCGCTCCGTTGCCTGCGCTTTCGTCAAAAGTCCCGCTCCCGCGCTTCGCCGCTGACAGGGGCACGGCTTCCCGTCGCGCGTTGGAGTGCGGGGGGGCAGGCTTAGGTGGCGCTCTGCTCCCCGACGCCGAAGCTGCTGCCGAAGTCGAGGCTGCAGGCGCAGGGGCCGCGCTGGTTTTCGGCCGTAGTGCTTCCTGCACGCGCTCCGCCTCCTGCTTTTTCGCGTACTCCTTAGCCTCCTCGCTGCCGTAGACTCTCCGGCAGTTCGGGCACACGCTGTTGCAGAGGAGCTTGAGCTTTTCATAGCAAAACAGACATACGCGATACCTGCGAAGACCGACGCAAGGGTGCGGGACGTTATGGCCTTGCCCGTTGCAATAGGCCCAGGCAGTGACAGAGAACGTCCCAGAAACTTGAACTAGCTCGCCACAGCACGCTTACCCGCAGGGGCAGGGCTGAAACGACTTGTCCGTTTCGTCCAGATCCTCAACGCACAGCGGGCAAGACTCCTGCAACATCAAACCTCAAGCTTTACATGCCGCGGGAAAGGACAAGTGTGTGACGGGCAGTCAGAGTCAGCTAGGCAAGCCCCGCACCTTGTCGTCCTCGACCTTTGCCGGTTGCTGATCCTGGCCCACGGACCGTGCGATGGGAGCAGCCTTAGTTCCATTCTTCCGCACCTGCGGCCATCCACCACCCGTTGGAACGCCTGCGGTTGCCAGCACAGCCCTTTCTTCCTCTAATGTACGGGCTCTCACCAAGGTGACGGAAGAAGCAGCTGGCTTGGAGATGGCAGGCACCCTAGGCATCGCGTGAGCAAATTGTTGCTTGCAGAAATCAAGGGTCCGTGGGCAGGATACGTTTTTTGTAAGTGCTTGGCAGATGTTAATGTAGCTTAGTTTACAGAAATTTGTTCTGAACAGCGAGCTAGCTTGTAACTCACACGATGAGCGACGGGGGGGACGTCCTGGAGCTTTGCCGGACATATACAAACCCCTTCACCACGCAAGTTGCATTTGCAAGTCTGGAATCATGTAGTAATCTTTGATCTGACCTTAGCAATGACAGGACGGAATGACCATACTAATAAGTGGTTGTTTCCTCCCAGGAGGGTGACGTTTCAGGCCTTCCTGTTCCCCATCTGTGCGGTAGGGCGTGGTTTTGCATCTTTCAAACTGGATGAAGCGACCAGATGTGAAGTTAATTAGTAGGCACAGGGCGGACTCGGCACATGATTGGAGAAGCCCCTTACGTAGATTCGCGAGCCCCAAGCTGGTGTGCAAGCATAGAACAAGGAGCACTTGTCAGTGTTGAGGATGTTGTCGGTGATGGGTTCGGACTGGCCAGACGCCTGCCTGACAACGGGGTTGGGAGCCCTGCATGGACCGAATTGCGGGATTCAGCATGAGCTCAGCGGCCGCACTTGAGTGCTGCCATCCTGCCAAGAACGGCGTTCCGGCGTGACACGCCGCCCAGTCCTGCTGCAGTGGCCGCTGGCGCTTCCGAGGCACATTTTGCTGCGAGTTTACAGTGTGCGCTTGGCAAGGGCACGCGTCTTAATTCGCCACCTGTGGCTCGTAGCGGGGAGTCGGGGGCGGCAGCTAGGACTCGCAGCGGAGAGCCGGGGCCAGAGACATGCACTATTTGAGGCTACCACTTTACATATTCGTCAGGGATATTCTTGCCATCATCGTAATCGTCACTTTATGACATCATATGCGGCAACGAGATGGCTGACCCTCGCTGCCTCGCAGCGGCGTCCCTGGTTGACCCGTGGTTCGGGCCACACGATGGGGGGACTCGCCGTCCCTCCCAGGAAAGAAAGGTTGCTTGGATGGGAAAGTAAAGAGGGCCTGTTGGAGAGCCTTGTTTGTATAGTAACATGGCAAGCTGCACAAATAGCAAACATGGCTAGCGCGGCAATTTGCCTGAGAGCGCGGCTCCGATGCACCCCTCCGCTGGCCGCCGTACGACAGGCGAACACTGCGCCTGTGGACACTCTGGAAACCAGTTCTGCTGCAAACGCAGAGTTGCTGCGACGTTGATGCGAAAATGATCTCGTAACTCTGCTGATATGGTCGCGTGTACGACAGACAGCGAGCTTCATGAATCATGACGGGGTGTCGTCATGAATCATGACGACACCCCTCCTAGTGGGTCCCCACCTGGCGGCACCCAGTCGGGGGAAAAGCTGCACCCAGCCGCACTTACCTGTCATCCGCCGCACCCAGCTGCAGGTACCGTACAAGAGCAGGCACGGTTGATGTTGAAACCAGACCCTTTGAAGGTTTCAGGAGGGTGCCGGCAGGAGAAATAGGCTCATTCGTGGCCAGCCGACCCGCTCTGTCGTTGCGGTCCAACGCCCACATGGACAACTTTCGGTAACCATTGAGTCGATTGAGCTACTTGCGGATGTCGACCCGACCTTTGAAGGTTTCAGGGGGGTGCCGGCTGTCCAGCGCCTGTCGGCGTGCCAGAGACTTGCGTCTCCTTCGTGCAGGTGCGCGAGGGTGCACGTCACCGGCCATCACCGGATTTGCCTGTGGGTTTGCCTGCGCCTGCGGGCGCCAGTGCAAAACAACCCTTAAAAGCAGATATAACCAATTTCTTCGCCAGAAAGCCCGCCATGACCCCGATTTCCAGACATGAGGGGCGGGGAGCTTGTCACAGGCCGTGCTTATCGGCGCCCCTTGCGCTTCCCTGCCTTTCCCTGGTCCCGCCTCCATACTCACCACAGCCCGCGTAGCACCATCTGGTCATGCCCTGGCCTTGCACGCCACAAAGGATGCAGGAGCGCAATACAGGAGTTTAATAAACCCGACTGCATTGAAGCGCGCCGTCCCACTCTTCCCAGACCCTCTCGTTCCGGTACGGCCGCGATAGTGAGTGACTAACGAATGCTGACCCATCTTGTGCTTGGAACCCAGCAATTGCCACGATAGCAAAGTGAATTACAATTTCACCCGATATGAAGCAAATGGGGCTTTCTCGCAATGATCACAAAGGTTGTACGGAGATTCTATAAAAGCTCTCTGTGTTGCCTTTGTACTCGCTTCTTACACAGATAGCACCAAAGATTACACGCATTTATTAGGCTCGGTTTTGCTGTAAAATTTAGCTTCAATCGACACAGGACCAGGCTCAGACTGTAAACTTGATTTAGCCGTTTGGCTGCACACGTACCGTCATTTCCGTAACCATTAGTTGACCACAGCAACATCGGCAGTGATTTTGGTACCCAAGCCTAGCACACCGGTGTGGGGGCTTACGTATCGATAGTATTCGTGAGGTGGCGCGGAAGCACACAGTTCGGCGCAATTGCCGAGGAGAACTATTCAGGACAGCCTGGCTGTCTGGCGCTAATCTAGCGTCTCGTCAGTATCAGCTCGATTACACACGGTTTCGGACCCGGGCCGGGCGGGAACCCGGATGGAGGCCCAGGTTGCAGCCGTATGCCAGAACATCGAATCGCTCTTGCAGCAACTTCAAAATGAGGGAGTGCTTGACGAGCAGTTTCAGCAGTTGATGCAACTCCAAGACGACACCAACCCTGATTTCGTCGCGGAAGTCGTGCAGCTCTACTTTGAGGATTCGGTGCAAAAGATAGATCGCATGGGAGCTATGCTCAATAGCCCCGTGCCGGACTTTAAGGAGCTCGACCAGCTGGTGCATCAGTTCAAGGGCAGCAGCGCAAGCTTGGGCGCTGCGACGATAGCCCAGCTCTGCATAAAAATGCGCGAGGGCTGCCAGACGCAAAACCAGCAGATGTGCCTGATGCTGCTCGGCCAACTCCGAGACTCCTACCTACTGGTGAGTGCTCGATGGGGCTGGACGCAACCCCAGCAGCATGGCTGTCCAGCTTAGAGCGACCATCGGACAGGCCGTTCGGGTCGCCTTCACGATCAGGGGATGATCTGAGGGCGAGGCGAAGCGGAAGCTAAGCGACGCGCCAGTGTCGCGGAACGCGCCGCAGCACCCAAACCAATTTGCTGCCTCGCCAGTTTGAGTTGCGTTGCGTGCGCCTGATCTTTCACTCGCACGCCCCTTCACACCGCAAACGCTTAGCACGCTGTGAGCGGGCAAACTAGCCACAGCCTCCGCAAGTTGGCTCCAACCGCCGCCCTGTTGCTCTGGTGCCTGCCCGCCTGCCTGTCCTGCCTACCTCCGCAGCTCAAGGGCAAGTTGGACACCTTCATGTCGTTGGAGCACCAACGCAAGCAGCTCCTCGCAAACCTGGGGAGATGAGGGGCGGCGCCTAAGGGGACAGCGCCCAAGGGGACCAACCCAGCGGAACCAACCCGGCTGGGCACTCGGAGGAGCCGACGGCGGACAATGCACGCCTTGATGTAGCGGGAGGGGGGAGCACTGCGCGTCACACTCGACGGACTTTTCCGATGGAGAACGAGGAGAGACCGCAGCGCTTGGGGGGCAGTACTGAGCGTTTGAGAGCAGCCGGATCTGGGCTTCTGGCGGCCGGATGGTGCTGGCGGCCGCGGGGTTGTCTTGTGCGAACTGATATGTGGAGTGAGCGTTGGAGAGCCGTTGGGCGGAGGCGGCTTGGAAGGCAGTCAAGGTGGGAAGGAATGAGGAGCCAGGAACAGGCGGATGCGTGTTTTAGGAAGGGGTGGGTAGGCGAAGGCAACGACAGGCAGCTCGGCCTGCGCACTCAGCCGGCTCCCTAGGAATGGGCCACGAGGGGCGACCGCTGGTTGGCTGCTTCGTTGTGCCGCGCGGTGTGAGATGGGGTCCTTGGACTGCTGAGCGGCCCCTGGCGCTGCTGCGTATGGCGCCCCATCCTGGCGAGTATAAGTGCCACGTGTAGTATGTGTTGTAAATGCGGTGGGAGGTTCAAAGAATACTTGGCATGTGCGACTGTGTGCGGCGTCAGTATCGCGAGCGCGTGTATGTGTATGTGTGTTACTGTGTTGATGTCTTATTGTGCGACTGTGCACCTGTGCATGGCTGTCCTTGTGTGTTTTCGTGGTTGGCGAGCTGCTTGGCTGAGAGGTAGGTCTCAGCCGGTTTGTCTCTGGGCGAGGGGCAAGGGTCGAGGGGAATACGGTAGAAGCTGTGTCTGTGCCCGAGCGACGCCATCCCTTGCAGGCTGCTGCGGCGCGGTGGCTAAGCCGCCAGCGCCCGCGCAGCTCCCCCGCGCAGTACAAGCAGCGTTTCGCGTCGTGCTCGTATGCCTAGATCTTGCCGATGTGCTTCTGGGGGTGGTCCTGAAGCCGCGTGTCTGAAAACGTACAGGCGTGTCTGAAACGTACAGGGGGATTTGTGCGCCATCCTCGTTTTCTAATGAATGCCGGGCCGTGCTTCGCGCCTTAATACACGGCTCCGACCCGCGCGTGCTGTGATGTGGTTTGTGTGTATGCGCGCGCGTGCTGTGATGTGCTTTGTGTCTGCAATGTCGTCGCTAGGCGCACAACGGTTGAGTGTGCGCGTCGTGTACGACTGTACGGCTGCCTCGCTGTGTCTTGGAGGCGGGTGCAAGCCGAGCGTTGACTGGTGATGGGAGAAGGGCCACCACCTTGTTTAAATTGATAAGCGGAGTCCGGGACCCCAGGGGGCTGCGGCCTGTACGGCAGCATTCCGCCGAGGGGCATCGAAGGCTGGCTGCCCCTTCGGGGACTGCTGCCGTGCATTGGAGCCCTGCGCGTTGTGAGCCAGTTTGGCATCCGATTGCGCTGCCCTAGGGTGCGAGAGTTACAATGGATGCCGTAGGATATATTTCCTTCCTTTGCGCTGTCCGCGGGCGGCTGGCTGTTTTCTTGCGTGCGGGGTCGCGTGCTGGGCACTGCACCGGGACTCGTGTGTCCAGCGGCTCGACCCCCTCTGAAAAGAACCTGGCTCCTACCTCGAGTAATCTTTCGTGAAGACTGTCCGGGATATGGCCGGCGGGCCTCAGCCTGCATTAAGGCTGCCGCGAGGCAATGCGGTAGTTGGTTCGTACGGTTGGCGGTTGGCTGCCGTTGGGAGTGCTGCCTGTCTGGACCGAGCGTTGAGGGTCTGGGGAGTACGAGAGTGGTTGGGCGGTGGCGTGGTTTTCGGGCCTCGGGCACTCTTGAGCGGCGGCGGCAAGCGAGATGCGCGGCAGCCCTGCCGCCCTAATCGGCCACGAGCGCATTGCTCTTGGTTCTGTTTGTTCTGCGTTTGTCTGTTCTGAGTTTGTCGGAATCTGTGACTAGACTTGGCAGGGTTGGTGCGTGGGAGCGTGCAGGTGGGAGGATGGGAGTCGGGGAATTGGTCGAGGTGTGGGTGGAAGGGGGTTCATGTCCTGGTGCTAGGGACAGAGACTGGGGCGCGAAAAGGAATAATAGGCGTCTGTCGGGGATCGAATTAGGCCACAATTCAGAACTGATGCACGGCGCTGGCTTCTTTTGGCTACTGAAATAAAAGGCGGGACACGTGCGGGGGCGGGGATTGCAATGCCACAAAAGTTGGTGGGTTAATATCGGGGGAATAATGAGCAATGCTCAGAAGGAGGCGCACGTGAATGACTCCAGGGTATGCGCAGCAGTTCCGTTGACTCTGTCCGTTGTCCGGGGTGATGGAACCTGCCATTTGGCGTCAAAGAAGATTTGCGTAGTTGGGTGGGCTCCAAACGCAGTGCCGTGTGTAACAAGCTTAGGTTGATTAAAAGACTTTATTCACGACGGCCACAGGGCCGGCCCGTACGTGCGACCGCTGCGACGTGGCGGATTTGCACGCCGCCTGACTGGGCTACGAGTGGTGGAGACGAGGTCAAGGAAACCAAGCGCCTCTAGAGCCTTATGCAGGCCACGTTCCCCACCAGACCACACTAACGGTTATTTTACCCTACCGTTCGCCCTCTGTGTTGCCATATCACAGCTCGGGGCTAAATCACAGCTTAGGGCCAAGATAATACCACCATCTCTCCCACCATCTTTCATTTCTTCCACACTGCACAAGCACATGAATGCGGACCAGCTGCCCGCAGTGTACACCTCTTCGTCATTCGCTGCTGTCCCCCATTCCGTCACAAATGAGTATTGCTTGCACTCTGCGCCCACACCCACAACGACGGACACATGCCAAACACCACCACCACAAAACAATCGTACAGTCGTACTTGTGTACGGTTATAAAAGTATGCCCATGCAGGCGATCATCAAGCAAACAAAATGCTGCGCACTAAGAAGACGGCCGGCCTATCGATTGACAGCGCCCGCAACGCCCGCCGCAACGGAGCGCTGCCACGGGGGCAACTGGACGGGGCACGGTCGATCCATGCAACGCCCGGGCATCGCACCGCAGGGCGCACGGACTCCGGAGTCCACGCGCGTTTCCACGGTAAGCGCATGCACCGGCGAACAGCCCACGGAGCGGTCCACGTTAAGGATGATACATTGTCCAAGATGCATCGTAACGAGCGCGGGCTAACTCTCTTGAGATGATACCCTTCCAATCCCCCGATCGATCCGCGTCCTAATTTTCGGTCGGTGGGCGGCCCATCGGGCCGCCCACCGACGGATCCAGCCCAGACCTGCAAGGGCTGCGCCGCTCCCTAGCTAACCACCTAAACTACCTACGCTCACGCCACGGTCTCACCTTTCACCGTCACACTGCTACTGAAAAACATCCATCCTGCCAGAAAGCGAATATCCAAGCGCAGTTCGGGGTTCATGTCATTGCCGCACATGCAAAGCAGCGGCGCGAGCATGTAGTGCGGTATGCGAAGGAGGGCGCTGCACTGCTGTCCTCCCGCGCCAAGTGCCCAATACATTCACTGCTACCTTCCACTGCGGTACATCCTACCCTACCTCGAAACGCGCTCGAGCTTTTGAGCAGTGCTGTGCCAAACTCTCAAATTGCCGGACCGGGCAGAAACCCCACGCGTTGCTCCGAAGCCGGCCGGCACACCGCTACACGCCACCTCCACACCAGCACCCTGCCATTGTGCCAATTACGCAATGCTACTCTGCAGCGTTCAGTTATGTTTCCGGGCAGCCCTACGGCTGTGGTTTCCGGCGCGGCCGTGCGCCGGGGAGCGGCGCCGAGTCGCGGCGCCGCTGCTGCTGCTTCCCCACCCTCGCCACCTCCTGCCCTCCGAAGCTCCGATTGCTCCTCCCCTGTCACGTCGAAACTGCCACTGCGCAAAAAGCCAACACTGCTCACACCGCCGCTCACTGCGACCTCCGCAGCCTCCAGGGAAGGCGCCGCACGCGCAGCTCCGGTGCCGCTATCTCATGCGTCATGCCACTGTCATTGTCGTTATCGGCGTTTTAGTCGTTATTATTCCTGTTCCTGCTGCTGTTCCTGCTCCTGCTGCTGCTGCTGCGCGTTGAAGCGAGACACCTCATGCTGAATCATGGCCGCGATGGCCTCCGCCTCCGCCGTGTTGAGCGACAGGTTCTCCACCATCTCAACGGCGATATTCTGGGCCGTGTCGTGCAGCAGGTCGTACTGGAAGCCCACCTTCTTGCGCACGCCTGCGACATCGACCAACACGCGGAACAACAGACGTTTGTCATGCATAGAGGACTAGGACACGGTACCTTTTCCATGGCTGAACCTGGTCACTCCTGTTTCGACCTACCCAGCTTCGAGGTGAAGGACATGGCGAAAGACAGCGCCATGTTGCTGATCGCCGCCGGGCCCGACGACTTGACTTTGAGGCTGACGGGCTGGCTGCGGCCGCCGCCCCCCATGGTGACCGCCGAGGGCGCGGCGCCGGCCGGCGAGCCCGCCGCGGAGCCGCAGTCGTCGTCCTCCCGGTCGCCGTCGTCGTCGTCGCCGTCGTAGTCCTCGCCCGAGCCGTCTGCACCGCCGTGGTGGTGAAGGGCGAGGCGAGCGAGGAGGGCGTGGGTGGAGGCTTCGGTTAGGAAACGATCAAGACCCTCTTCAGCGCGCTGCAGCGTTTCTGAGGCTTGTTGCGCCGGCCGGAAAGACCCCCGGGGTGCGGCCGCGCCGGAGGACCCGCAGCAGCAGCGACCGCGACAACCCTCATGTTGGCGAAGCGCCGGAGTACCGGACTGCGGAGAGCCTCCCGCGCCCTGTCCCCATATCCGGCCGAAAGCCCCGACAAGACAGGCCAAGGCAGGCCAAGCGCAGCGACCCATCCCACGCGCGTGCACCAGCACATTCCGTCCACGGGCCCCGGTGCATGCAAAGCGCTATTGATTAGATGATTACCGTATGGGTGGTGGCCCCCAGGTGGGGGCCTTGCCTTGCCTTGCCATGAGCGCGAAGGGTACCGGTACCCCCCAAAACAAATCGCAACGGCACGGGCCTGCCGGTCCCGCCAGGTCCACAGAGAGCTATAGCCCTGCCGTACCGTAGTTGTCCTCCTGGCCAAACATCGTCTCCTCGTGCAGCTCGTGGTCCTCATAAATGGACGGCAGCCCCAGCGGCGACGCGACCGAGGGGCCGCTGGACGCGCCGACGGCGGCAGCAGCGGCGCTGACCGCGGCTGCGGCGATGGCAGCGGCCGACGCGGAAATGCCCGGGTAAGGCCCCCCGGCCTGCTGCGATGACCTGCGGTCGCATCGGCGATAGCGGCAGCGGCAGGGGCGGGGGCGGCGGGTCGGCAGCGCAATGTCGTATAAAATACGGGACGGAAGCCGCCTGCCAATCGCAACGGCGGCGCAAACCCGCAGGATCGAAGGCCTATGGGGGTGCCACCTCCGCCCACCCCCGGGGGAATAACCACCATATACGCGAACGCAACTCACCGGCCCTCCACCGGCCTCGGCGCGTAGCCGTTGACACTGCCGGCGCCGGCGCCCATCCCGACGCCACATCGCCCGTACGCATCCGCGATGCCCGCCGCCGCCGCCGCGGAGAAGTCCGATGTTGTCGGCCGCGGCCCAGTGAGCATCGAGTTGCCACCCGCGTCTGCGCCTCCGCAGCCCGGCGACGGCGACGTCGACAGGAGCGCCGCCGTCAGGCCCGACGCTGGGGAGCTGGGGCCGCTGCCGTCGGCAGCACCGCCGCGGCCGCCGCCGACGTCGGCGGTGGAGGCGGGGGCGGCCGCCGCCACAATGCCCGGAGAGGACGCGCCACTGCCGCCTACCGATGCTGCGAACGCCAAGCCCGTCGCGCCGAGCCGGGCGGTCGGCGACAGCGACGAGGCAATACTTCCGAGGCCTCCGATGCTCATCAACGGCGAAACGGACAGCTGGGCGGAGCCGCCGGCAATCGACGGCGCCGACGCCGCGGCGGCGATGCTGCCCGCCATCGTTGCCGGCGCCGGCACAGGTACAGCGGCGGCCGCCGCCGCCATGGCCGCCACCGCGCTGCCGTGATCTCCGTAGCCGAACGCGTTCGGGCCGTTGGCGGCCGCGGCGATGGGCGACAGCGGTTGCGGCGACAGCGCCGCCGCCGCGATTGAGCCCAGCGGGGGCTGTGGGAGCTCCACCGAGGTCGACCTGACGGACAGAAACGAGCTCATCGGCGCCGCCGCCGCCGCGATGCTGCCCGCCGCCGCCAGTCCAGCGGCCGGGGCGAAGCCGCCCAGCTCCGCCGCGGCGGTGCTGCCGCCGCCGCTGCTGGAGCTCGCGGCCCTGCTGAGCGCCGTGGGGCTCAGCTCATCCAACGTCCCGGCTGCCGCTGCCACCAGCGCCGCCGCCGTCGCCGCCGCCGCGCTGGTCAGGGTCACCGGCCGCGGCATCGGTGCAGCGTTGCTGGGGGAGACGCTCATGGAGGAGGATGACACGAGCGTGAGCTTGGGCGGCGTGCCGAAGCTGGCGCCGGTGTGCGTGGGCACGGCGCGGATGGCCTCGAAGAAGCTGTGTTTGAGGAGCTGGCGCGCCTCGGGGCGGCGGTGGGGGTCGTGGACGAGACACAGCTTCACGAAGTCGCTGAGCTCCGCCGAGGTCAGCTTCTCGACCGAGGCGGGCAGGATGCCCTGCGGCGCGATGGCAAGTGGATATTAGGTAAGAAAGCGCAGCGAGGAACGGACTCGACGGCGGGGATGATAAAGACGATACCGCGGCGGAGCTGCGGAGACGACGGCGGGAAAATGGGGTGCGGATTGAGCTGAGTGGGACACGCACGACAGCGTGGGTGGGCGGGTGGGTGGGTGGGCGGGTGGGTGGGCGGGTGGGTGGGTGGGTGGGTGGGTGGGTGGGTGGGTGGGTGGGTGGGTGGGTGGGTGGGTGGGTGGGTGGGTGGGTGGGTGGGTGGGCTCTGCGCGATTCTTCGCCGGACGCCGCGCGGTTGCCGATGCATGTCGCTGCTGCCGAGCCCCCACACACCGACCGCCTCCCCCCACTTCTGCGCACCTGCGTGACCTTCTTGTAGATCTGCGCCGCGTTCTTGCACTCGCAGTAGGGGTACTCCATCGTTGCCAGCTCCAGCAGACACATGCCGAAGGCGTACACGTCAACCTTCTCGTCGTACTTCTCTTCGTACAGCTCCTGTGCTTGCGCAGACGGCGGGGTGGTTTCGGTTCGCGCAGGGAGCGGAGCGGAGTGGGGAGAATTGAATCACGCTGCTCCCAAGCCGTTTTCCAGCCAAGATGTCTGTCAAGACATCCACCACCGCTCGTCACACCCGCCTCGCTTGCCGGGTCCCCACCATCACGCGCCGCCTGCCGGTTCCCCTCCCCACTCCCTTTCTCATTACCAACCCTTTTTCTACTACAAACCCACATCCCGTAACCCCCATTCCCGCCTAATCCCTTTCCGATCGGCCCACAACGCACCCACCGGTGCCATGAACTCGGGAGTGCCTAGCACGCTCTGGGGCGCGGAGAAGTCCTTGCACAGCGTCACCAGACCCAGATCTCCGATCTTGACGGTTCCGGAGCTGCCGCACACAAAGATGTTGTCGCACTTGAGGTCGCGATGGATGATGGGCGGGTTGTGGCCGTGCAGGTACACCAAGCCCTGCAAGGACGTGGCGGGCACGGCGCGACGGAGGCGGGGGCGTGAGCGGGGCCGGTGTTGCGGGGCGGAGGCGGGGTCGCGGTTCGCGAGTGTGGCGTTGTTCGGGGGCATAAACGCATGCAGGACTGGGAATACGGTATATCCGCACGACACCGCGTGGTGCGCTTCGCTTGCCGTGTTGCCGAGCAACGGTCAACACGTTGCGCCCTGTCGTCATTATCGTTGGGTCCAGGGTTGCCGCAAGCGTGGAGGAGCCGTACCGTTGCCAGCCTGATTCGGCGCCCATCATACCCACAGTACGCAGGCGCCGAAAATCGGCGTCGGCAATCGCGGCGATCCCCCGGGCGACAACAGCCCCGTTTGCAGCAAACGATCTAATAGCAGGCCCCGCCATCCAGTCTCCGCTGCACACCATGGCGCGTCGCCCCGCGGCTTTTGCCTTTTGGGTCGCACTTCCGCCGCCGCAACCAGCAGGGCCCTACCTGCAGGATCTGCCAAGCCCAGCGCTTGATCGCCGGCAGGTCGGCGTGCTTGTGGCGGCGGCGATATCTGACCGGCGCAGGGGCAAAAAGAAAATACCGCAGCGGAGATGGAGACGGCGTTAGCGAACGGGGCGCAGGGGCACGTGAAAACCCAGGAGCACGTCAACTGAGAGCGGAAAGTGACCTCAGGCAGAAAGACAAGCCCCCCCGCGGGGAACCACGGGAAGTAGCCGCAGGTGGCGACACACCCGGACGGACACCGATGTGGGTCGGAAGAGTTTTGGGTTTTGGCAGTTCGCTGTAAACCGCAGGAGAAAGGAGGCCGGCGCATCGGCGTTGACCGTGCGGCAACGCGGCCCGGCGCGCTATGGTCCCCCCCCTGCACGGACAGACTCTGCTGGTGCGGGTGGGTCGCGGCATGTTCGCACTTTTGGCCACGTCCCTTTCCTGAGCCCGCCGACCCACATCGACCCAAACGTCCAGGAAGCAGGAACATACAGGATCGTTTTCAACGTTGACTTTGGCCCCATTTGTTTCTAAACCTGCCCAGGATCTCGCGACCCACATCGCGTTCATCCGTATACCGGTATTTCAATCTGGCATGTTGATCTCCCCACGCGAAGCGATATCCTCCGTCCGCACTTTCTTGAGCTCAGCTGAGGCACTCGGCGCCCTTCCACACACGTATATACACATCAGCCCCCTAAAAGTCTCACTGGCGCAGCGTGCCGTCCGGAAAAATCTCCGTAATGAAGATCAGCATCAGCCGCCGCTCGTCAAACCAGTAGTCGTGGAGCGTCATGATGTTCTTGTGCTTGAGCTGCTTGAGCACGCGGATCTCCGCAAACACACGCTGCTGGTCCTTCTCCCGAAAGCGCGCCAGCTCCGCCACGGCCACCTCGTTCCAGGCGACCTGCATGTTGGCGCCGCGCAGCAGGCGGGAGCTGCATTGACGCTAGGTTGGGTTGTTGGGGCGTGAATTATGGCGCGCTGGGAAGGTGCGACGCTCGGAAGGTGACTCGACCCAGATCAGCTTCCGGGACGCCGACCCAGAATAATTTGGGTCCGGCGAAGCGAGCTGGGCATTGTTGCGTTGCGGTCCGCTCCGTCATCGGATGGGCGCGAGGTCGCAAATGTTGGTCAGCGCAGACACCGAAAGCGCAGCGCAGTCTAACCCGGCACAGCACGGCACGGCTACGTCAAAAAACCAGCCATTTAACCGGAATTGGGAGCAAACGAGGCTGGACGGGACTGGCTTGACAGCACCGGGGCAGGGGTTGGTTGCTTTTCGGGTGGTCAACAGTGGGTTGTTCAACCCCCGGAAGGAGGCGCCAAGTAAAGCCGTTAGGGAACGATGCCGCCGAGCACCGCGCCGGGCATGCCGTCCTGGCGTTGGCCTTTTCCCGGGTGGGTTTGCTGAGCGCGTTCGGTGCGTACCTCGATGCCGCGCTCCTCGTCAAAGGCCCTGTACACCTTTTTCTGAGCACCTTGGCCGATCAGCTCGTACTGCAAACACAGGTGGGCGAGTCCTCGTCAAGCGCGGCGGCGCATGCAGGTAAGACCTCCCGACGAACAGCGCCACAACCCTATTTGCTGGGAGGACAGGTGTGCGTGCGGGGCAGCGTAGTAGAGCGCTCCAGAGCGCTGAATTCGCGAAGTCCATCAACCAGCAACGCACAATGTATGCTAAAGCCCGTCGATTCCCACGTACGCACCCACCCACGTGCGCCTCACACGCCTCCTGGACCCAGTCCCTCGCCGTACGCAAACAAACCAACTTCCCGTCTGGATATTTGCAAAGCATTATATGATAAGCAAAAGGTCATTAGGACGCACCCAGACCAGACCCCGCCCGCGGCCGGTGCTCGACGGGTTGGAACGTCGATCGCACGCAGGGTTGTCCTGCATCTTCATCCCTTTGCGGACTGCCGCCGCTTGCAGTCCGTTGCGTTCGATGAATTAGCTGATTGGTGCGGCTCCCAAAAGCGTTACGCTTCACATGCTGCCCTTATTGGCAGCGATTGCGCGCGGGCTCCGCGACCCGAATGCGCACGTGCGCACGTCTTGCAACTGGCGCGTCGCAACCATTGATCTCATCGACCACCTGCAGCTCACCTTTCTATACCGCCTTGATGGGCAACGAGATTCGCCTCCACCAAGCGACGCAGCCGCGACTCCCGCCTGAAGCATAGCCGGCAACGCAGCTGCAGCAGCCACCGCCATGGCCTCCGGACGTTCGCGATGTGACTTAGTATCTATGCTTGCAGATAAGGGATAACTGGGTCAGCCTCTAGGGGTTGCGATGATGTGTAATAATAAGTAGGCAAACCGTATAGGATATTGGTAGCAGCAAATATTCATTATTTGCAGCGAACGTTGCATGATATGACTTGTACAAACGTTGTGTCAACTCCTGCCACACTTTGCACAGGCTCTTAAAGGACCTTGTCGCCGTACGGTTCATCAAACTGCTCCTTTTCGCTCATCAAACTGCAGAAAAAATATGGCCACGTTTCGCCTCGTTGCTGACTCAGTGGATGTGTGGGTGCAAAGTCCTCTGATGAAGAACTTTAGCGTTTAGGGTTTTCAAGTGAGGAGGGCAGGTGCACGACGCCAGCTGCGCAATATGCCGTCGTTAAACGGCGTGGCCGCATTCCACTGTTTTAAGTTTAAATATGATGACGTGGTTGGCCATCTCGCCCGCGCTGTGAGCCTAGCGACTCTCTGTGCAGATGGAGAGGACAGGCTCCGCACCGTGTCTTACCTTGGCGCAGGGCATGTATTGGATAACCTACTGCTCCGCATGTTTATCGAAGCCTTGTGCACTCGGTGGCGTTTTCGTTAATTTGGGCTTAACCTTCGCTGACCGTGGGGTTTCTGGCGGCCCTGGGGTTTCCGCTGACCGTGGGCTTTCCTACCATTGTTCCAGTCAAATTGTGCCGTTCATGGCTCTGGCTCCGCACCGGGGCTGACAGGCTTACATGTGGTCTGCATGTTGTAGGACAGCCATAGTGAGCTAGGTCTGGGGAGGATGGGGGCCCGGTTGTGTTCAGCGCGCTTGTGTTCTGGACCTTCCGGAACGCGTTCCGCGTGTCTGCGGGGAACAGCACAGCCACGGAAGATATGCTGAATATGCATAAAATTTCGTTCGGGGAGCTTCTCAGGCTGCGGAGGAGGCCCCCATGGGCTGGGGAGGTGCGGAGAGGTCCCTGGTCAGGGCGGCGGAACGGCAGCCGGTCAAGCTGACCCAGGAAGGTCGGGCAGGAGCAGGGCCCGGGATTTAGGACAACGGAGAGCCGTCAGAGCCGGAGGGAGGCACTGACATTCAGGATAATGATCACAGCTTCATGTCCAAGTCTGCCCAAGCGGTTTGGGAGGTTTAAGAAGTACGGGAGCGTGGGGGACCCTGCCAGAGGGTTCCCGACGGAATGCAACACGGCTTGGGGCCAAGAGCATAACATGCACGGGAGCTTGCGGTGGTCTACCTGGGTGGTGCGCCTCGCAAATAGGCCTAGATGACTTTTGCTTGGCTTGAGCTATCTCGAAGGAGGCAATCTGTCACAACTTCTTCTCACGAAGGATCTGTAGTACGCTGCCGTTAGATTCAGATTCAGGACACGAAGCATGCAGCCGAAGCGGCATGGAGGGGAGCAGGGGCTCGGGGAGCCGGAGTGTCAACGTTCTGTACGACATTTTGGCTGGGTGGGCTTTGACCCTAACCGTTATGGATAGTCATTTCTCACTCGCTTGAACTCGCGGTCAATGACCCTATTGGCTCGTTTTGGCCTTACAAACCCTTGTAACACCGCATTCTCCTTCACCAAAACGAAACGTCTAAGTATCAAGTAGTGCTAACCCAATTTCAAATTCTACGGAATAACGTGTTTCGACAATATGCATGACTCTACAGCTCCAGGCCATCGACCAGCAAAAACGTCGAAGGAGCTCGCAACTGCGGCTTACGATGATTTTAAACGAAAAGCAAGTCGCTTAGCAAGTCACATGATGGGGCGACGAATATAATGCGTCTTAATTTGAACGCCGTGTGCATTGCATAGGCAATCGACGAGGCGAAGAAACGCGCGGTTTCGCAGCGGGTGGATTATGACACGTTCAAGAATATGGTGTTGACGGCGCACTTGGCACCAATCACAGCGCCGAACAGGAGGGCCAACGGTACGCCTGGGGTTCATACCCACCGCACCCACACCCCGCCGAACCCACAGCCCTCCGATTTCTCAAGCCGGCCCATCTGCTTGCAGACCGGCCGGCACCCTGCTGGAACTTTGGCACGGACGGCAGACTCGTGAAGCGGCAAGACGGCACGGCGGAGTTGCCATCGCTCGCGCCGGTGGGGGTCCCGCGCGCCAGCGGTGATTTCAGCCGGTATGTCGTACGCATTGCCATCCCGGCCGCCCTCGAACAGCAGACCCTCTCACCAAAGGCGCCACCAAACCCGCCCTGCCTCATGCGGCTGTTGTGCTCCAGGGACTGGCGCCGTATCGGCACTGCGGATGACAAGTACCGGTATCTGCAGCTGTGCGGGCCGGACGTGCTGCGCGCCATATTTCGAGTGGAGATCAGCTCTGAGGTGCTGCGCGAAATCCTGGCAGTCCTGGAGGCCTGCTGGCTGGGGCACGGCGGCGCGGCTGAGGAAGCGGAGGGTGGCGCGGGCGCGGCGCTCCGGGAGGCGGCCTTCGTCACGGGGCTGCTGGAGGCACTCTCAGGTGGGCCACGCACTGGTACAAAGATCATACGGTACCCAGCGGATGAATGCAACGCGTGGGGAACGGCGGTACGACGAGGTGAACTCATAAGCTGTCGTCCGGACACGTAAACTTTAGCTGTCGTCCGGACACGTAGCAATTTTTGCTGGCATTGTTATCGATGCAAGAGCCACCGTGAAGTATGCCCTTGGTTAGAGCCAAGAGCCCCGGCCCCAGCCCCTAATTTTCTTTGCTCAGGGAGTCCTGAACTACCGGGTGTGCATCCGCGGCCTCAACGGTGCAACGCTCGCCGCGGCGCCGCCGCGCCCTCCATTGCCACTGATGGTGCTCGCCGCGGAGCAAACAACTGCAACCCACTGTATGTTGCACGTGCGCAAGGAATGCCAGTATGCGGCCCCTTCCGCACTTTTTACCCCTCGTCTAAGTACGCAAATCTTGCCCCCCAGGCGCTGGTCGCTTCTCTCTCGCCATCAAGCTCCTTGGCAGCTCCACCAAGCCGGTGCTAGAGCGGCTGTTCACCGGACTGGAGGACGCCGCGACCGCATCCGCCGCGTACGGCGCTGAGGCAACGCCAGCAGCGGAAGTGAGCGGAGCTACAAGCGCTCTCGACCTCACGTTGGGACAGGTTACGACGTTGCGGCAACTGTACGGTGTGTAACGTTTACAAATCGCCATTCCACGACTGCCTGTCCGAGCGCGCGCGTCGGGAGTTGCTGTGACAGCGTCGTCATCGTCGGTGGACGCGAGCGGGCGGTTGTTGCACACCCTCGCGCAGCTGCTGGATCTCCGTTTTCGTGGTCACCAGGCATTTGAAGCCGCCACATACCGGTACTCATGGCCCCAACCGGAGGCCGGCCTTGTGCCGCGGTGCCGCGGCTAGCAGTGCTCAAAAAGTTGGCGGGCCCCGACGGGTATTACCTAACGGGTATCAAACCGCTAGGCAATTATCAGCAGACGGTCGTATTATCGTTTTAGGTGCTGGACTTGGTGGGCAACACTGGGAAGAGCAACTGCGGTGCGACACTACAGGAAAGCGAACGAGATAGATCGTGCCGTTGCTTGCGAGCAGGAGGCAGCTGTTGTGATCGACGTGCTGCGAGGGGCAAGTCAATACGTCATCGCGAAATGTGCGTGCTCGCCGAGAGACTTATGAATGGCAGAGTGGAGGGTGGGAAGTACGAGACCTGAGGAGGGTCTTTTGACTATTTTGACCCCCTGCACGTGATTATCGCTGTCGTTGTGGCATCGGATATCTGGGTCGTCGGAGCTCATCAAACTTCATAAGATGTAAACTGATGTTGCAACACTTCATTAACCGGTGTTTCTCAACACCACCAAACGCATTGGGACATGATCCATGACGGCGGATCCGCGTTGGGCGAACTTTGGGCGCATTTGATACGCTGGATGCGTTTTTAGCTACTACGTTCCCTGGAGTGGACGTAACAATGCAGATCAATTTGTGTGCTGTCGATTGGATCGTTTCGCGAAAATGTGTGATGGGCACAGCACGCAAGACGCACGGAGAGGGTCTCGACATGAGATTCAACACCGTAGTGAGGCCATATCGGTTTTCCTGATAGGAATTCCACATGACACACTGTCTTAAGAGGTGTGAAACCTTACGTAGGCTCCTTGTTAAACCAGAACGTCTACTGCCTTGTGTGCGAGGAAGAGGGCAGCATGTGGGATGCTTCGGGTTATGTACAACACATTTCTCACGACTGTTGAACATCACTCCACTGCCACTGCCAGCTGGCCGACACCGCCGAGCACGGCCGTAGATCTGCCCACCTGGGTCAAGACAGTGCAGACCAAGTACGCTTGCGAAGCATTTGCAGACCGCGGACAAAAAACACCACACAACCAACGTGACCCGACATCAGTCCAAGGCCGTAGGCCGAGCATGTGCGCTCCGGCCTAAGCAGATATGACAGTTGTGTCCAAATCGCCCCAACGGTGCCACCATGGTCTTCGGAAGTCACATCCAAACCCGACAGGCACAAAAACGAACCAACATGAAAACAAAAACCGCACCACTCATGCTGAATTGCCTGGTGGACGCGGCCGGCCGGTACGGCTAGAGGGACCAGCATCACGTCAACACAGACTCTGCTCAAAGGGCTCGAGAAGGAACGGACCACCCACCACTTCGTCTGTGCATGGTGTGTGTTGCCCTCTTGCGAATATGCCCACAGCATACCGCCCTCGACAAGGTACACAGTACAACCATAACCGCACTCCTGTTTACACACGAGACGTCCACAGTACAGCGGCACACCACGTCACAGCGACGTTCGCAACTTTTGAAGTTCAAGAGACGGCCTAGCCTTGTGCCCGGACAGCGCCAAAAGCGGCCTTACTCCTGCCTCAGGCCCTGCCCTCGGCTGCCGCGGCAGCACACCTCGCCACGCGCACACTTCCCCCCGCCTATCAACGGCTGCATCCTGAACTCATGACGATACGGGCCTGTGATGCAGCGAAGCTCACGTGACGAGGACGGCTGGACTAAAACCTGTGTACACGCATGCTGGCACATCTGCGTCCCACGCTAGCCCAGCCGCGGCCAACGTGGCTGGACTGAGGCAGGTACCGTCACCCAACCCCACAACACGTGGTCCGAGGCGGCCCCCTGCGTCGCATCCCCCTTCCCCACTGTCGAATGCAATCAGGTGCTGCGCTGCGCTACCTGTTGTAAAAAAGCCCCGTCTTCGGCCGCTGGCCCATGCGCCGCCCGGCACCACGCCCCATGCACTCTCTACACTGACCCTGCTGCATACGAGCATTTTTCGCCATTCCCACTGCGTACTAAACTCTACTGCGACGTGCCGTTCTGCGGTACTACCTGCAAAGCAGAGGGCGTGCGCGAGGAAGGCTGACTCTCGAGGTCGACCTCCTCCTGCGCCGCCTTCATGGCGGCGATGAGCTCGTGTATCGACAGGCCTTTCAACGAGCCATTGCCGTTCACACCTGCGCCCTCCTCTCCTGCCGGCGTGTGGTACCCCGATTTCCCCGTCCGCCCGTTGGTAAGGCCCGTAACGGAACCCCGCCTGGCGTCCGTCGTTGCAACCGGCGGCTGCGATGGCAGTTGCTGACTGCCACCTGAGGGCAGCGGTGGCTTGGTGCTGGGCTCCGGAGGCCGTGTGCTCACGGATGAGAGGTCCGAGGACGGCGAGGGGGCGGGAGCTGGCGCTGCCGGTGCTGACTGCGTCATAGATTGCAACGGCGCTGCGATCTCAGCGGACTGCGAGCCGGTCACGGGAGCCGCCGGCGTTGGCACCGGGGGCGCTGACGCCGCCATGGGCGATGGCAGTTGCGAGGACGACACAGTCGGCGTAGGCGCGCCCGACGGTGTTGCGTCCTGGCTTTGCGCGGACACAGTCCGCTGTATCTCCTCCCGAATCTTCGCCGCAATCTGCTGCGCCTCCGACGCTGAAAGCGACAAGTCCTCCATCATCTCGTTCGCTATGCACTCCGCCGTGTCCTCCGCCATGTCAAACGCGAACTCAATGGTCTTGCAGTGACCTGCGCGGCGGCAGGCAGTGTGGGCCTAATCAACGAGCACTTGTGGCGGCACGACTAAGCGACTATGGATGTGCTTATATTGCCCCCCGATGTGTTTGGCGCCCGTGCAAGACAGTAAGGCGTGTTGCCAGCCCCCTGTCTGTGTGCGCATACGATTGCATGTACACCACCGCTCGCCAGCGGTATTTCCGAAGCCAATTATCGTGCTGATCCCATTGAGGCGCGACGGCGTACAAGCACTGTAAGCGGAGCTGGAACGCACGTGCGAAACTGGCCCCACACGTTCCCAACCGCCCGGTTTCGCCAGGCCCAGCCACCCTTAGCTCCCGGCCACTCAACACCAACCTGCCGGTTCCGTGAAGCGCAGCTGGAAGCTGAGCTTCGACTCCTCGACCTGCTTGCAGTGCAGGTCGATTTCGCGAGCCCAGACCAGCCCGTCGCCCTCCTCTTCCAGCTCGTCCGTCCCCTCCGTGTCCGCAGCGCCCTCCGAATCCCTTCCACCTGGCGAAGCTGCCCTGCCGCCACCCGCGCCACTCTGGTCCCCATGCGACTGCAGCTGTTGCAGGTGGTGGAGCGACGCCATTGGCAGCTCCTGCAGAACGGGCGAACGGAGATCAAGGCTGGAGGCCGACTGGCGAACACCCATCTGGCCGCCTGACTGCAACTCCGTCGGCAGCTCCGCTGCGCGCACCCCAGCCGGATCGGGTATCAAGGATGCCGGCAGGCCCGGCGAGGGTGCCCGGGCCAGCGGCGGCAGCGCGGGCGACGCCGCCCGCATCGGCAGCTCTCCAGAAGCTGACGGCATGAGCGTCGGCGATATGCCCGTTGCCACGCCGACACCCCCGTCCGCCTCCGCGCCGTGGTTCGACTGCCCATTAGCGGCTGGCGCGGCGGGCAGTGCTGGCTCCTCGTCCGAAAAGACCTCCGGCGTGTTGTTGCCCGCCGTGGTTGGCTCCTCGGGTATCGACCGGTCAATCGGCGCCTTGTCGGTGCCGCCGCAGCTGAGCTGAGCGCGTATGGACTCGAAGAACGGGTGCTTCAGCAGCTGCCGCGCTTCCGGCCGCTGGTTCGGGTCGTGCTGGATGCACAGCTCGATGAACTCGCGCAGCTCGGTGTTCTGCACCTTCCCCAGGCCGCCGGGATGGATGCCCTACATGGGTTTGGGTTGCCGCCACAGGACACGACATTTTACGTCCAGTGAGGCGCGTCGCAGGCGTGGAGAAGACGCCTGCTATCAAGAGTATGGGGTACTGGCATGTCCGCACGAGGATTTGCCGCGGGAGCGGTGCTCCCTCAAGCCCTGCCTGCGCACCTGCGTGACCTTCTTGTAGATCTGCGCCGCGTTTTTGCATTCAGCATACGGGTACTCCATCGTCGCGAGCTCCAGGAGGCACATCCTGACGGAAGACCGTCAGGCATGGGTGATCACTGATCAGTTGTAGCCGAGGCTTTGGGGGGTTAAGCGCAGGCGGGACACACATACCCGAAGCTGTAAACATCCACCTTCTCGTCATACTTCTCCTCGTACAGCTCCTGGATGTGCACGGCGTCATAGGTGTGGATACGCGCACCGAGGCTGAAAGGCACGCTTGCAAGTAATCGCAGCAGTCACTCACCGGTGCCATGAATTCGGGGGTGCCCAGCACACTTTGCGGCGCTGTGAACCCCCGGCAGAGAGTTACGAGGCCCAAGTCACCAATCTTGATAACTCCAGAGGTCCCGTTCACGAAAATGTTGTCGCACTTCAGGTCGCGGTGAATTATTGGCGGGTTATGGCCGTGCAGATAGACCAAACCCTGAAGGATCTGCCATGCCCAGCGCTTGAGCACCTGCTCATCAATGTGCTTGTGCTTCTTGCGATACCTGCGCCGTAAGGTAAGGGTGTTACGAGCAGCAACAGTCGCGGCGGCGCAGCCATCCCGCAGGGCCACCCGCGCTGCGGAGCGCCGCGACGCGTACTACCCGCGAACGGTACTCACTGCCGCAAGGTCCCAGACGTAAAGAGCTCCGTAATGAAATTCACGGTGTTGTTCTTATTGTCCAACCACGAGTCGTAGAAAGTCATAATCTGGAAAACGGGAACAGCAAAACAACAATAACAACAATTAGCGCTGTGTGTCGCAAGGCGCGGACCCGTTGCGGCCGCCTTACGTTCTTGTGCTTCAGCTGCTTAAGTACGCGAATTTCGGCCCAAAGACGCTCCCTCTCAGCCGGCGAAGACGCCAGGTCATTGACCTTGATCTGGTTCCACGCGACCTCGATACCCTCCTCTGAAAAAGCGGCATCAGGGACAAGACCGGCGCGACAATCGTTTGTAAGCGCACATCCAACAGCCCACACTGGGCAGCGCCCTTAAAAACAAGATATATCATAAATCAAAATAAAACAAAATTAGGACAAAAACGCCGCATTCGCAAGGCAAGCACGCCACCCCTATCTGGTGTGTGTGTGTGCCAATGTTGTATGGGACCAGCAGGTGCGGCCCGGGCGCGCACGAATTTCGCAGTTACCTTCGTCGAACGCACGGAAGACTGTCTTGAACGCACCCCGTCCCAGCACCACATCGTACTGCGAGCCAAGGGGCAAGGGCAGAGACCCCTACCGGGATTACGCGCACATCGACGACCTCGTGTAGCAGATAGCCGGGGACCGCCACACCAGTAAACAGAACACGCTCCAATGGACACAAAACGCCTCAGCTTACGCGTGAATACGTTGTCGAGCTAGTGCTGTAGGTCTCCGCAGGCTGCAGCTCCCCGCCTTCCACCAGGGCCGCCATGGTTGCTCCCAAATAAAGCCCCTGAGAGGACGCTACACTCCTCTGCTCTGAGCGAAAGTCATGCTCTTCCCTGCCGCCTTGAAGCTGCTGTCACCCCCTAAAGCACTGCAGGAGCCGGCCGTGAACCTAAACTATGTTAGCGGTGTAAGCATGGATAAAGGAACGGATAAAGAGCGTTGTTTACTTTGGCGCCTGTTCGGCTTGCTCTGCAAAACGTAAACAGCTGCGGCGCACGCGCCTGTAAGGGACCCGAACAACAATCTTGGCTTCATAGGACTTGTGTCGTTTTGCAGGGGTTGACCGTAGTATGAGACCCGAACAACATTTCGCTGTACGACGCGTACGGAACTTGGTTGCTCCGACGCGAAAAGCCGTTGCAGGACCGTTGTTGATCCACCGACGTTATCTTTGTCCAACCCGGCAAGGCCTTCCCCAGTGTAGCTGGACAAACACGATGTAGAACTCTGTGATGGTCTGTTGGACTTAACGACGGTCCCAACAGGGCGTCGGCTACTCGCCGCTCCCTTTGAAAACACGTTTTTCGCGCTGCTTTTCATTTGCCGCAACCAACATGACATTCGGGTTTCTCTGGATGTCCCATGACGCGTGCTGCGATTGTGCAAAGTCGGAAAACAACTTGACGTGTCCCAACTGCCGTGGGCCCGCGGACAATTGAAATCTTGCACGGTCTCCATGTTAAGGTTTAGTACCAGTCATTGTAGACATTTGGAGTTCCGTCTTGAATTTTCGTCGGGCGCGTGCTGTCAACCCTTGCTAATGAGACCAAGGAGCCCGCCACCGCCCCAAGGGGCCCGCCACAGCGCCGCAGGGCCGGACTTGCCTTGCACAAGATCAACATGTCATCTGAAAGCAAAAACAGATTCCGACATCCTTGGCCGCTTTGCAGCGGCCCTGGCGCCTCCGGGAGTGCGTAGCGGTGTCGGGCGGCGTAGGGCTGCGGAATTGAGACCAGTACAGCTTTCTCAGGGCGTTTTCCAACACACGCGTGTGTGTGTGTGGCAGCAACACTACTGGGTTGTGCAACTTTACTTGCAGCCCCGTGTGGCACTTCGGCCCATACCTCGCCGACGCGGTTCATAACTTATCACGTAGAAGCCTCTGAGCCCAAGCATTGCCAGCGCCTGAGTGTTGACGTCCGTCGCCCCAGATCTACACCCCTCCCCGCCCCCCCAAACCCAAGCCAGGGGCGTCCCCAAACGCCTCGAACCGCCAGCCGCGGTCGCCCACCGGCATCCACAATACCCCGAACCGCACTGCGCTCCACAACGGAGTGTGACCGGCTGCGCTGCTGAACACCACAACAGAAGCTCGCCCGCTGAAGCTTTAGGGAACGAGCGGCCGCAGGGACGCCTCAACCCCTCAACACCAGGGCCCGACCGGCTTGCTGTTTTTTTCTGGTCATTTTCAGTGGGCTCCAGACTCCGGGAGAGAAGAAGCCAGCAGTAGGGCCAGCAGCTGGCCGAGCACTGAAGCGGAAGCGGAAGGCACCCGAAACACTTGCTGCTGCTGCTGTGTTACAAGAAGTGGCGCTGGGTGCCCCCGCCGGAGAACTTGTTCCCCAGCGCGGCGGCGCTCTTGAGCATATCGGCACCGGACTTGGCCTTGGGCCTAAGCTCCAGGTCCCGGTCCCGATCGAATGGCCGCCACGGCCAGTCCTGCCCGTCGCCTGCCGCGCCGTCCCTGGAGCCACCGCCGCCGCCACCGGCGGCGCCGGCGCCCTTGCCTGCCGCCGCCCCGTCGCCGGTCTTCTGCTTCTTGGCGGCCTTCTTTGCGGCGCGGGCCTCCTCCTTGGCCTTCTCCTGCATGCGATTCAGTACACACACACACCACAGTCGATGATCCACTGATCGTTCCGGGTCCCTTGCAAAACCTTTTGTACCCCCGTACTGGTACCTGCAACTCCAGATGCACCTCCATCAGACTCTTCTTGCGCGACCCAGCGTTGAACGAGTCCAGCGCCGTCGCCGCCGCGCCGCCGCCGGGGCCCGTCAGACCGCCGCCGCCGCCGCCCGCCGCCGGCAGCGCCTGGACGTACGCCTGGGAGGCCGCCGTCAGCAGCGCCTGCGCCTCGCGCGCCTTGCGCTGCTCCGGGTTGTCTGTCCAGGCCGACGTGTCGCCGCGGCCGGTCTTGCCGCGCTGGCTGAAGGCGCGGACGCTGGTCTGGCTGACGCCGCCCGCGCCCGGCCGCGTCGACAACTCCGGCGGCAGCTCCGTCATCCACGTCTCGCGCGTCGGCCCGGACGGACCCACGGGTCCTGCGACATCCGCACGCGCGCGGGACCGGCGGGTGATCGAGAGGAACACCGCAGCGTTCGGAGGGAGGCAACGCGCGCGCGGAGAGAGGCGGCGCCGCCCACATACACGTTCCACCTCGCGCCCTTCCTAGCTCCACACGCCCCAAAGCTCCCCACCGCACATCACGTTGTTAAGGCCTGCTGCCAGCACGCCCCACGCCCCACAACTACAGCCCGCTCCCCTGGCCAACAGCCCCAGCACCCTGCACCGCCCTCCTCACCCATCGCCCCCGCCGGCGCCTCCTCCCCGCGCGCCACGCGCCACGCCCGCTCGCGCTCCTGCTGCTCCGCCGCCGCCTCCGCCCGCTTCCGCAGCTCAGCGTCCGCACGGCGCTCGTCCAGAGCTGAGCGCAGGCCCGAGTCCTGCAGCACCTTGGCCGCAGTCGCCACCGCTTGGAAAGCCTGCGGGCGGGCACGCACGAGCGCGTCGGGGGCGTGATTACGGCACCGTACCCGTACCGTACGGTAGCCGACTATCGTGTACCGTACTGGACGGCCAACCGGGCGAGAAGCTTCAGCGGGCAGCTGAGTTCACAGCTGAGAGTCGCGGAAGCAGCAGAATAGATCACCCGGCACAAGCCCGCACCGATCAGGTCCCACCTCATGCGCCATCGGGTGGCTGCACTTGTCCGGGTGAATCAGCAGCGACAGCCGCATGTAGCGCTTCTTGACCTCGCCGCCGCCCGCTGACGGATCCAAGCCCAGCACACAGTAGGCGTCAGCGGGCGAGCCGGCGGCGGCGTCGGGGCCGCTGGGGCCCTTCGGCCCGGCCGCAGTGGCGGTGTGGTCTCGGAGCACCTGCGGGAGTGGCGCCATGCCATGCGAGGGGTAAGGAAGAAGACACCGCAGCGAGGGAACGGAGACGACGGGCGTTAGGTGCCCCATGCATGCGAGAGGCAGCAGGACGCAGCGCCGACGTGCCGCCAGCGAGGGAAGATGGGGCTTCAGATAGGGCGCAGTGGTCGCTGGACTTGGATTTGGGTTTGGATCTGGGCGCGGCTATCAGCCCTCGAGATGGCCATGAAGCCCCAACCTAGCCATGACCAGAAAGCATCGAGCACCTGCGGGGCAACACACCCCACCCCACCTCACCTCACCTTGATGATGCGGACCACCTCCGCCTCCCGCTCGTCCTGCGGCGCCGCCTCCAGCTCCTCAACAAGCTCCGGAGGCGGCGGGCCCACGATGTCGCCGCCACCGTCGTCGTCGTCGTCGCTATCGCCGTACGACAAGCCCACCGCCCCCGGCGGCCCCGCCGCCCGCAGCGCCTCCGCCGCCGCGGCGGCGGCGTCCAGAAGCTCCCGCGGCGGCATGGCCGGGCCGGCGACGCGGCGAGCTGGCGCTGGGCCCTCCGCCGCCGCCGTCGTCTTATCCGCGTCCTGCTCCTCCTCCTCCTTGGCCCTGGCGGCCGGCTCCGAAACCCCATGCGCGTCTGGACCCCGATCTGCGTCCTGGTCCTCAGGCGCCGGCTCCGGCTTGACGGGGCCTATGGGGCCAATGCTGCGGCGCGGCGGTGCGTCGGGCTCCGCTTTCGCCTCGGGTGCTGCTGCTCCAGGGCCGCCGGGCCCTGGGGCTGCTGCTGTTGGGGCGCCTGGCGCAGCAGCGGCTGCTGCTGGTGCTGGGGCTGCCGCAGGCGGTGGCCGCGGCCGAGGCGGTTCATCGAACACGAAGCCAACCACCGGCAGGATCTTTTCGGTGCGGTCTATGAGGCCGTAGATGCCCTGTAGTGCAGGAGAGGCCAGAGGGCAGGACCTCAGGGTTGCGCCGGGGTTCGGTAGGGAATTTGCAGGCCGAAGCTTCCTCCTCGGGTGGTTTGGAAAGGTTGACCCGGACGAAAGGCAGGCTGGCCTGACCTGACGAAATCCTGGCACACCTTGACGCCCCGTGCCCGGCCCGCCCTCCCAACCTTGTCGTTACGCCGCAGCCGGAGCAGCTCCAGAAGCTGCGCCAGGTTTGCTTTAAGATCCGGGTCTGGGACGCCGGAGATGTTCGTGGCCTCGCCCTGGTCCACGCGCCAGAGCATCTACGCCGTGGAGAACCGAGCGTGGGTGTCGGCTTCCGTGTGTGCGAACTTCAGGGCCCGGACGAGAGCCTGAATACCGTTGCCCGGCATGCATGCAAGCATGCGCTTGAGGAGTTTGCCCAACTCGCCTCGCGGAGTTCCTTCCGGACGGCCGGGAAGGCGGAGAGGATGTCACGCAGTTTGTGAACGGCAGCACGCTCCCGGGCGAGTTGCTGGTCGGGTCTCTCGACGCTGACTGCAACGGACAGGAGCGAAGCCCTTTAGCGCCGTCGTAAGGCTAGCATTAATGTGTTTCAGGCCCGGTACTCACCATCGCTGTCCGAGCTGTCTGAGCTTGACCGCCGCCGGTGCTTCTTGTGCTTCTTATCTTTTTTCTCCTTTTTGCTCTTGCTCTTCTCCTTTTCTTTCTTGCTCTTTTCCTTCCCCATGCTCAAGAACCCAAGTTCCTGCTCAGTCGGTTATAGCCAATGTACATGACACGTTACGTTACCTCACGTTTACATGTAAAGTAGCAGGCCCAAAGGGATCCCAATTTACATCCATGGGCTGTTTTGGGGACGTTATGTCTGTTGGCGCGAGGTCCGTACACACTATGTTTTGAGGCGGTAACGTCAAAGCGCCCATGTCATATCACTCTAGCACGATGTTAAACTCTTAGGACGAAGCCTGCGAGCGTCGTTGCCCATAGTGGAACCCGACGCGCTGAGATAGGTCGGCCTCATCGCGCGAGAGCTCGTTCTCAGCGTACGCCAAGCCCTCGATGGCGGTCTCATCGCGCTCATTGATTGCATATTGATTGTACTAAAGTTGTGCGGCGTCGGCGAGCGGCTGCGACCGCGGCCGGCCCTGCGCGGCGTCGGCATGGCTCTCGGAAGCTCGGCCTGACCGACCACTGTGTCTTGTCGAGAAGCAGCAGCGCCTTGTCAAGATCCATGTTGATTTTATGCAGAACTAGCCGGCAGAGAAACTCATTCGGGAGTGCCGACCGTGGTGATGATGATGATGATGATGATGTTACAAGCTTCAACGAGCTCGTACGGCTCAAACGAACCCGGAGGCTCATGAACCGCTTCAGCCACGCAGAAAAGCATACGAAAACAAGAGAAACAGTAACCAAAGAAGCGATGTAACGTCAGGATACAGGAGAAGCACAGACGAATGGCATAACTTGAAAGATAGATGCCAAGCACAACTTTACGCAGAGATGCATTCTCGCCGTAAGCGGAACATTTCGAAAATAGCACTCGCAAGACCACGCTGGTCGTCAACTTGCATGACATCGTTAACACACGCACCAACGGGCACACCCAAATCCCAAAGCCTCTGCCGCGCAGACGCAAGCGCAGAGCACTCCAGCAGAAAATGCTTCTCATCCTCCACAGCACCATTAGAGCGACACGCCTTACACACACGAAGCTCCCTAGACCTGCTGCTCTCGCTATTAACCGCTAAGTCAGACACACACAAACGAAAACGAAGTAAGGACCGTGGTGAGGGACCCGGTGCGCTTGTAGGTCGTACTATTTTGGAAAATAGTACGGCATGCATTCTCCAGCGCTGTTCCCGCGCACTTCAAAGGTATTCACATAACTGCCCGGCCTTGTATCGGTTCGTTATATGTGCCCCAGCAGCTTTGGTCACTTCGGCAGCTATTCACAAATGGACATGACCACGCAATTCTCTGAGCAATTACGCGTAGCAGGGGATTGCATTAAACAAGCAGAGGACATCAAGGCCGTGCGTGATATAGCACTCTTCGATCTCGCGCGCTATGTTGCAGATTTGAAAGTCAATTCGGTGATAGTGTTGAGTGATGGCCGCCAGGCCAAGGCCCCAGCAAATGCTTCCCCGAACGCTTCCCCGAACCAAGTATAGGACATAACTGAACGATTGGTCTTGAAGGAAATCCTTCAGAACTATGCTAAACTGAGGTTGTACTGGCTGTAACGGGGCGAGGGGTCAACGTTTGGTCAATTACACCGCTCCACCCCCCCTGGGGCCACGTTAGACTTCTTGGCCACGTAACGTGTAACGGACTTGTTACCCCATGCGAACTGACCACGTTCCCTGTAAAGTGATAACGTAACGTGTCATGTAAATCCAGCATTAACTTTTTAAAAACTTTGTCGCAATAGCAGCGGGCGTCACTCGAAGAAATGTTGACAAAAATAAATGTTGTGGCGTAACAAGCCACAGACAAGTTTTAGTCGTTGAAAATACCGTTGGCAAACCGTTGATGTCGTACTTGCATCCATATTCCCTCGATGCCTCTTTCGGCATGGACGCAAGACGCGGGCACCACTTCAAACTCTCTGACGCCACCGCATCCTCTGGGAAAGCCAGCTGCCGAGCCCTAGCCCTAGCCGGAGCCTGCAGGAGCCGGAGCAGTAACCCTTTTCCTAGTCGCAATCCTAACCCCCACAACCCTCACACCCGCCTATCGCTCATGTCCGGTGCACTGCGATGCTCAATGTAAATTCTCTTGCTACCATATCCCATGCGAGTCTCGGGACGCCGACATGCGACTGTGTCTCTGTCTCAGTTCCTCACGGCTTCAATTTCGTAACGCCGTTCACCTCGCCACGATGCACCAGAGACCACATAATGCTCCAACCCAGTCTGCGCCGAAAAAGGCAGCTCCATATTCCGCCAACTGTGCTCCCACCGTTCCCACCCACCACACCCGAGCTCCCGGGATCCTTCCCTAAAAGCGAATACACACAGCCGCGTGGTCACCATCGCCCGGGCTGGCTTGGCGCCACCTTCAGTCCCCTACCCACAAACACCCCACCCCACCCCACGCCACCTCCTTACCACGCCCCCTTCCCTGATACAGGTTTGTGTTCGATACGAATTGCTGGGTTTTGGGTCCGTTCGCCAACGTTGCCTCCGTCCCTAAACTTCGGTCTCTTCTTTACCACGGTACCCGCCAGCCCCGACGCCAGCGCCTCTCCAACCTTGGAAAGACCCACCTCCAGTCCTCCACCACCGATCCCCACCCACCCGCCCGCCCACCCACCCACCCACCCACCCACCCACCCACCCACCCACCCACCCACCCACCCACCCACCCACCCACCCACCCACCCACCCGCCCGTCCACCCACCCACCCGCCCGTCCACCCACCCAGCCGCCCGTCCACCCACCCACCCGCCCGTCCACCCACCCACCCACCCACCCACCCACCCGCCCGTCCACCCAACCCCCTCAGTCTCGATAACAGGAACGTCGTAATACGTACTTCAGGGCCTGGACTCGCGTGTGTCCCCTCATTCCCATCGCTGCGGTTTCAACCTTTCATATTTACTTTACACCACCACCCGCGACCCGCGACCCGCCCGCCGGACCTCACGCCACCGCCGCCTCCCGCGCGCTCCCCCCTTCCGCTTCCTTCGCCCCCGCTGGGCCCCCCAGGTACGTGGACACCTCGATCCCGTCCTCCACGTCCTCCCGCCACTCCAGCTTGCAGGCCACCAGCTCCGATCGGTAGGCGGGGCTGCCCCGAACGTACTCCAGGTAGGGTCGCAGGCCGCCCTGCGCGAACACGCCGGCGTTGTCCGCCACCACCAGCGCGCCTGGCAGCAGCAGCGCATAGCAGCGAGAGGGGGAAGTGGCGAGTGTACACGGTATTGGAGCGAGGCGGCGGCGCGGAGTGGGGAAGCCCCGGCCAGACGGCCCGCGGTGGAGCCCACTTCCAACCGCCACCACCGCTCCGCCCACAGCAGGTCTTTCAGCCACCCAGCCACCCACGCTTGCAGATCGCAGCCCACCATCACTTCCTCACAACTCTCTTTCGGCTTCGAATCGTCTTCATAAACATATACCAATACAGCAAATACCAGCGAGTCGGCCTTCCTTCTTTTGTAACTGTTCATTTACTGGTTCATTTATTGCGCCCACCATCGCCGCACCTGGCGCCATATAAGGCTCCGCCGCCTTGAGGTAGGCGAGGTACTCCCGGGGGGTACCGTCCAGGAACAGCAGGTCGATGCGGTCGCTGCCGCCCCGCAGCGCCCGGGGCAGCGCCTCGCGCGCGTCGCCCCACTCCACCTGCATGAAACCCCCCACCAGGCCCCCCGGACACGGCAGCCGCGCACTTGATGCCGCGCCTTTTCCCCCCTCTCTGCCTGAGCTCCAAACGGGACTCCAAACTCCAAACTCCACCAGGTTGGGGGCATCGGCGGATGGACCTGACGTAGCCAACTACTACAAATACGGCAATACGGTAACTTGTAATCATGTGCATATTGCCAGCAGCCTACACTTTGGCCGATTCACCGACCCATCCTGACCAATGTTGTGAAAGTACTGTTGCGTCCGTTCACCGTCTCCCGATTACTTGCGCTTTGCGGTTCTCCTCTCCGCCGCTCACCGACCCACCCACCCACCGACCCGGCCGGGGTTTCACCTTTCACCGCACTGACCTGCACCCGGTCGCCCACGCGCGTGTCCAGCCCCGCGTTCTTCTCGCCCTGACTGGCCTGCCACATGAAGCGCTTGGCCACCAGCAGCCACGTGAGGTCCTTCTCGAAACTGACCACACGACCACCCGGGGGAAGCGCCTGGGCCATCAGCAGGGCGGAGTAGCCTGCGCGGGCGCGTGTGCGGGGGCAGTGGTTGTGGGCGTGGGTTGTGGGCGTGGGCGTTGCGGATTCGAGAGATACCTGAGGGCGTAGGCACCCGGGTGTCGGCTTGAGAGCTCGGGGGGCGGGTCGATGGGGGGCGCGCGTGTGGCTGACTCCTCCAAGGGTAATAACCAGCCCCAGAATGCCTTTGAAATGGGCTCCTCTGTATTGGTCTTCGCACATCCTCCACCCCTTTCGCTTCGGCTCTCCTTTCCTATACCCCATCGCTACCCCAGGCCGCCACCGCCGCCCAGCACACCCACCCAGCACACCCACTCCGTCCCTTCGCTGCGGCATCTTCTTTTTACCCCACCCGAGGGTCTTCCAAGTCCGGGTTCCGGAGCCCCCCGCAGCAGGCGCTGCAACGACTCACCCGCCATGGTTCCCACTTCCACCACCAGCAGCGGCCGCTTGTCCGCCACCAGCTGCTGCAGGATGGCGCCCTTGGCGGGCCCTATGAACGGCATGCCGTCGCGCCGCCCCCAGCGCTCCAGTCGGCGCAAGATCCAGTCGTCATTCACCTCCTGCCGCCGAGGCCACCACCAACAACAGCAAGAGAGCAGTACATCACCAACAAGAAAGCAGTACATCACCGGTGTACAGCAGCGTCAAATATGGCACACACACACACGCACGGAGGAAGGGGAGGCGGGCGTCCATGGACACAGCGCGACGGGGGGGGGTGCGGGGAGGAAGCGGGGAGGACACGTCGGAGTGGCAGTGCAAGGGCGCGAAAGCGAACGCACACACCAATGCAGTCATCGTAAGAGGTGCAGGAAAGGGTGCAGACGGCAGCGGGAGAGGCGGCGGCTCAAGACGGCCGTGCTCCAGCCCCAGCACGGCCCCGGTAGGTCTCTCGAGTGCCCTCCCTCCCAGCCGCCAGTGCATTTAAACCGCTCCGCTCCGCTCCAGGTCGCCGACCCAGCTCCCACCAGGCTGACGTACTGCTGCGTCACCAGTACGGCAGCACCAGTCAGCGCCCGGCCCAGTGCCGTACCTTGAGCCTGGACATCTTCTCCCCCTTATCGTTGACGAACACCTCACGGTCCCCAAACGCGATCTGAGCCTCGCGGATCTCCCGCCGCCGCTCGATGCGGGCCTGGGCTGCAATAGGGGCCGCATTGGGGTTTGGGGTGGGGTTGGGATGCTTTGACTTTTTCGGGTTTCGGGTTTCGGGCTTCGGGTTTCGGGTTTCGGTGTGTATGGAAGACGAACCGCCGCAGGTTATGAACCGTCGTCGAGGCGACGACGTGGGACGACCTGGGCCCTATGGCCCGTCCAGTCACACGTTCACAACGTATCAACGAGACGCCGAGCCTCCTGTCGGGTCGGCCCTCCTTTCCCCCCCCCCCCCACACACCAAACCCCCAAGGCGAGGCGAGGCGAGGCGAAAACGCCGGTGCGCGGGCTTCTAGGGGAGCTGTGTACGGCACCTTGCTGCTGATCGTACACGTAGAGGCTGGCAAAGGTAGCCAGGCCGATGAGGTTGACGATCAGGTCGCGGGGGGCGGTGCCCTCTGCCAGCTCCAGGGCGGGGCTCTGTCGGAGGCAGGGGGCGGCGGGAGGGAGGGCGGACCGCAGGCACAGGCAGGCGGGCAGGCGGGCACATGTACGGGTACACCGATACACCGATATAGGTGTGGAGGGAAGGCGGAGGACGGTCCGGTGGGTCCGGTACGGATGTACGGATGATCTGGAGAGCGTCAACCGCACCGCGTCTTGGCTGCTGTGAAAGCCCCGGGGACCAGGAGGGCCAAGGTGCCGGGGGGAAAGGCGCGCAAGGGCGCACCCGCCGAGGAGAGGGCATTGTTGCGGTTTTGCGGCAGGCTGCGGACAGCGGCTGAGAGCGAATCCCGCGGGGCCGCACTGCAGCATGAGACAGTTTGCGGCGTGCGCGTGCGCCGTTCGTCTCCCCCGTGCCTCAGCGCCCCACCTGCCCTTCCTTACCCAGCCCGGATGCTTCCCCCGGCTCGCACCGCTGCACGCGCGTGTCTAAGGGGGCTCCCCTGCCCCTCTCTCGAGCCGCTCTGGCCGGGTTGGAGTTCTGCCCGCCCCCCTTCAACCCCACCTGCACCAGGCGCACGGCGGTTAGCAGGGTGGCTATGAGGCAGGAGGCGGCGGAGGCGCCGAAGAACGCCAACCGCAGCGGCCGCGGCAGAAAGAACTCGAGAAAGTTCTTGGGGTCGCGCAGTTCGTCTTCCATGGCGCGGCGCTTGGAGGCCTCGGCATCTGGGGGACATACGGGGGCGGGATCGGGTTCGGGTTCGGGCCAGAAAAGGCGAAACCGCAGCTCGGGGGCTCGCTTCAAGTATGGGGGATTGGGTTTTGGGGATGGCGTTGGCGAGGCTTTGTGGACTTGTTACAGTCCCGAACCGGCGGGGTGGGACTGGCAACCGAGGGGCAGAGGCCAGCCGCTGGCAGCACCTCTTCGCTCAAAATGTTCCAAGCAAGCAAAAGGAAAGCAAAATTATGATTAGTGAAGTTTATATCGTTGGTTGTCGGCATGGGCGCTCACCGCTTCGGTCGTCTGGTGGCAAACTCGCCGCGACTGTAAGCCGGAGACGCCTCGCAGCGCCCGTGCGCTGCTTTGGCGCGATGACATGGAAACGAACATTATGCTCCTTAAAAGCTGCAAGACGATTCGACCAATGGTGACGATGACCTTCCACACACCTCATGTTCAGTCGCTGCAAGGAAAATGCTCGCGCTGCTTTTGTATCAAAGAAACACATGCACGATTACGGTGCTTATTTCACGTTTTAAATCTTTATTCCAATCATACTTCGTCCGCTGAAGTCAGTCAGCGATTGACGAACGCTCAAACCTGCTCAAACCGCCAATATGGCAGCCAAACCTCATTCTCGAGGTTATTCAACCGTGGTATCTGTATCTGTTACAGGACTTTACAAGGCAAATATTCAGAGAAGATATCGCAGACAGCCTGCTAACTGCCAGTGGACCCACGGGACATGCGCATGTCGCGCGGGTCGACCCACAAGCAAGCGGGCACTACTGCTATCTAAAATCAAGGTCTGTATTATTTTGGTAATATTCAGCACCCTGGCACCTTCACATCCGACCCACCCACCAACACACAACATGCATCAAGGATGGAAGAATTAACGACAACAAGCACCAACGGACGGACACGTCGAAACAAGTAATGATGGTGAGTTGGCACAAGAAGCCACTCCAGACACTGACGCCCGCATCCCATGCTTCCGCACCGCCTACACCTCTGTACGCCCTCATAGCAGCAAACCCTAAACCTTGAAGCCACTCGTGCCACGCCAGTCTCAGGGTACAAACTGCTTCGCTCAGGCCGGTCAGGCACTACAATTGGCATAATTGGCGAAACTGCTGCATACAGAGTTACTTCGATAAATGAAAGAGAGGACAACGGGTGCTGCCACCTCCATGCACGCAAGTACGGAATTTGCAATCACGGAGTGCTCATACATAAAAAAAATCAAACACAGGAGCTTCAACCCATGGTCTTCCACGCCCTGCCTGTCAACATATGCTCCTAAAACTCCCCCGTATGGCTGCCACCACTGATCTGCGGGTGCCACTCAACAACTTCACCTCACATCCTGCATTGCCGCGGTAAACGGTACCGGTATGCGCTGACCCGCCTCCCGAAGACACCCGAGCCAGGCAGGCAGCAAGGTGACATCCCTACCAGCTACCCGCCCACCGCCCGCCCCCTGGATCGGACTGGCAGACGTGCACGTGTCTGCCCGCCGTAGGTAGGTCCAATCACCACATACGGCCACCACACAAATACCGGCACGCAACGAACAATGCCAACAGTACGAGCCAATATCGTACATTTGAAATAAAATCTGCTTAAAATCCGCTTACGGTAAATCCATTCCCATCCCACGCAGAGGGTACCGACGGCACACGCCACTACTGCAGCACCCACCCGCCAGCCACCGCCAAAGCGCCCCGCCTCCGCCTTCCTCGTGTCGCGAGGCAGCACCACCACATCAAACCTGCGTTGCCGGCCACCCACCTGGGGGGGTCGGCAGCCGCACCTTCCAATTGCGCGCTGCGACCGCCAACCTCGTCTGCTGGCTCGGCTTGGCGACGTCCTTCCGCCTGGCCAGCTTGTCCGCCTCCGCTGCCAGCCGCTGCTTCAGCTCCGGCGGCGGCACGTAGTTCCGGCAGGTGGAGAGCGCGTGGACAGTCCATCCGAACGCATCCTCCCGGCTGCCCTTGCCGGGCCCCAGCGCATCATCCAACAGGCGCTGTGCCCAGAGCTGCACTTGGGTCGAATCTGGCTGGTAACCCAACTGGGTGCAGCGGAAGAGGCATCCGGCGACGTTGATGCCTCCCTTGCGCCGCGCGAGCGGCAACGGCATTGAAACGGCCAGGTCGTGCAGTTGCCGTACCGTCTCCGGCGCCAGCGGCAGCTGTAGCGTGGCGGCCCCGAACAGCAAGCCCGGCACCGACTCGGCCATGTACTCGTCGCCATCTGGGTCGACCACGGACTCGACCATGCTCGCGAGGCGCCCCCGTTGCTGCTCATTCAGCCGGATGCCGCGGTTTATCGCGAGCTTGGCAATGCCCTTGCAGGCATCGCACACGAGGCGGCAGTCTTCGCCGTCGAGGCTTTGCACCGTCCACTCTACCAGCCGCTCCAGGAAATCTTGGCTCCAAGCCCGCGGCTGGATGCTGACTCCGAAGCACAGCTGGCTGATGTCCGGATCGGCAGTGCTCGTGCGCGAGAAGAGCTCCTGTGCGCGCTCCTCGAGTTGGTGCACCAAGTACGGCCCCAGCTTCTCCTCGCCCAGGTCCAAACCCAATTGCCCTGCAATTCAGCCAAACCCTCGTTCGCTAGTAATTATCCCATCCAATCCTACATCCTGTGTTTGCTGGCGGCGCTACACGAGTGAAAGCGCGATGATAGCTGATCGGTAAAGTCATGCATCGCGCTGGGCTGTTATGTCACGTGCGCTGTGCTGCAAGGAGCGGACGGACGGCGCTCACGCGCCTTGACTGTGTAGCATGCGGGTTTAGGTTCAAGGGGTGACAACCAAGCACACGGTCCTTGGCGCTTGCCTTGTCCCTGTCCCACCAGCACTACGCTAGCCTGCTACGCAACTCACCGACGCCCCAAACTACGTTGGCCAGCTGTCTGACGTCCATTTTATTGCTGATGTAGGACAGAGTCTTTCCCATAATGTCGCGAGCGAACGCCTGGCCTTGTCGGCGGTTGCCTGACCTGACCAACCGACCGAGCCGCACCCAAGTCGTGGCGATGCTAATGTTGTCATGGTAGTCAGCATTGCTTTCAAAGGCCACTTTAAGCTCCGCGACAGTTTTGCTCGCCAACAGCTCCTTGTTCGCTTCCTTGCTGAGCAGAAAGCCTGAGCTATGTTGTGGACTATTGTTATAGTAGGGACGGTCCCTTGCTGCGGCGGCCCGAACCGCACAGCGATGAGATTGCAAGTTATGTGCAACGCATGGCCGATGCAGCGGCTCAGGTGCAAGCCTGTAGCCTTTCTGCATCCGCTGCCAAACGGATAACCTGTTCAAATTTATTTTCTCAGCGTGTGCGGACGCCCAAATACCCAAAATGAATCAGATGCCTAGTGTACTCATCCGATATCTAAAATCTAATACGGTCATGCGTACAATACGGCAGGACTCGAACCATGTACGGCTTATAGCGCCCAACCACGATGCCAGCAGTGTGCGGATCTGCACACGTCCTGCGTGCGCGTCCAGCCATCGCGAAAAGTTTGCCGTTTGATGCTCTGAACACGTACATCCTCGCAATACGAGCTCCAATCATTAAGCCCAGCTTACGAGACGAAGAGGACCATCTGAAGGCACTGCGACCCCGCATCCGCTCCCGCATCGAAATGCGCCCAGGAAACCTACGTCCGCGGCGGCCACACCGCCCTTGCCGTCGCCAACTAAGGCTTCCGCCCCAGCGCCATGCACACCATGCAACCCCTCAGCTGGCCCCACCGGGGCGCCCGGGCGCCCGGTGCCCACTCGCCCCCCGGGCAGACCCCTGACGAGCAGCTCTCAGCCCCCCCCCCCGTGGTAGATCTGCGGACCGAGTGAGATGAGCAGGAGGTCCTGGATGCCTCGGGGGACTTGGGAGGGCAGTGGCAGCGCAACGTTGTTGTGGATTCCATTTGGGTCGGCGGCTGAGTTTAGCTGCGTTGTCGCAGCACGGCGGTGGAGGCGGCGCTGTCCCCGCTGCACCGCCGCCGCGGGGCCCTGCCGAGTCCGGGCCAGCGGGCGACCGCCGCGGCTGCTTGGCTACGGCTGCGGCTGCTTGACTACGGCCCTGCCCTGTCCGCGTGGTTTCCAAAGGGCTCTCCTGGCGGACAAAAGGGCGGTGTTCGGGGGCCTGCGATGGCCATGCACTGCGCTGGGCGGGCCTGCTCAGGCAACATTTCAGCAAGCTGTCGAGTACATGCGTCCTGTGCGTCCAGCGCTCAAGAGATCACCAGTTCCTCTCCCACCGGCCAACCCGCACGCGCAACACCCCCCCCCGCCACCCGCCAGCCCCAAAAGCCGCACAGTCACAACGAAAGCAACAGAAAGCTCGCAGAATGTAATGGCTGTCCATTCCCCCAAGCTGGGCGCCTCATCAAAGGCACATCCAGCGCTCCAGATCCAGAAAAACACACGTGCACCCACATACCCTAAAACCTATACACAGGTACACACACACACACGCTGTGACGGAGTTGTGCCCCTGCGGGCCCTTGCTCCGCCCCTACAAAGAAAAACAGGTAAAAGCTCACACGTGCTTGCCAGCACATGCAGCTCCCGCTAGCCAAATTCTACCGTGCGTGGAAGCCGGCTGGCGCCCCGCAGCCCCGTGTGCCGGGGCTGCGCCGCGAGACGCAACACGCTAGCGGTCACCCGACGCTAGCGGCGAATGGAGTCTGCCTGTCTTCTGCACCGTAAACCGCAAACCGCACTATTTACCTGAAGCAGGATCCCAAGAAACCGTCGCCGAGCTGGGCGAACGACGCGGACCGCGCCGGATACGGTAAGGAAGAGGTACACTACTCCACTTCATCAGCGGGCTGCTGCCGCTCAAAGGAAACTACCTCTTGAAAGTCGTCTAAAGCAAAAGCTACCGCTCATACCTAGAGAGAAGCTGTACACCAGGTATAGTTTTAAAACTCTGTCACGCACACACTGAAACCCCCTAAATGGCGCGACCAGCGCCGGGACAGCGCACGCACGCACCCTAAAAAACTCTCGCTGCGGAGCGGCGAGGCGAGGCAGTAAGACACACACCGCTCTCACCGCCCCACTCTCGAGCGCTCCAACCGCTGCGAACGAACGCTCGTCCGTATTTGTTTGTGCACGGATGTTCAAAGCTACAGCGCCGAGTGCGCCCATGAATATTATAAAAGAAACAACTCCTCAAGCGTGTGTGTAGGCAGCATAAGCGCACGTACGGCCCCGCAGTCCACGCGACACGAGGAGGATCGACAGCGCGACGACCCCGACGAGCAATGATGCTTTTGCAGTACAGTACTGCAGTGCCTACTCTTATTGTTATCCGAGGCCGTGGCCCCGCGTGCGGTTTAGCCGCTGTCCTCATATTTACACACATACGGTACTCTGCCACTCACCTAAAGGGTCCTAAACCCACCCCGCGGCCGAACCGGCCAACCCACCAGCAGCACACGAACGCCGCAGGACAGGACATTGCCGTTGCCCCCCAATCAAGACTGAACCCGATTCAGTACAAGGCACCCCAAAGCGACACGTCCCCACAGCCCAGCAAACACACACGTCGGCTGCCATCGTGCCGTGCCCCCTGCACCCACCGCAGGCACGGCCATCCTGCCCTTCACCTTGCTCTCCATCACCTTCATGCCAAAGACCACCTGCAACCCACCTGCGCCCAACCGCCCACCTGCACCCTCTCATCCGGAGCACCCACCGACACGCACACACACACACACACACACACGCTCACACACACGCACACGACGCGTGGCCCTTTAGAACACCGCCTTCCAATCCATCAACCCTCCCTGCGCAGCGCAACGCAACGACGCCTTTCCCAACAACGCATCCACGCCCGTGCACCGGCGCCCTCACCTCACCTCACATTGCCTCGCCTCGCCTCCACCTCCACCTCCACCTCCACCTCCACCTCCACCTCCACCTCCACCTCCACCTCCACCTCCACCTCCACCTCCACCTCCACCTCCACTACCTCACCAGCCTCGACATCCTGGCTTCACGTCACCTTTCGGACCGCCCTGTACCCACGAGCTACCACACACACACACACGTCCGCACGTTCGCACGTCCGCACTCACTCGCCGGCGCACTCACGTCACCACCACCTTGACCACCGAGAGCGCCCTTCCGTTACACACCAGGCAGTGCCGCAGCCGCCCCCGCCGACCCATCTCCTCCTGACACGGCTCGCACAGACACAGATGCATCACCGAGCTGTGTACGAAGCCGTACTCCGCCCGCCGCTCCATGCACACACAGCACTGCCCGTCAAGGCCGCCGTCAGGGACGGCGCCGGCGCCGGCGGCGCCGGCGGCCGAGCCGCCGGCAGCGGCGGCCGCCGCTGGCGCCGCCGCCGTCAGGGCCGGCGCGTCTCGCGCGCTGCGCACCCCCGCCTGACGGTCCTCCCACCGCAGTTCCTCGTGCGACCTGACGGCGGCGATGGGCTGGAAGCGCGGCAGCGCGGAGATTGACGTCAGGTACGACGACCGGAAGCCGCTAGTGTTGTCGGGATCCAGAGTGCAGCTGTACGGCACCGCGAGGGTGCCGCCCGCGCCGCTGCGCGCGCCGGCGCCGGCAGCCGCCGGCACGCCGCCGCCGCTGCCTCCGGCGGCCGCCGCCGACAGATACTCGTTGCCAAAGGACGGCGAGCGCGACGCGGCGAGCGGTGACGATGGCGGTGGCGGCGCCGGCTGCTGCTGCTGCTGCTGTGGCGGCGGCGGCGCGCCGCTGCCGCTGCCGCTTCGTGGCCTGCTGGGCCTGGTACCCGTTGTGACGGTGTGGCCTGGCGGCGTTTTGTGTAGCGGTATTCGTGACGTATCGGAATCCGGAATCGTGGAAGTTGGGGCTTTTGTCAGTCGGTTTGGGTTTGGGTTCGCGTCAGGTGCACTTGGACTGCACTGGAAAACAAGGCTGCAGCCTGGGCGCCTGGGCGCTGCCCTCTGCTTGTAGAACCCTAAAACCTTGTAGGACCCTAAAACCCAACCCTCAAATCCCCTAAACCCTAAACCCCGGCCCTCAGGGAGCCCTCCGTCCAGAGGCCCAGGGGCGAGAAAGCCTCGGGGCTAAGCAACACGAGCGCGCGTGTCCCCACCTGTAGCAGGCGTCATCGGCCCAGCCGCTGCTGCTGCTGCTGTCGTCCCCGCCGCCGCCGCCGCCGCCGCCCCGAAAGGATTTCCTGCGGGCGCTGCGGCCGCAGCCGCCGCCGCGGGGGCGCTCGGAGGAGCCGCCGCCGCCGCGCCCGCTGGCGGAGGTGCCGCTGCCGCTGCCGCCGCTGCCGTGCCTGCCGCCGCCGTGGGCGAGGGCTCCAGCACCAAGCCGCCCAGGAAAAACGTCACGTGCCGCCGCGGCGGCGACGCCGCCGACGCCCGCGGCGCCGCGCCGCCGCCACCGAACCGGAGCGACGACGGCGTCGACAGCGCAGCCGCCGCCGTCGCGGGCCGGGCCCGGGAGCTCGGACCGCCGCCGCCACCTGGCACGCCAGACGCCACCGGGCCCGCCGCTGGCGCCGCCGCCGTCAGGGCCGGCGCGTCTCGTGCGCTGCGCACCCCCGCCTGCCAGTCCTCCCACCGCAGTTCCTCGTGGGATCTGACGGCGGCGCTGGGCTGGAAGCGCGGCAGCGCCGATATGGACACCAGGTACTGCGGATCGCGGACAGATTCGAAGCTCATGTCGCGAGTCCGTTCGTACTGAACGAAGCGCGTCCCGCCGCTGAAGAAGGCGGCGGCGGCGGCAGCGGCGGGGGAGTATGGCGGCGGCGCCGCCCACAGGCCCGCCGGCCCGGCGGCGGCCGATGCCGAGCTGGTGGTTGGTGCGTCGGCAGAGCCTGGCGGGAAGAGCGGCGGGACGGGTGTTGTCAGAGTGGCGGGGGCTGAGGCTGTCAGGGCCGTAAAAGGCGCGGGAGGGGGGCCGGGCGAGGACCGGCGGGTGGGCGGGCGGTTGGTAGGGGCACGTGAGGCATGGACGTGGGCGGGAGGTTGTGAGTCGGACGGCATGCTCAATTGCTCATACACGCTCTCACCCGCGAACGCCAGCAGCGGTGTGCCGGGCGCTGCGCCAAACGGCGCCTGAGCGGCCGCAGCAGCAGCCTGACCGAACTGCGTCCCAAATCTGAAAGGATCCGGTGCTGCTGCTGCTGCTGCTGCCGCCGCCGCCGCGAATCCTCCCGCCGGGGCTCCCCCAAACCCGGGGGCCGTCGACCCCGGAAGGAAGGGATTTGCGGCCATCGGGGCAGGAGCCGCCGCAGCGCCACTGCCGAAAAAGTACCCAAACTGCTGCGATGCGGACGGCGGCGTCGGCGGCCTGAAACCGGCGCTGCTGCCGCTGCCACTGCCACTGCGACTGTCACTGCCGCTGCCGCCACCAAAGGGCTCCGCGAGTGGCGAGAACTGCGGTGTCGTTGGCGACGCGGCGGCGGCGGCGCTTCCCGACGGCCCGGCGGAGACTGACCGCCGCACCTGGGCTCCGCCGCCGACGCCGGCGGCGGCGCCGCCGCTGCCCCCGGCAACGCAGGCGGGCGGCGGCGGGAAGGCCGACTCCTGGCTCCGTAGCCCCGTCTGCCAGTCCTCCCACCGAAGCTCCTCGTGCGACTTGACGATCCCCGCCGGCTGCTGGAAGGTCGGAAGGGCGCAGATGGAGGTGAGGTAGGACGGCGGCGCGCCGGCGGCCGAGTCCGGATCCTGGGTACAGCCGTAGGCCACGTGGCGCGTGCCCTTGGTCTGCAGCCGCACCGGCCCCGGCGCCGGCCAGCCGAAGCCGAAGGGGAAGTTGAAGGCGGCGCCGGAGGGCGCGACGGGGGGCAGCGTTGGCTGATGGTGCTGCATGGTGCAGCTCGCCCGTGTCAGAGAGAGGAAAGAGGGGGCTCTTCCAATAGGGAGAAGGAAGGGAAGGGGAGGGGAGGGACAGGCGGCTTGGGGGAGCCGGAGGCTGTCCGCGACTGGGGCCGGATGCGGACGGAGGTCTGATGGTGGGTTGGTGGTGGCTGCGGGGGCTCGAGGCCTGTGTGGGCGAGGGCGCTGGGCGGCAGGAAGGGGAGGCGAGGGAGGCGAGGGAGGTCAGGTAGGGAAGGGGTTGGATAGGAAGGTTCCTGCAGGTTCGGTCGACAGGGCCGATGGGTGGACGTGTTAAGGGTGATGCATGCTTCTAGATACCAATTATGTCTGCATTGGATGAAAAAGGCAGGGGGGTTCCGCGGCGATGCAAGACACTGTTGGTAGCAAGAAACGCAGCAAAGACTAAGCTACGTCGAGCTCCTGGCAGTCAAATTCGACCGGGGACAAAATCATGTTGAAGGCATCAGGATTGTTTTCACACCCGGGCCAGGAGAGGTACGGTTGCGCCAACCAGCAACCACGCAAGCCGGGGGACCGCCTGACGTTCCCGACAATGTCGTCTAAGCGTGCATGATATACAACAGAGTTCCTTGCAACACCTTGATGCCGCTCCCACGAAAATCATACAATACCTGCCGTCGCCAACGCCTGCGATGTTGGAGTAAGCTTCACCGTTAAGCTGTTTGGTAAGCGACAGTCGCCATTCAGCGTCAGCGAACTCTACTACGCGCCATTTCGACAGCCGTGTTCCAACTGGTGTGAAGCCCCTGGTGCGAAGTTTGCTTCCAGATGCGAGTCTCAGCTTGAGACAATTTGTGTTAGTAATGCACACGGATTGTTACCTTGGCAGCAGATATTCGTCTACAAAACACAATGACTGTGCATCCTCACCTAAAGAGACCGAAACCGCGCCGTACAGCTCGCCGATGTGCGTATGTGCCAACTGACAAACGTAACTAACGTACGTGCGTAGCCCTCCGCCAGTCCGCCTGCCCGCTCCGCACCGGGAACAATCAAGGCCGCTTGTAACGTTTTACTGCTGAAGCGTGCTGCGCGATTGAAGCCACCAAATTAAAGTACAATCCGGCTGCCAGCAAGGACGCAGCTTCGGTACTCTACCCCGCGCCCAGCAGCCCGGCGGAGTGGGTTGACGTCCGTCGGATCGTGCCGGCGCACTAACAAGGCAGAAGAAGCACGCCCGCACCTGCCCGCATGCGTACTTGCACACGCGCTGCAAACCCGTTCGCGGCAAAACTGTACAGGTCTTACCGAAACCTTGGAGTTGCGGGGAGTTACCGGATGCTTGGCTTGGCGAAGGGCTTTGAAAACGGTGGGCAGGGGCTGTCGGCGGCGTGGTGCTAGGTGTGGGATGTCGCCGGGTGGCAGTACAGAAGATATCTGATTTCGTAGCGGAGAGGGACGGAGGCGACCGACCAAGGACCCAGCCATACTTGCCGAACGTGTGTACCGGTTATTACCCATTGCTGGGCTGCGGCCGATCACGCCTTGGCTCAAAAGGGGCAGCATACTTGGGGGGGGGCAGCAGAAGTCCGCAGATCAGCACCCGCACACAAACCAACACTCGTGTCACGAACTCACGACCCAGTTCGTGTCGTACAGTCTAGGTGACAAGCACGTGAAGTACCACGACACCCGGCCTCAGGCATACGCTGGGCAACCTCAACCGGTAGTTGGGGATCAGGGTCAGCCGGTGCTCGTCGATTGTCAGACAAAGCAGCAGGCTCTGAACCCTGAGTCCCTAACCCAGATCGTGGATCCCCGAGGCTGCGTACTGCTAGCTCAAGCTGCGCTTGAGGCGTCCGGCCTCGCGCAAGCAACATGCGCCTTCGTGACGTTCTTGACATACATATGCACTCAGCACAACCCAGTACCCACCTATGGGCCAATGGGCAGGCACGTTACTACACAGCCTCCCAGCGTCACGAGGAATGAACGGAAGAATGTTCTTCTATGCCGGCAGCCAGTGTATTTACAGTCGGAAATGAAGGATTTCAGAGGCTCGCGAGCTAAACTACAGTTGATACCAGTAGGGCTTGGGTTTGGATCTCAGGTCGAGCAGCCGCTCCGTGACCCGGTTGCTGATGTACACTACGCGCGCCGTTTGGGCCACGACGCGTGCGACAAGTCAAACTGAGAGAACCAAAAGTTATAGAAAGGTAAAGTACAAAACAGATGACGCTAGAACCCCCGAGACCCAACGGGCAGGGAGGAATCCCGAATCCGCACGAGCTGTACGACCACGCTACGATTCGCCGTACCCACACGGCATCATCAAGCTCACCCAGGTAACGCACGCGCAATCTCACCCAAGACCCAACCCAGATCGGCGTGAACCGATTTGGGTTGCAGCGGCGTTCTGGCCCCGATCCATCGCCCAAAACCATATTGACCGCTACACGTTGAAGCCGGGATTGACCTCAAGATGTGCCGTACTGCTGCGCCGTTCATGAGCAACCCGATTATTCCTGGAGGGCATTCCCGCGCGCTTAATTCCACCAATGGCCTTCACGCCAGACAGCGCCATCAGCAAAAGGAAAGCATCTGGGTTACAGTATGGCTGATGAAAAATGTCCGTGTTAGGGGCAGTTCAGAACACGCCCCCCGCCGCCTGAAGACATCCCTTTTCCAGCTGTTGGAGGCAGGGCGCAGCGTAGGTCCATGTGTCGAGGGTATCATGCTCAAAGCAAGCTCGCCGCTTCTGACGGCATTTCCATGTCTGCCTTTATTCGGTGCGACACTGCTCGGTCAACGGTCAACTACCGCACAATGGTGTTGCTGGTCGGGTTGGTCAACTCCAGCTGCTGGCTGCTGCCTGCTGCGGTCTGTCGGCCGGCCTGACCTCCCTCCTCCATTTGCTGCCGCATGTCATCCTGCAAAGGACAAGAATACCTGAATACGGCATACATGGGGCGACAGGGACTGCGTGCTTCCTTGCTCGGTGCAGGATTTGTAGTACGTACTACGTAGGGGCCATTTTGGCACATGCACCCTGCTGCCAACCTGTTACACGGCGGACGGTGCCGCCGAAACCTGGTCACGGTTTTGCAATAGCTGCGAGAGATGCAACCATGCTGCTGCGTGCGCCAACGTCCGGTGCGGCCTGTCCTGCCCTACCTCCGCCGCGAGCCGTCTGCCCATCTCCCGTTCCAACTGCAGATTGATGGAAAGGAAACCGGGCGCAACGCATCAGAAGCCAGGGGTTTCGCCGATATACACCGCATCCGTTGCGTACCTCCTTCTGTTGCAGGTGGTGTTCCACGACGGCCCATAGGTACTTGGAATTGTCCAGGCCGATAAGCCATCCGGCCCATTTATCGAAGCAAGCCCATCCTATATTGAGGGATAAGAGAGCTATTGCAAATAGCATCAGCGGAGGTCGCGACCCGCTGCAACCCACCGTTCTGACACTGTCCAACAACGCGCGAGCCGAACGATTGCCACGTCCACTTCGCTTGCTCGCCGGTGCCCATTCCGAGAATAAGTAATCAGGGGTAACAATTCATAAGCGCAAGTGAATCAAACCTCAAGCATATAGGGCTATGTCGTGAAGTCCCGCGCACAGGGTAGGAAACGAGCTGCCGGGTAAGCTTACTAACAAACGTTTGACTGGGTGGACGGCTACACGTCACACTTGAAAAGTAAAGGGCAGATGTTGCCATTCAACAGCGAACTACGTCGAATCCAATTCGCGCCGTACTCCCAAAGGGCCTTTGTTGCCTTAGGAAGCTTGACACTCCTTATCCTATACCTAGAGGGATCCACCCTCCAAAATGTACATCGCTGAAGATTTTAAGATTGTAGATTGCAAAGCCCGAAAGGCTGGGTACCTCCTTCGAAGTTGCCATCAAGTCCCCTGATGTGCTTATCTAGTGTATATATCACGAAACAAATCAGTATGCACTAAAACTCCTAAGTATCCGACACCGCTAATGGGGCGCCAGCGCCTAGGAGGACGATGGCTGGTCGTGGTTTTCCTTCTGCTGCTGCCGCTGTGCCAAAGCACCGAAACTCATGAGAGCATCAGCATCCACTACAGCAGCCATGGAAAGGAGACTGGTTCGCTCGGCAGGTCGCTGCTGCCTGGACCTGCGGGGAGCGGCGTCCAGCTCGAAAACGACACGGTCTACGACTGCAGTGATATGAACATCCAGGGGCCATTCAGGTGAGGCTTGCGACTTTCCATGTTGCCTCGGTACCATACCAACTGAAGGAACGACCCGCGGGTATGGAAGGACCAAGTGCTCAAAGGCGGCCGTCGTTGACGGTCGTTGGCTGCTGGTGCCCTTAGCAACATTGCCATCCCACCCCAGCCCCCTTTCCGGGCTGGACAAGGGAAGGGTAATGCTCCGCTTAGCGCGCATTCACACGGGGGGGGAAGTGAGGGTGCAACAATCCACGTATGTGGGTTTCCACGTATATATGGTGTCAACTGGCAGGAAGGTTCCTTCACCGCCCAGCCTCCTTCGGGCTGACGGGGCACAGCAAGGCATATGCCGATATGGGTCAGCGGCGTACGACAACCCCAGGGTCCCGTGCACGCGCATGCACGCCCTGCCTCTCCCCCCCCCCCCCGAGACGGCCTTCTTCTGTTGCTTTACCGTTCACGGGCTCCAGCCTATACGTGGACAACCCCCGCCACAGACAGCCCCCCCCCCAGCATACGGGCTCGCCCACCCAGCCGGACCTAGCGTCCACCTAGGCCCGGACTAGCTTCCACTCAGCCCGGATCAGCGTTCACTCAGCCTTCACTCATTAGTCGTCCGAGAGTCCAGGGCGGCACAAGTTCCAGCGGCTGCAGGGCAACCCCACACCATCATCACCCCGCTGACGCCACACCCTCGCGCCAAATTCACCACCTCGTGCCCTGCCGAGCATCGTCCCGCATCCCTCACTCCCTCACTCGCCACGCGCTCCTCGCCTGGGTGCCCTATCGCGGCGGTAACCGGTTACCGCATCATCCCTAGCTTCCCTCCTCGCATGGCCCCTCACAGTGCCCCTCTGTCCCCCCTCACCCACGAACCCTCCCCTCCGCGACATGACGATACATGACGGTACATGACATGACGTGACGGTACATGACGGTACGATACATGGCGTGATGGCACACCACAGCGTCACCACGGACCAGGTCCTCTCCAACATCACCATCAGCAACTGCGTCGCCGGCGCCCTCACCATCGCGCCGTCCTCCGCCAACGCCATCTCCGTCACCATCACCAACTCCATCTTCCTCAACAACTCCCGCACCGCCTCCCCCACCTCCCCCACCTCCACCTCCACCACCTCGTCAAACGGCGGCGCCATCGCCATCCGCGGCCGCGCCGTCGTGCGTCTCATCGGCTGCACATTCACGGGCAACAGCGCCTCCGACGCCGGCGGGGCCGTCCACTCCACCGCCGGCCAGATCACCGAGGACGGCGGCCAAGGCTCCCTGGAGCTGGCGGACTGCGTCTTTGAGGACAATCGCGGCAGCCAGGGCGCGGCGGTGGCGGTGGCGGGCGGGGTGCTGGTGGGCATCTCCCGCAGCAACTTCACCACCAACGCCGGCAGCTCTGCGGTGTATTTGTACCAACTGGCGCAGCCAGTCAACAGCAACCTATCGATGGTGGAGATCAAGCAGGTGGGTGGGGGGTTGGGCACTGGGTAGGGTGGCTGGCTGGGTGGGTGGGTGGGCAGGGTGGCTGGTTGGGTGGGTGGGTGGGCAGGGTGGCTGGCTGGTTGGGTGGGTGGGCAGGGTGGCTGGCTGGGTGGGTGGGTGGGCACCGGGCAGGGTGGCTGGTTGGGTGGGTGGGCACCGGGCAGGGTGGCTGGCTGGTTGGGTGGGTGGGCAGGGTGGCTGGCTGGTTGGGTGGGTGGGCAGGGTGGCTGGCTGGTTGGGTGGGTTGGCACTGGGCAGCGCATCCGCCAATAGAGCGAGGAAGGGCAGCGGCAGAAGCGCGGCGCCGCCCAGTCCGCGCCCATTCCATGAGGAGGCGGCAACGGACCCGGAGGCGGCAGGGCTGGGCTGGCTGGACGGCCGGGGCGCCCCAGGGCGGCCTCCAGAACCCCCCTAGTGCTGATGTGCTGATCCTGAACCTGCACCATTCGGTTCCTCTACCCGCCGACTTTTGGCCTTCTCCCCGCCGCTCATGGCTAACCGTCACCCGCTAACTGCCAACCACTGTTTCAACCGCGGAACGGGAAAAACGCGCGCGCGTCCCGCGCAGGTCATCTTCTCGGACAACGCCGCCGACGGCGGCGGCACCAACTCCTCCTCCTCTTCGTCTTCTCTCACTTCCTCTCCGGATGCCTCCCGCAGCGGCGGGGCTCTGATGATAAAGCAGACCACGGTGGCGGTGCGGGTGTCGGACTGCACCTTCGAGCGCAACTCGGTGGGGCGCGGTTGGGGGGGTCAGGGAGTGATGTGCTCCTTTATTTAACAATGAGTCACTGGTGGGGGGGGGCCCAGGGGGGAGGCCGAGGAGGGGGGCGCAAGAAGGAGGGAAGGTGGCAGGGAGGAAGGGAAGAGGGGGTTATGTTGTGGTTTATGGCCCCAAGGAGGGAGGGAGCAGGGGAGGGAGGAAGGAGGTCCGAACTTGCCGTAGGACAGTCCGAGGCGGGAAGGGGGGGAGCGTGGTAAAGCCTGCGAGTGGAGTGTGATGTGACCCGGTGTCGGTGTCAGCCCGCTGTCTCCCCGGCACTATGAAACTGGACTCCCCCACCCCTCCTCCCCCACCCCTCCTCCCCCACCAGTACACCCACGAGACGCATCGCGCATTCGCACTCCGCAACCATCCCTCCCGCCCTCCCTCCCTCCCTCCCTTCGCCCCATTCGCTGCGGTATCTTCTTTTTTACCCTCCCTGGTCCTTTCACGCCCCCGGCCGCCCCCCTCATCCCTCCAGGCGTTGCTGATGGGCGGCGCCATCGCCGTCACCGGCGGGGAGAAGACCGTGACGCTCGAGTCCGTCAAGATGTACGACAACTACGCGACACTGTACGGCGGTGCGCTGGCGGTGACGTGGGTGTCGTCGGTCACGGCGACGGCGTGCATCTTCACAAACAACATTGCGGTTCAGGTGAGAGGCGGGTGGGTGGGTGGGTGCGTGGGTGGGTGGGGGGCCTGGGCGGAAGAGGGAGGGCGGGAGGGGGGTGGGCCAAGTCAGTAAGCAATGATACCTACTGCATCGAAGGAATGGAGGTGCAGGAGGGGCAGGGGGGGGCCGATGGGGGGAGCGTTGGGCGACGGGGTGGGCGGTCACCACTGGGTCCCTCCCTCCCTCCCTTTTCGTCTACATACATCGTCTACCGACGGCGGTAGAAGACGGTAGGAGACGAAAGGACGCCTTCTCCCCGACCCCAACCTCCACCTCCACCACCTCCTGACGTGTCGTCGCGGCCCTTACCGCACCCCTCCTTTCGAACTCTGTGGCAGCGGGGCAGCGGGGCTGCCATGTCAGCTTTTGGCCTACCGTATTCGGACTGCCCTTCTCGACCCCCACCCCCCCAACCCGCGCCCCCAACGCCTCTGTCTCCTTGCCAACCCCCCGCCCCACCCCCTGGGTCACACGCTCCGAAACCACAGGGCGGCGCCGTCATTGTGGGTACCATGTCGTACCTGGAGCTAACCACCTGCAATCTCACCGCCAACTCCGCGACCAAGTTCGCGGGAGCCGTCAGGTACGACGAATATGGCATGGTACGGCAAGGCAACTCCTCATGAAAACCCACGCCTGTCCCCACCCGTCCCTTCCCCGCCCCTCCCCTGCTGCCGCAGCGCGGTGACGGGTGCCACTGCCCTCCTCAGCGGCAGCACCTTCCTGCGCAACCAGGCGCCCTTCGCCGGGGCGGTGGAGTGCATCAGCTGCAACTACATCACCAGCACCTCGTGAGTGGAGGGAAGCGAAGGGGAACGGAAGGAGGGAAGAGAGAGGGAGAGAGAAAGGAAGGAAGAGAGAAAGGAAGGAAGGAAGGAAGAGAGGAAGGGAGAAAGGAAGGAACATTTGCCTCGTGTCCCTTCCGTCCTCCCCCGCCGACGCCGGGCTGTACCTCTCCCCCCGCCCCCACCGTTGACCACTCCTACGCTACACCTACACTACACTACCGGTACACCTACACCTACCAGCTCTTCAGCGCGTCAGCCTATTGCTGCCTTTTTGGACTCTTGTCTCCACACTCTTCAACACTGCATCCTCCGATCGCTTTTGGGCTGGTGTACTCAGAGATCCCCTGAACGCCATTCTGAACTCTTCCCCTTCCTTCCTTTCTTTCTCGGATGCAGGAGCTCCTTCATTGAGAACTTTGCGGGCGGCGAGGGGTCGGGCGGGGCGCTGGCGATGCATGGGGCTGCCGGGCCGGTGTCCCTCACGGGGAATGTGTTCCGGGGCAACGCCGCAGCCGCCAATCTGTCCGACTTTGACTCAACGGTGTGTCTGTTGAGCTGCATCGGTGTGCGTGTGTGCGTGTGGGCCCCCAAAGCAATTCACCGCACCACACCACACCACACCGCACCGCAGCCTGCCTGTTTGGAGCTTGTTTTAACTCCGCAGCAACCACCCTTCCGCGCCCCCTTCACCCCTTGGGGCCACATCACCCCCCGCTGCCGTATCGTCTCTTTTTTTTACCCCCACTAACACGCACACGCACACCCACCCACATACACACACACAAACACACACTCCGAGTTCCTCCCTCGCTCCCCGGTGCCTCTCCCTTCCCTCCTCTCCCCTCCCCGGTCCGTTCGCTAACGCCGTCTCCTTCTCCGCTGCGGAATTCTCTTTATACTCCCCACGCCGTCTCCTCCTCCGCTGCGTTTTTTCCTTTGTACACCCCAGGATTGCTCCCGCAGCAGCACCGGTGCCGGCGGCGCCATCTGCGCCTCCATCACCTTCGCCCTGGAGCTGAGGAACAACACCTTTGAGCGCAACACCGCAACCACCGGCGGCGCGGTGAGGGGGGCGGGACTCAGAAGGGCGGGAGGACGGAGGGGAGGGGAGGGAAGGAGGGGGGGGAAGGCGGCGGTTGACACTCGGGGGCGTGTGTGACGGTGTGTGCGTGTCTATATGTGTGTGTGTGTGTCTATACGTGTGTGTGTGTGCAAGCTGCGTGAGTGTGTATGGGGGGGGGACACGCACGCAAAGGTATTGGTATTTGCCGTACCTCCCAACAGCAGAGCCCCAGAGGTCATTGTGCGGGGAATTCGTGCTCACCTCACCTCCGCCTCCACCCCTGCATATCACTGACCCTCCCCTCCCCACACCCACACCCACCTCGGGAAGCTTGGCAGGGATCCAGTCGACCTTCAGACTACAACGTCCGCAGGGCTTTTTGTTTCGTTCTGGCAAATGCACTCTTCAAACTCCCCACACACCACCCCAACCTCCCACCTCCCGATTGCGCACTTACCACCCCCCCCCTCCCCCCCCTCCACCTTTCCTCCCGCTTCCCACTTCCCCCACGTCTCTCCAGATGTTTGTCACCCGACAGTGCGCCGTCCAAGCAGATGATTCCACTTGCGAGAGCGCAACCGCCATCCTGTACGACGACATCAAACTGTTGTACAACACCGCTGTCGGCGGCGCCGGCGGCGCCGTATTCGCGCTCAACGTCAGCGCACTGGACATCTCGTGCCTCGAGTACGGCGTGTCCAAGTCGTACAAGGGAGGCCAGGGTGACCTGGCCACGTGGCCGTACGGCGCCGACGGCTGCAATGGCACGTGGTACGGCAACAACGCGACGGCGGGCGGGTACGGCAACGGCCTGGCGACGGGACTCGCGGGACTGCGCGAGGTGGCTGGTCTGAGCGACTCCCGGTCGAACGTCAGCAGCAATTCCGCGGTCAAACTTGTACTGCAGATGTACGACTCCGTGGGTACGACAATCACGAAGGGCACGTACGAGGCGTCCGGCACCGCCGTAACGGTACGGCATGGGGAGCGGGGGGCGTGCGGGTGCGGGTGGGTTTGTTCTCCGCACGTTCGTTTGCTAGGGCGCCCGGGAGAGCGATGTGGGTCGCTCCCGCTCCCGCCTCCGCTCCCGAGCGGAGGCGGCCCGGGCCGGCGCTGCGCTGCAGCTTCCTTGCCACATTCCTCACCTCCACACCTCCCCACTCCACCCATTGCCCCCCGTTCCCGCTGTCACTGCGGCTCCTGATCCTCCGCCCCAACCCAACCCAACCCAACCCAACCCAACCCAATCCACTCCAACCCAACCCAACCCAATCCACTCCAACCCAACCCAACCCAACCTATCCCATCTACCCGCCCTCCCGGCACTGCCGCCCTCATGTCGGCCCAGGTGTGGATGGACCCCGACTTCCCCGACCTGCCTCGCTACCTGGAGGATGGCTCCCTGGCTCACACGGACGACGGCGTCGCCAACGTGTCCTCCCTCACGCTGCGGGCCCCACCGGGCACCTACAACATCAGCTACTATGCGCTGCCAATCGGTGGGTGTGGGGAGGGGGGGGAGGGGGTAGTGTGATATGAGGGGGGGGGGCGGTAGTGTGATACGAGGGGTGGTGGTAGTGTGATATGAGGGGGGCGGTAGTGTGATACGAGGGGTGGTGGTAGTGTGATATGAGGGGGGCTGGTAGTGATGGCGGTGACCAAGATACCTCGCAGGGCGGAAGGGAGGAAAGGACGGAGGTGATGGGGGGCCGAAGTGGTGGGGGTGGGGTGTGGGCCCGGGGGTTTCTGCGGGCTTGGTTCGGGATTCCCGTTAGCGGGGAGGGTGAAGGCCTCACAACAGCATGGCGGGGAAGGACCGGTGCTGCTGCTGCTGCTGCCCGCGCAAGTGTTGGTGACACACCACGCTGGCGGCAGCGGCCGTGTCGTACTAAGCGGCGCCATGCCGTACTGAGCGGCGCCGAAACCGTGCCCATACGATGCGCGTGTGCCTGTCGCTCCCCTCCTCCTCATCCTTCTGCGGTTACGTCTTTCTTAATCTCCCCAACCCCACACCCCAGACCCCACTGCCAACACCCCCCGCCCCCACGCCAGGCTCCACTAACATGTACCTCTACAAGTGGGTCACGATCTCACTGCAGGTGCGTGGGTGCGTGGGTTGACGGGTCGGCGGGTCGGTGGGCCGGCGGGTCGGTGGGTCGGTTGTTACAGTGCCTCTCTCGCGACCGTCTCACACCCCCCGGCCCCCTCCCTCCCCGGCCCCCTCCCTCCCCGTCCCCCCCCTCGCCCCTCCAGATCCGGGACTGCAAGCTGGGCGAGCAGGCGGACCCCTCGGGCGAGGAGTGCTACGAGTGCTCCGGCCCCGACTCGTACGGCTTCAATCCGCGCAACGCATCGTGCGACAACTGCCCCAAGCACGCATCATGCAGCTTCAACGGCAGCCGCAACGCCAAGGCCGCCGCCTCCACCGCCTCCTCCAACTCCTCCTCCAAGTCCTCCTCCAACTCCTCCTCCAACTCCTCCGCCTCCTCCAACTCGTCCACCTCCCGGGATTGGATGCGCGGGTATCTGGTGCCGATTGACGGCTACTGGCACTCGTCGCCCTTCTCGCCGCAGGTGCGCGGGATGCGGGTCCGGGTGCGGGTGTGTGTAGGGGAGGGGGGAGGGTTGGGGAATGTGTGTAGTATATGTGTGTGTGTATGAGTGTGTGTGTGCGTGGGGGTGGGGGTGGGGGTGTATGTGTATGTGTGTGGGGTGTAGGTGTATGTGTGTATGCATGTGTGTAAAGCCTTTCCTGCCCGGCTCACCACGCCCGCCCCGCAGATGCACGCGTGCCGCGCCAGCGGCGCCTGCACGTACGACGGCGGCGTGTACAATCGTACGTACAACCGTTCGTACACGCTGGGACTGTTCCAGGAGACCTACCTGTCGGTGTACGACATTGAGCTGCCTACCCCCACTGGCAGCGTCCTGTACAACATTGGAAATTACTGGCGGCTGCAGGTACGGCATGTGTGTGTGGCTGTACTGCACGGCAATGAGGCGGCAGCCGGCGTGGGGGTTTGCGTGCACCCGTACATTCGTACAGATCTCCGCGATTATGTCTATCTAACTATCTATCTATCAGCCCCCACCCTATCTATCTATCTATCTACCTATCTATCAATCGATCAGCCCCCACCCCTTGTCTACAACCCGCACTCTATCTATCTATCTATCTATCTATCTATCAGCCCCCACCCTATCTATCTATACCTATCAATCGATCAGCCCCCACCCCTTGTCTACAACCCGCACTCTATCTATCTATCTATCTATCTATCTATCTCTCAGCCCCACCCTATCTATCTATCTATCTATCTATCTCTATCTATCTATGTATCTATGTATATGTATCTACATGTATCTATCTATCAGGGGTTTGCGTGCACCCGTACATTCGTACAGATCTCCGCGATTATGTCTATCTAACTATCTATCTATCAGCCCCCACCCTATCTATCTATCTATCTACCTATCTATCAATCGATCAGCCCCCACCCCTTGTCTACAACCCGCACTCTATCTATCTATCTATCTATCTATCTATCTATCAGCCCCCACCCTATCTATCTATACCTATCAATCGATCAGCCCCCACCCCTTGTCTACAACCCGCACTCTATCTATCTATCTATCTATCTATCTATCTCTCAGCCCCACCCTATCTATCTATCTATCTATCTATCTCTATCTATCTATGTATCTATGTATCTATGTATATGTATCTACATGTATCTATCTATCAGCCCCCACCCTATCTATTTATCTATCTATCTATCTATCTATCAGCCCCCACCCTATCTATCTATCTATCTATCTATCTATCTATCTATCTATCTATCTATCTATCTATCTAAGTATCTATCAATTAATCTATCGGCCCCCACCCCTTGTCTACAATCCGCACCGTGTATTCCGTATACTCCTTCCTGCTTATTCCGTACTCCGTATTCCGTACTGCTCCTGCCTCCCCCTCCCGCCGCCCCTTCAGTGCGGTATCGGCTACGTAGGGCGGCTGTGCGGACAGTGCGGCTCGCCCAACTACGGCTGGCGTGCCAACGGCCGCTGCTATCAGTGCCCGTCGTTCGCCCTGAACACGCTCTTCTACATCCTGTCGTACTCCCTGACGGTCGTACTGCTGTCGTGGACGGTGCGCGCGGCGCTGGCAAAGTCCCTTGGGGAGAGCCGCGCCATGCTGCGTGCCGTACAGTCCACCAGCCACCTGCGTGCCGCCGGCAGCAACGACGGCGGCGGCGGCGGCGGCGACGCCAGAGTCGGCAGCGGCAGCCGGCGCGTCCGCAGCGGCAGCGGCAGCGGCCGGCGCGGGATCAGCGAAGGGGCCCTCGGCAGCGGCAGCGGCGGCGGCGGCGAGTTCACCGGGCGCAGCCGGACCTTCAGTGGCGGCGGCGGCGGCGGCGGCAGCAGGCGCGGCAGCTTCGGTGCGGAGGGCAATGGGCTCACGTTGCTGCGCAGCGGCGGCGGCAGCCGCGCTGGAACGATCAGCGGCAGCGGCGCCCTGGACGGCGGCGGCGGCGGCAGCCGCCGAATCAGCGGCGCCTCCGCCGGCGGCGGCGGCGGCAGCCGCCGAGTCAGCGGCGCCAACGCCGCCGCCGGCGGCGATATTCTGGAGATGGCGGCGGCGGCGGCGATGGCGCAGCTTGAGGCCGAGGCCGTCCGCAAGGGCGGCCACGACGTCGACGATGACGACGACGACGACGGCGGTGGTTTCGGAGGGTGGCTGAACGGCGGCGCCAACGCTGGCTCGCTTAATGTGGATGCCAGCCAGGGCTCAGCGGCGCCGCTGCCGCCGGCGGTGCTCCCGGGCATGGGTCCCAACATTCGAGCCCGGGTGCCGCGATCCGTGTTGGCCCGGGAGAGCCGCCTGGCTAACAGCAGCGGCGCCGCCGCCGTCGCGAACGCCGTCGTCGTCGGCGGCGGCGCCGCCGCCGGCGACGCGACGATCGTACGGCGGGTTTCGGAGGGGTCCGACGGGTCGGATAGCGAGCAGGCCGCGGCGCGCCGCCACCGGCTGTCCCGGATGTCGAGGGCGGCGGACGCCGCCGCGGTCGCCGCCGCCGTTGCCGCCGGCGGCGGCGGCGGCGGCGGCGAGCGCTCCGGGGGCAGTAATGGCAGCAGCGGCGGCGCCGCCGCCGCACCGCCGTCCGTCGGACCCGTTGCGGAGGGTAGTTCGCCCGTCGGAGGCCAGTCACTGAACGCCGCCGGCGGCGGCGGCAGTGGTACGACATTGTTTGACGGCCTGCGGCGCCGCAAGCCCGGGGAGGCAGACGGTGGCAGCAAGCAGGGGCGGGGAGGGAACGGCGGCGTCGGCGTCGGCGGCGGTGAGAGCCCCGGATCGGGGGGGAACGCCGTGTCGTCGTACCAGCAGCAGAGTACGGCACTCCACGCACAGCTGAAGGAGGACGAGGCCGTACGACAGGAGAAGCCGCCGTTCACGGTTGTGCTCAAGGTACGGATTGTGCGGGACGGCGCCGCCGCCGCCGCAGCAGCAGCGCCGCTGGCTCGGCTGCGGCGGAGGCCGCACGAACGACGGACACGGGAGTCGCGGGGCCCGCGCCTGGGGGAGCACACATATTTAGAGGGCATCTCTACGTTCTTCTCGGGGCCGCGTCCCGCAACCCGGGCACCGTCCACCACCGCCACCACCACCACCACCACCACAAGGCCCCTTCCACGCCCCCAACCTGCTCCAGGCCTGCTGCTCCTCCTCCTCCCCTGCTCCGCCTCCCAAACCCCCGTGGTCCCTCCCCTCCGTCCCTTTGCTGCGCTACCTTTTTTTCTCACCACCCTCCCTCTGCCCCCCCCCCGACCCCCACCCACTCCCCCCCCCACACATGGCATGCAGATCATGATCAACTTCTTGCAGGTCACCTCGGTGGCTCGGAATCTGGATCTGGATTTCCCCGACTTCGTTGACAACATCTGGAACGCGGGATCCATGGTGGGTGGGTTGAGGGGGTGGGGGGGTGGGTGGGTGGGTTGAGGGGGTGGGGGGGTGGGTGGCTGGGTGAGTGAGTGGCTGGGTGAGTGGCTGGGTGAGTGGCTGGGTGAGTGGCTGGGTGAGTGGGTTGAGGGGGTTCACTCTCTACGAGGGTTTTAGCGCCCCTCCTCCCACACCCCTCCTCCCACACCCCTCCTCCCACACCCCTCCTCCCACACCCCTCCTCCCACACCCCTCCCCCCACACCCCTCCTCCCACACCCCTCCTCCCACACCCCTCCTCCCACACCCCTCCTCCCACACCCCTCCTCCCACACCCCTCCCCCCACACCCCTCCCCCCACACCCCTCCTCCCACACCCCTCCTCCCACACCCCTCCCCCCACACCCCTCCCCCCACACCCCTCCTCCCACACCCCTCCCCCCACACCCCTCCTCCCACACCCCTCCTCCCACACCCCTCCTCCCACACCCCTCCTCCCACACCCCTCCTCCCACCCCCCCCCCCCCCCCCCCCCCCCCCCCCCCCCCCCCCACCCCCCCCCCCCCCCCCCCCCCCCCCCCCCCCCCCCCCCCCCCCCCCCCCCCCCCCCCCCCCCCCCCCCCCCCCACCCCCCCCCCCCACCCCCCCCCCCCCCCCCCCCCCCCCCCCCCCCCCCCCCCCCCCCCCCCCCCCCCCCCCCCCCCCCCCCCCCCCCCCCCCCCCCCCCCCCCCCCCCCCCCCCCCCCCCCCCCCCCCCCCCCCCCACCCCCCCCCCCCCCCCCCCCCCCCCCCCCCCCCCCCCCCCCCCCCCCCCCCCACCCCCCCCCCCCCCCCCCCCCCCCCCCCCCCCCCCCCCCCCCCCCCCCCCCCCCCCCCCCCCCCCCCCCCCCCCCACCCCCCCCCCCCCCCCACCCCCCCCCCCCCCCCCCCCCCCCCCCCCCCCCCCCCCCCCCCCCCCCCCCCCCCCCCCCCCCCCCCCCCCCACCCCCCCCCCCCCTCCCCCCACACCCCTCCTCCCACACCCCTCCTCCCACACCCCTCCCCCCACACCCCTCCCCCCACACCCCTCCCCCGACACCCCTCCTCCCACACCCCTCCTCCCACACCCCTCCTCCCACACCCCTCCTCCCACACCCCTCCTCCCACACCCCTCCCCCCACACCCCTCCCCCCACACCCCTCCTCCCACACCCCTCCCCCCACACCCCTCCTCCCACACCCCTCCTCCCACACCCCTCCTCCCACACCCCTCCTCCCACACCCCTCCCCCCACACCCCTGGGTGGGATTTCGGGGAATTTAGAGCAAGCACGCGCATGCCAGCTTTACAGTCAGTTTCGGACGCTTCTACTTCGCTAATTTTACGTTTGGTACATATCTACAACATCGCACCGCACGAACTGCGGCGCGACTTCGTCCGAGGCGCCTTACGACATGCGACGTCGTCCAAAGCGACTTACGAGACCGTCCAGACGACGGGTCGGCGCTACCACTGGTCAAGCATCAATGTCGGTAACGTATGGGAATGGGTGGGTTACAGCTAACAGTTTCGGAGGTTCAGCGGCCGAAGCAGCTTGATCAACAACATCCGCAGTGACTCATTATTTTATAAAGGAGCATATCACTCCCTGAACCCCCACACCCCTCCTCCCACACCCCTCCTCCCACACCCCTCCTCCCACACCCCTCCCCCCACACCCCTCCTCCCACACCCCTCCTCCCACACCCCTCCTCCCACACCCCTCCTCCCACACCCCTCCTCCCACACCCCTCCCCCCACACCCCTCCTCCCACACCCCTCCTCCCACACCCCTCCTCCCACACCCCTCCTCCCACACCCCTCCCCCCACACCCCTCCCCCCACACCCCTCCCCCCACACCCCTCCTCCCACACCCCTCCTCCCACACCCCTCCCCCCACACCCCTCCTCCCACACCCCTCCCCCCACACCCCTCCTCCCACACCCCTCCTCCCACACCCCTCCCCCCACACCCCTCCTCCCACACCCCTCCCCCCACACCCCTCCTCCCACACCCCTCCTCCCACACGCCCCTCCTCCCACGCCCCTCCCGCCCTCCCCCCCAGGCCTCCAGCGCCATGAGCACTCTGGTGTCCATCGACTGCAGCCTCCCCACCAACGGCATCTCAAAGGCCATCCAGCGTACGGTACTGAGCGTTGCCGTACCCTGGATCTTCATCCTGCTGTCGCTGCCGATCTGGGTCATGCTGTACGGCATGCACGTGCGGCAGCGCCGCAAGGCGCTACCGACGCTGGCGGCGGCGTCAGCCGCCGCCTCCGCTCCCGCCAGCCCCGCCGCGTCGCCCAAGGAGGCGTCCTCGCAGCCGTGGCGGAAGGTGTCCGGGGCGGGGATGGATAAGGAGGGGGAGCTGGTGCGAGCGGTGACGTCGCCGCGCGCCGGCGCGCGGCGCAGCGGCGGCGGTGACGGCGGCAGCGGCGGCGGTGACGGCGGCTGTCCGAGCCCGAAGGAGGTGGCGGCGGCGGCGGCGGCGAACGCGGGCCCGGCGACGTTTGGGTCGTACATGGCGACGCGGCTCGCCGTGACGATGCTCGTCACCATCTTTTACTTTTACCCCTCGGTGGGTCGGTGGTGACCCGTGGGTCGGTGCTGGGCCGGTAATGACTCCAGGGTCGGTGGTGACCCGCGGGTCGGTGGGGAACAAAGACCCGTGTGTTGGTAGCGAGCCCTGCACTGCGATGCCTCCATTTCTCAATTCAATACGGTGAATCGAAGGATATGAGTAGTGGGAAATACCGCAATGCCTCCCCCTCAGCCTCTTCCCCCTCCCCGCTAACCCCTTCCCCCTCCCCGCAGGTGACTGACTGCATTCTGTCCATCTTTCAGTGCACCGAATTGGATGTGGACGGCGGAGCGTACTCGGGGTACCTGCGGTCCGTAGGTGGGTGGCTGGCTGGGTGGCTGGGTGGCTGGGTGGGTGGCTGGTTGGCTGGTTGGCTGGGTGGGTGGGTGGCTGGGTGGGTGGCTGGGCAGGGTGGCTGGGTGGCTAGCTTGCTGGCCTGCGCTCGCTCCTGGGTCCCGACCTCTCCGTCCCTCCCCTGCTGCTGCTGCTGCTGTTGCTGTTGCTCAGACCCTCGCCCCTTCGGTTGCTCCTCGCACACCCTGCCCTGCCCTGCCCTGCCCTGCCCTGCCCTGCCCTGCCCTGCCTCTCTCCCACCACACCCCACCCCACCACACGCGCCGCCGCGCGCCCCGCCCTCGCTCTTCCGCTGCTGTCCTCCCTCCCGGGGCGGTGCGGTGCGGGACAGGTTTCTTTTGGGATCTGGACTATGACCTGCGCTGCGTCGCCGGTGCCCACCTGGTGTTGACGCTGGTGGTGGCGGTGCCGTGGCTCGCGGGCTGGGCGGTGGGTATCCCGGTGGGCAGTGCGCTGTTTCTGCGGACGAACGCGAAGCGGGGGCGGCTCAACGAGCAGCAGTTCAGGGACCGGTACGGCTTTTTGTATGAAGGTACGACGAGGGTGTTGGGTGGGTTGGTGGGGAGGGGGTGAGGAGGGCTGGGGTGCTGTGCTGTGGCTGGGATAGCGCTGGCAGCAGCAGCAGCAGTTGCTGCTACGGTACTGCATGTGTTTGGGCAAGGCAGCAGAGCCGTGGGTCGGATTGAGGTGGGGTGTGGCGGAACGGGGTGGGGTGTGGCGGTGAAGGATGAATTGCAAGTCTGCTGCTGCTGCTGCTGCTGCTGCTGCTGCTGCCACCTCGACGTTGCACTTCCTCCAAGCCCACTCCACTCCACTCCTATCCCCACTCCTGCCCCTGCTCCCTTCTCCCCCTGCCCCTCCCCCTCCAGACTATCGGCGCACCGCCTACTATTGGGAGAGCATCATCATGGCTCGTAAGCTTCTGGTGGTGGGGATGCTGATGGCGACTAACTCATCGGAGGACATCATGCAGGTAGGGGGCGGTGGGGGGGTGGGGTGCGGAGGGGCGGATACCTATATGCGGCTCATATGCCTCCCCTTCCCCCAACGAAGGTTCAGCGGCTGCAGCAGCTTGATCAACAACGTCCGCAATGACTCATTGTTATTTATAAAGGAGCATATCACTCCCTGACTGACCCCCCAACGAAATGAAGCCATGCGCGCGTAACAAGCTGGGCGGTTTGCGCGCTCCCAATCAATCCATCAGGCCCTCCTGCGGTCTCTCGCCGTCTTAAGCCTGCAGTCTCGACCTCGCACACACACACACACACGCGCGCACACACGAAAACACGCGCACACATGGAAACAGACACGCGCACACATGGAAACAGACACGCGCATGCCGTACACACACCTTGTGCAGGTGCTTGCCGTGATGGGCGTGGTGGTGGTGGCGGTCCTGCTGCAGCTGTACTTTCGGCCGTACGCCCAGGACCGGTTCAACTCCCTGGAGTGTTTCTCTCTGGCCTCCACCCTGCTGGTCCTCTACCTGTGCGCCTTCTTCCTGCTGGATGACCTGGATACGACATCGAAGCAGGTATACGGGGGAGTACGGCAGTACGGCAGTACGGAGTACGGGGGCAAATCTAGCTGGTACGGGAGACGCCTGACGCAGGGGTCGCCCTCCGGGTCGCCTCCGATGCTTTACTTTCTCTCTCACTCTCACCCACCCGCCGTGTGCCCCCCCTGCTGCTGCCTCCCTCACCTAAACCCAGACACAAACCCTAAAACCCTAACCTGCCCACCCCCGAACCCTAAAACCCCCATTTCCCCCACAGGCCCTCAGCCTGTTCATCGTGCTGGTCTACGTACTCACCTTGGCCGGGTTCGTGTACAGCATGGTGGCTGAGGTCTGGCGGCACAGTTTACGGATACTGGACACCGACGGCGACGGACAGGTGACGCGCGAGGAGGTGCGGGCCTGGCTGAGCCTCACTCTGGGGGGGCCGCTGTCGCGGCTGGTGGCGTTCGTGGCGGCGCCGCGGGGGAAGCGGCAGCGCGACGTCAGCGGCGGCGGCGGAGGATCGCCGCCGAACGTCAGCGGCGGCGGCGGTGGCGCGGTGTCGGGCAAGGTCGCCTTGGCGCCGTCGCCGCCGGTGTCGCCGACGCGGGTCTCGCTGCCAATGCCGTCATCTTCGCCGCCGCCGCCGCCGCCGCCAGCGCTGCAATGGATTCCGCCGCCAGGTCAGCTGAAGCGGCCGCCGCCGTCGCCGCCTCAGGCGCCACAGGTCCCGTCCACGTCGCCGCCGCCCGTCGCCGCCGCCGCAGGCGGCGGTGAGCCTGTGTACGACTCGCGCACCGCCGTTTTGGAGATGCAGTTTTCTCAGGAGCTGATCCCCACCGTGTCCGTTACGCCATCTGCTGCGCCCGTCGGCGGCGGCGGCGCCGCCGCCGACGGCGCCGACGGCGCCGGCGCGTCGTACGACGCCGCCGGGCGGCCCAACGGTTCCTTCTTTGCAGAGCCGCCGCCGCCGCCGGCGGCGGCGACGGCGCTTCCCCGCCGTGTCCCGAGCTGCGGCCTCGGCGCCGCATCTGGCGGCGTCGGCGGCGTCGGCGGCGGCGATTCGCATCTTATTGACATCGAGGCCGGGGGGCTGCCGGGCAGTACGGCATCGGCGGCGGAGACGGCGGCGGTGCTGGCGGCCCCGGGCGGCGGTCTGCCAGAAGGCGCCGCCAGGGACGGCGTCCGCGGCTCCGGCGGCCCGAGCCTTGCAGCGGCGGCAGCGGTGGCGGAGTCGCGCAGCGGCTCGCGGCGGGGGATGGGATCCCGCGGCGGCGCCAGCGGCAGCGTCGGCGGCGCCAGTGGCGAGGGCGGTGGCGGCGGCGGCGGCAGCGGCGACGGCCCAAGGTCTACTGCGGCTTTGGTGCTTCAGGGCTCCAGGTCAGGAAGTCCCGCCACTGGGGGCGGCGACGGCGGCGGCGGCGGCGGCGGTGCCGCCGGCAGTCCTGCTACATTGCGGTGATGACATGCGGCAGTGGATGTACGGAATGCGCATGGCACCCGCCGCTGCTGCCGCCGCCGCCGCCGCCAGCGAGGCCTGCACTCATGCACTGAAGCTTACCTTCGCCGGTGCCGGCGTCGGCGCCTCCGCCGCCGCCGCCGCCGCCGCCGTGTGAAGAGGAGACGCGTCACACCACCGCACCGCACCTTTGGCGTTTCAGCTGATGGGGGGTTTACTGACCGCATACGCTGATGACCTGGAACGGGCCGACCTGGAACGGGGTGACCTGCAGACCGTGGGGGGCGGGCGGTGCGCGGAGGCGCCGGTCGCAGTGGCGGCGGATGGGCGCGTGTGTGTACGTGTGTATGTGTGTGGCACCTGGGGGCGTCTGACGTCCCGCCTGGGTCTTGGTGTTCCACCTCCCTCTCGAGCTCCTCTCAAGCCAGTCAGTCTTGTGGCTTGTGTCTTGTGCATCCCTGAAGGGCCTGTCCCACGGGTCAATATGTAGATGTATACTTTTACTTCGCTTAGCGGCGCGGCGCGGCGCGGCGCGGCGCGGCGCGGCGCGGCGCGGCGCGGCGCGGCGCGGCGCGGCGCGGCGCGGCGCGGGCAGGCTCTCTTCGCGCGCGCGTAAGCCGCTCTCCGGGCGCTCAGCTGTGTGTTGACTGACGCTGTTGAAACAAAACCCTAAGGAAGGGGAAGGAGAGCGGCAACCGGCTCATCGACCGACCAAACACCGTTAGGGCCGTATACAGTACGGCGATGTCGTACTGGCGGCGAGCCGGCCCAAGCGTGTTTCCAGCAGCCAGCCCTGGTACCTTATACGACCTACGATTTACGTTGGTTGGCATTACCTGCCTTGCTGCCAAGTGCCAACATATCCATTTGCTTGCATGTCACAAGAGAGGGCGGCCCCCCTCCTTTCGCGCCGCGCGTGCGCAAAACTTATGTATGTGTACGGCGTTAGTTAGTAATATACGTATGTACGACCTTGGCGTTCACGCTGCCTGCCTGCCGGCCTGGCAAGCAGGTTGCTTGACTTGGTTGCAAGTAGCAACCAAGTACGGAGAGGCGGTGGCTAAGGTGCACGCATGGCCGCGGACAACAAGGGCTGTCGGTTGGTTACGTTCGTTATCGGTTGGACTCGGGCAGTTGACGCCGCCAACCACGCACGTGCGCTGGCTTTGCTTGTGCGCGTGTGGTGGACTGAAGTGATACGTAAACGTCTTTTTTGACGCGCGCAAACCGCCAGGGTTTATTTCGTGGACTCCTTGGGTGGCTATGCACGGGCTCTGGTGGACTTCCGTACTTCGCATATTTTGGGATTCCTGTCGTCTCATGGAATCCTGGCGGCTCATATCGGTCCGTTCGTCATCCAGCTACACACAGACCCCACCAAACGAGCTAGAGCTTCTCCAGGCACTGCTTCGTTGTCCGTTGCGCATGTTCACATCGCCGTACATCTTCCCATCGTAGTACATGTTTACGTCGTCGTACATGTCCACGTCGTCGTACATGTTGACATTATCTGTTGCGCATGTTGACATCATCTGTTGCAAGGCATTGTTGCGGACAATGGAATGTGATGGAAGGGGTCCTCCTCCTGCCTCTGGGTACCCCGTCGGCTGGCTACCCGGTTCGCCATGCGGCGGGAGCCTCCGCCGACACCCGCGCTATATCCTATATGTGTGTATTTATGTGTCCTATTGCCTGTTGCCTGTTACACGTTTCGAGGAAGCGGCGGGTGCAGTGCGTGGGGGCAGGGGGCAGTGGCGCGCAGGCCTTGGCGGCTCAGCGCGCGCAGCGGCGGGCGGGTGGTGTGGTGTGCAGGCTCGGAGTTTCATCCCTTGTCGTGTGGAGATGAGGGGGGCAGCTGCCGACAGCTCCAGCGGAGATGAGGGCGGTGGTGGAGGTGGAGGGCGGGCGGGTGGTGGGCGCTGTCCATCCGCGGTGGTGGTGGTGGTGGTGAGGGTGAGGGTAATAATTGGGAGCGTGCGTGGGAGGGGAGTTTGAGTTGTCACGACAGGCTCAGTGTGTCAAACAAACAAACAGGGGTGTCCTCTTTCCAAGGAGTTGAATGTTTCGTTGGGCTTTTCTGAAGGTATCGAGACGCTTGCCGACCTGATTGATGCGCTGGTGAACGACGTAAAGAGGGCATGTGATGAGGGCACGTAAGTACGAGGCTCCCCTCGTGGCTGGGTGGCAAGTGTGTCTCAATGCTGTTGTTGTACTGCAGATGATGACGTCAGTTTCCTTGCTTGATTTCGACCACCTCGGAGCGTAAGGCAAGAGCTCTTGAGCCTCGTTTGAAGCCTTGTCCTGTGCGGCTTTGGCCTTTGGGGATGCGTCCCAATGGTGGCGTCCCAACTCCCAAGTGTGAAATAAAGGTCTGGTCTGGTCTTTGCGCGCGGCGGATGACCTGCGTCGTTCCCAGATCAGCACGGCGTGCGATCGATGCGCCAACTACTTTGATTCGCAGGCCAACGAAGCCGTGCCGGCGCCGAGGACGGCGCGTGCTACCTAAGTGCTACCCGATCGGTCTTTCTGCGCGTGCTGCTGTCAGCAGTTTTATGATTCGGCGCGATCTGCTTTGTTTGCTCCATAATTGCTTAGCTTAATGAGTTGAAGCTATGTTTTCTTTTAATGATGATGTTCGGATGCGGTAGGTGCTTCTCGACCCAGGTGCGCGCCATTCTGTTGTACGGCTGTCAGGGCCTGGGACCCGGTTACTTGTGATAACAGAGGCGCTGGAAAGGCTTGGGTTTCCTCTGCGAGGCTTCGTGACTAAAACCCTAAGAAAAAACCTAGCGGAGGGCCTCTTCGAAGCTTGTTTGCGAGATGATCGATGTGCTGCAACTCACAGATAATATTTATGCGGCAGATAGTGCTGGCGGCGGGAAGGCGGCGAGAATCTCTTGCCCCGCCCATCGGCTGCTGTTTGCCATTTCGAAATGGCGCAGCTCCCGTTACCGTACTACATGCATGGCCAAAGTGGTTGTTGGTTTCTGGATTAATCGTGTTTAAAAGCAGGCTGCTGGTTTTCTCCGGCACGCACCCCCAACCATGTCACACACATACACACACATATGCGGCGAAGGCAGGGCGGGGTGTTGAGGCTGCAATGTTGGTAGATTTCCTGAGCCGGAGTCCGGAGAAATCTCCGAACAAAGCCGCGCGATGTTTGTACGTACGTTTGTATGTATGTACGACAGGCTGTGTTCCGTTGGTTGGGAGTTGGTGGTTGGGAGTTGAGTCGGAAGGCGTTGCGGCGACGCCACGTGTTCCGTTCTGACTCACTTCTCTTGCCGGGGCCGTGTGTTTGCATCACCTCGAGGACTGAGTGCATGCGAGGGACGGACATGCGCAATGCCGGCGTGAATACGTGTACGTGCACGTCGTTCGGTACTACCGTTGTCATGGCGCTGCGTGTTGTTGCCGGTGCTGTACGCGTTGTGCTCGAGATGTTTTGCGCCTCAGCGCCGTATATCGTATCCCGTACACGACAGCAGAATACCGTACTCCATACACAACAGCATAAGGCGGCTCTCGTTAGCTCTGCTCATTTTCCCCGTTGCATTTCAAGCGTGAATATTTTGTTTTGTTGCCACTCGCTGTCAATTTTGCGCTGTCTCTGAAGTTGAGAGGCGCCCGCCGGTGCCGCCGCCGCCGCCACCCTGCGCGTGTTTGTAGGACGAGAGCAGTGCAGTGCCGTACTGGCCAGCACGAGCGTTGTCGACTACCGGTACGCCATCTGCGCGCCTGTGGCTATTACTAAGATCATGAACGCGCATACCGGTAGACACACGTACCGGTACGTTTTTGTACAGATGCGCACCTATTTCTTGGGTTCTCATTCGTAATAACCGTTACAGAAAAACGTCGGGAACCATTGTAACTGCTAGCCGCAAAGCTCCGCCTCGTAGTCCCAGCCTCAACCACCTGCAATCAGCCCCAGTCAGTCGTTTTTCACGTTGGACCAGTGGCCACATGCAGCAGATTAGCAATACTCGCCATTCTGCAGTAGATTAGCAATACTCGCCATTCTGGCAGCAATACTCGCCATTCTGTTGTACGGCTGTCAGGGCCTGGGACCCGGTTACTTGTGATAACAGAGGCGCTGGAAAGGCTTGGGTTTCCTCTGCGAGGCTTCGTGACTAAAACCCTAAGAAAAAACCTAGCGGAGGGCCTCTTCGAAGCTTGTTTGCGAGATGATCGATGTGCTGCAACTCACAGATAATATTTATGCGGCAGATAGTGCTGGCGGCGGGAAGGCGGCGAGAATCTCTTGCCCCGCCCATCGGCTGCTGTTTGCCATTTCGAAATGGCGCAGCTCCCGTTACCGTACTACATGCATGGCCAAAGTGGTTGTTGGTTTCTGGATTAATCGTGTTTAAAAGCAGGCTGCTGGTTTTCTCCGGCACGCACCCCCAACCATGTCACACACATACACACACATATGCGGCGAAGGCAGGGCGGGGTGTTGAGGCTGCAATGTTGGTAGATTTCCTGAGCCGGAGTCCGGAGAAATCTCCGAACAAAGCCGCGCGATGTTTGTACGTACGTTTGTATGTATGTACGACAGGCTGTGTTCCGTTGGTTGGGAGTTGGTGGTTGGGAGTTGAGTCGGAAGGCGTTGCGGCGACGCCACGTGTTCCGTTCTGACTCACTTCTCTTGCCGGGGCCGTGTGTTTGCATCACCTCGAGGACTGAGTGCATGCGAGGGACGGACATGCGCAATGCCGGCGTGAATACGTGTACGTGCACGTCGTTCGGTACTACCGTTGCCATGGCGCTGCGTGTTGTTGCCGGTGCTGTACGCGTTGTGCTCGAGATGTTTTGCGCCTCAGCGCCGTATATCGTATCCCGTACACGACAGCAGAATACCGTACTCCATACACAACAGCATAAGGCGGCTCTCGTTAGCTCTGCTCATTTTCCCCGTTGCATTTCAAGCGTGAATATTTTGTTTTGTTGCCACTCGCTGTCAATTTTGCGCTGTCTCTGAAGTTGAGAGGCGCCCGCCGGTGCCGCCGCCGCCGCCACCCTGCGCGTGTTTGTAGGACGAGAGCAGTGCAGTGCCGTACTGGCCAGCACGAGCGTTGTCGACTACCGGTACGCCATCTGCGCGCCTGTGGCTATTACTAAGATCATGAACGCGCATACCGGTAGACACACGTACCGGTACGTTTTTGTACAGATGCGCACCTATTTCTTCGCACACCCATTTTAGAATCGCAGACTTGGAATAAGGATCCGCTCGGAGCCGAGAAAGCACACTTGCCGCAAACGTTTCCCGCTGTAACTTGCGTCGCCTCAGTACGCCTTGCCTGCTCTCGGCCCTGCCGGCCGGCCGTGTCGTTCGCCACCGCAGCGTCATCTGCGCCTTTGGCCCCACTTTCGCCACTTCTACGGTACTCACCCGGCATTTCGGCTCACCCGGCTCACCCGGCATATGGTGCCGGACAATAGCACCAATGGAGGGCTGACCATGGATGGACACGTGGCATCTCCCAAATGCAATCCTCCCGTACAATCCTCCCGTACACCAATCCTCTGGAAACAACTACCGTACCCATCCACATGCAAGCCCGCGGTCCTCGGCACTTGTACATCAAGTCCAGCAGCAGGGCGGAGCCTGTGCGGCCTGCCTCATTTTGCCATTTGCCATGCGTTTTCGTTCCGACAGCACGCTCTGTCGTACTGTCGTACTACATACGGCCCTACCTTGACACCAGACAGGTACTGCGCCTGCCAACTGGAACGGGTGGACGTTTTTGGGTTGCGGCTTGCGCGGCGCCGTCTTGGTCGCTGGATGACGTACCGTACGTTGGCAATTACGACAATTGCGACAATTACGACAATTACCGACGAAAACGACTGCGCGAAGGAGGCCGCATTGTCGTCCACGGCCAAAACCATCAGCTAGCCAATGCTGCAAGATCCGAGTCCCGAGTCCTGCCGAGCCCTCCGTCGGACAACCACGTGGGGCACTGGGGCTGCGCTGGCGCCGCCCGAACCCAAGAAAGCCGTCACCTGACCCGAGACCCGGTCGACCCTCGGCGCTGGGGCCCCCTTCCCTTTACCCGCCGCACTCGCCCTTGTGCTGGGGCCAGTGCTGCCTCTGGCAGTCCGCGCAGCAGTACCGCACGGCGCGGCAGCGGGCGCACTTCCTGTAGCCCAGCTCCGCCTCCCTGGCGCCGCCGAAGTTGCCGCAGCAGGGGTTGTCGCACAGCCGCAGCCGCCGCGGCGGCCACATGACCGCCCCTGCCGCGCCCCCGCCCCCCGCCCCCGCCCGCTGCTCCAACACCTCCCACGCCCGGCCCTGCGACGCCTCCATCCCGCCTCCTCCCTGCTGCGCTGCCCTCCGCGCCATCGCCACCACATCTCGCCCGTGCTGCTCGTGGTGCTCCCACCGCCACGTATCGAAGCGCGCGGCCTCGGACACACCGCCCGTATCGCCGCCGCCGCCGCCGCCGCCGCCGCCGTCGCCGCCGCCGCCGCCGCCGCCCGTCTTTTCGTAAACCATGACCACCGGGCCGTTCGGCGATTCGGCGGTGTAGCAGCCCCTGCCCTGCCGCAGCGCCGCAAGAGACATCGAGTCCAGCACAACTCCAGCAGGCCGCAAGTCCTGGGGCCGCAGGGCCCCGGCCCACAGCCAGCCGGGCACGCAGCCCCGCAGGGTGCGCTCGTCTGCCGACATCAGCAGCACCGTCTGAGCCATCTTGTGCGTGCCGTCGTACACCGCCTCCGCCGCATCTGTGGTCTGCTGCTGCGGCCTACTGCCCTGCCACATGCCCGGCGACCCCGACCCCGACCCCGGGCCCAGCGGCTGCCGCGGCTTCAGCTCAACCATCAGGCGGCCTAGTGCAGCCAGCAGCCACTGCGGTCCCAGCGCTACAAGCAGCTCCGGCGGCAAATGCTTGGCGGCGGACATGACTGCACCGGCGGCGCCGCGGGCGATGTATGAACCCACGAGGTGCGTAGGTAGGTCCGCCGTCGGCATTAGGGCCGGAGACGAAAGCCCGCCGCCGGAAGTGCCGCCGCAGGCGGCGGCGAAGTGCCGCCGTCGAGCGCGGCGAGCCTCCGGCTGCTGCAGGCCCTCAATGGCGTCCTCCACCAACTCGAGCATGTACGGCAGTACGGCAGCGCCGCACGCGGCGATCGCCTGCGCCACTACTGTCGCCGCATCGCCGTCGGCCGCCGAACCCGCACCGCTGCCGCCGCCGCCGCCATGATGCCCTCCGCAGCCCGCCGGGCTCGTCCCTGCCCCGGCGGACGTCACCATCTCCCGCAGCAGCAGCGGCAGGCCGCGGTCGGAGAGGCCCAGCTCCGAGACGAAGCACGCCAGGCCCAGACGTCTCATTAGGCTCTGGGATGTGTGCGTATGTTGTTGTTGCCGCGGCTGCTGCGGATGAGGCGGCTGCTGCTGCCACTTGCTCCCCAGTGGTCCCTGCTGCGGCTGCTGCTGCTGCGGCTGCTGCCCCGCAGCCCCCACCGATGCGCCGCCTTCCCGCCGCATCAGCTTGAGGGCGGTGAGCAACACGCCAAGCTCCTCCGGGACCCGCCAGCAGCCAACGCCAGGACTGCCAGGACCTGTAGCGGCACCGCCGCCGCCGCCGCCGCTGCAGTCCGCCGCGGCCGCCGCCGCCCTGCACGTGGGATGCGGGCGTTGGTGCGGCTGCTGCGCTCCCTGCCGCCGCCGCCGCTGCCGGCGGCTTTCCTGCCGAGCTGCGCGGATGAGGTCCCCCGTCAGCACTCCCAGAGCCGCGGAAAGCTCCAGGGGGATCTGCCCCTGCTGTCCCTGCCCCTCCTGTCCCTGCTGTCCCTGCCCCTCCTGTCCCTGCTGTCCCTGCCCCTCCTGTCCCTGCTGTCCCTGCCCCTGCTGCGATCCCTGCAGCTGCTGCTGCTGCTGGGAGACCGCGGCCCGCAGTAGCGCATCCAGCGAATGGGGCAGGTCTGTGGGAAGCAGCTGCTGGAGGCAGCGCGATCGGGTCTCGGAGCTGAGCTGCAACCAGAGCACCGGCTCGGTTGGCGGCGGTAGGGTGGCAAGGACTGAGAGCAGACCCAGGGTGTGCGCGCGCCGCGGGGCGACGCACACATGCGCGCGTCAATGGCACATACAGACGCAGCAGCAGCAGCAGCAGAAGAAGAAGAAGAAGAAGGGAAAACCGGAGGAGGGAAGGGAGGAGTTAGCCGCGATCTCATGTCAGGGAAGATGTTTTTTCGCGCTGCATGGGCTGCTGGTATCGGCAGCTAAGCTTTGCTCCGCCGGCAAATCGATTGCAACTACCGAAAGGGACCGAAGGGTTCGGGAGGCGTCTTGCTTGGGGGTGGTTCAGGGCGACATACACGAAGTGGTTCCACAATATATAATAATCATATAACAGTAATTACAATAATAATAGCAATAATAATAATTAAATATGCGCAATCCGGCGGGTGCGTGAGTGGGTGCGGAACCGTGTGGCCAGGTGTGGCGTCCTGCAGGGCCATTTCCTTCAAGCAAGCAGCCAAGGCTTACGGGCGGGGAGCGCAAGCTGGCTGCATGGAGCCAGCCGTGAAGACATGATTCGCATTGGGGACATTATTCCATCATTCTCATTCTTTATAATTCCGATACGACCCCGACCACGACCCGACCCGGCGCACGACCCGACCCGGCGCACGCACCTCGTATATCTGGCTGGCCCCCAATCTGCTGAAAGACCGCTCCCTGCACGCATCCGCTCAGCGCAGCGACCACCATCGCCGTCAGCTGACCCGGCGCCATGCCACCGGTCGCCCTCGGCACCGCCGCCACCATGCCCGCCAGCCGCGCCACCATCTCCAGCAGATCCGGCAGACAAGCCTCCGCCTCCTCCGCCTCCTCCGCCTCCTCCGCCACCGCCGCCGCCGCCGCCTCCTCTGCCGCCTCTGCTGCCGCGCCACGCATGCGGAACAGCACCACGTGCACGAGCGCCGCGGCGGCATCCACCAACACCTCCCGTGTCGTACGTTTCCATTCCCCGTCCAACTCCATCTCCGGCTCCTCCGCCTCCCACGGCTCCCCCTCGGGGGTCGCCGCCAGCCGCGTGTGCAGCGCCGAAACCACGGCCGCCGCCAGCGGCGCCGCGACGGGGCGGCACGGCAGCAGCTGCTCCGCCAGCCTGGCGGCGGCGGCGGCGTCGCCACCGGCCCCACAGTGCTGCCGTACAGGGTCTGCCGCCGCCATGACAGACACGTACATCACACGAGCCGGGAGCGGCGGCCCTGTACGACGGCCCTGACGGTCATCGGCGCGCCGCGGCCGTTGCGCTGCCGGATCGGCGGAGACGACAGCCGCCGGCGCGACGGAGGCGGCTGTGGCTGCAGGTACGGCGGAGACGACAGCCGCCGGCACGACGGAGGCGGCTGTGGCTGCGGGTGTGGGCTCGGTGGTGCATGATGCCGACGTAGTGGCCCCCAGCTCGGAGTTCCTGCGTGTGGTTCCGCCGCTGCCAGCGGCCAAGGCGACCTGACGCAGCGCCTCCCGCTGCAGCTGTCCCACCTCGGGCGCGTCAAGTGGCGCCACAGCCGCGGCGCCGAAGGCCGGAACAGCCGCCGCCAGCTGCCGCAGCAGCCGCAGCCCAGACAGCTGCACACGCGCCGCCGCCGCCGCCGACGACGACGGGGCCGTCGTGGCGGTGAGGGTGTCGTCATCGCCGTCACCGCTCGCCGCCGCGCGATGCGCAGGCAACGTGTCCGCCGGCGCCGCAAGCAGCGCGGCGGCAAGCGCGGCCACGAGACGCGTCCGGGTCAGGGTACCCAGGAGCTGCACACCCAGCCGGCTGTGTTGGTGGTGGGTGTGGGCGGAAGACCCGGCTGCGCAGGTCTTCTTGAGGACGTCAACCGCAACCACCGCGTCCCGGACCAGACACGTCACAAGAGCCAGCGACCCGTGGGCCCACGTGTCCTCCTCGGCGAAGGCGTCGATGGCCAGGCCTCCACAGCCGCCGCCGCCGCCGCTGGCCGCTGCGGCGGCCTGCCGAACCCGCGGCCAGGCGTGTCGCTGCACGAATCCGGGCACCCGTGCGAGCGCCCGCACCGCCGCCGCCTCGCCCGCCAGCAGCGCCTCGAGCAGCCGCGCGCACAGCGGGGAGTCGGCGCCGGTGTCGGCCGCGGCCGCGGCGTCGGCCGTGCCCTCCGCGACGCCCTCCACCGCCGCCGCCTTGAACTGCACCAGCGAGGGCGCGCGTGCGGCGGCGGCGCCCGCTGCTGTCATTGCAAGAACGTTGATCGCGGCGGTCAGATGGCCCCGGATGCATTGCCAGCCCGCGGCCTGATCCTGCTTGTCCCATGCCTCGAAGGCGTCGAGTACGGCATTCAGCGCGGTGACGGCGCAGGCGATCGCCCCGCTCCGCAGCATGGGCTCGGCCCACTGCGCGACAGGTAGATTCTCGGGCAGCACCGCCGCCGGGAAGGCGCGGTTTCGGAGCAGGTCCTGGAGCAGATGCTCCAGCTCCGAAACCGCCGTCGAGCGGGCGGCAGTGTCGAATGGCGGCGACGATGTCGACTGTCCGCTCGCGGCCGCATGGACGAGCTTCGCGACCCGGATGTAGGTGTCTAGCGCGTGGCGGTGCTTGGCCGGCGTTGCGATCGCGGCGGCGGCCCTGGACATCGCTGCGTGTTTATAAGCGCGGGGCGAAAGGAAGAAATTATCCAAAAAATGGAAGAGTTAAAAACATGAAATTGTGATGCTAATCTTGCGCGCGCGATAGCGAGGCCGGCGGATGGAGCCGGTGCGGCGGTTAGGTCGACATAGACAGCAGCCTCGTCGGCTGTACGGTATGTTACGCGCAGCCCGGCAGCCGACGAGCATGTGCACCGTAATGAAACAAACTAAAACGAGTGGCTAGTCAACAAATAGCTCACAAGCAGAGGGCCTCCAGTCAGCGCTTATGAGACGGTCAGCGGGCGGCAGAGCCATATGGCTCTGCGGTGGAGTCGTACGCACACGATTCCGCCACCAAGCCTACTGCCATGAGCGCTGACCTTAATCCTGATTCATGTCGCCCGTATGATTTGCAATGAGGTGCATGCCAGCTCCGGGTCGGGACACCCCGCTAGATAGAGAGCACAGATGTCCAAACAGTTCCGCTACCAAAAACTGCGATAAATTAAAAAACGGCTGTTGGACCTAGTGAGTTTGTTCAGGAGTTGTCGTGATCACCAGCCTTAAGCATTTACGGTACGTTTAGATCTTTGGGGAATTTGGGGTCTCAGCGCATGAACCGCAGGCGGCTTGCGTTTCGTTAGCACTTTTCACCCCAAGCCTAACGAACTACTCGTTCAAAAATGTTTTGCAAAGTAACAAGGATGTGCTCCTCCAATAACGGCGTCCGTCCAACGTGCCGTATCGATACCCAGCGAGCCTCGGCGAGTCCCTTGCAAATCCATTCAATTGATAGCGCTGCTGCCTTTGACGAATAAGCCGCCGTGTACATGGGACTCAAATGGATTATCCGTGCATACCACACCTGATAAGGTATACAACAATACAAGGCCGCTGCCGAAATTCGTAATCAATTCGTCGCGCAGTGTCGCGCCAACCCCTACTTCCGACAGCAAAACATTCGTGACGAAAAAACACGCATCCGGAATTCAAGAATTATGGTGCAGTAATGGGTTTGAAAGGCGCCACCGTAGTCTGCCTGTTCGTAACCAGCAGCATACCGCGGGCGTTTCCTGCTGTGAGTTTCCGCTGTGACGCCTGGCTAAGCCCTCCGCGGGTGCCCCTGGGGTAGGATGGACAGTCTGTCTAGCCTGTACGGCTAGCAACCGGTGTGCAAACCGGTTCCCCTTGTATCACCGAATCCTAAGCCAGCCGCAGCCCTCCGTCGGTGTGCCAGCTGCAGATCTGGGGCATGGTGCCTGCACATGCGCATGTGTTGCAACAACGGCGGCAGATCTACCGCGCGAGGTTGCTGAAACCATTGCTGAAACCACTGTCAGGCGCAAAGTATCCGACTAGGCAGGTACAGGTACTGCAGTGTCCATCGCTTACGGAATCGCTGCAGCTCCGGGTGCAGCTGTCGCAATCGGCGTCCGGTCAGTTGTTGACCAGCTTTGACCAGCGCACTACAGAATATACCGTATTCACACACAAATCCATTTCTTCCTCGCTCATGCGTTCGTTAGTTGGTTCGTTAGTTCGTTCGAAACCTGACTGTGCATTCCTCGATGCCTCGATTGACGGGTACTTGGGTACTTCGGACCACCGAACCGTGGGTCACTCTCGGGTCGGTGCTCGGTGGTGCCGCCGACCCGGGGGGGGGGGGGAGGGCCTGGATCACTGCTGGCCCATATCCACAAAAGCGCCCCCTTTTTCCGCCCCTTTGCCACAAATCCTGCAGCCCCCAGCACGACCAAGCCCCGCCTACGCCTTCGCAGGCATCTCCCACTCCGAATCGCTGCCGCTGCCACCGCTGCCACCGCTGCCGCCGCCGTCATCGTCTTCCCCCTGGCTTCCTTCCCGGCCTGCACCGCTGCTGCCGCTGCCGTTGCCGCCGTCGTCATTCAATCCTCCACCGCCTTCCCCGCTTCCAATGCTGCTGCCGCCGCTCCTCCGGCCGCCGGAAAGGCCGGGCCCCAGATTCACGCAGGGGGATGGAGACGGAGACGGAGATGGCGCCACGGACGTCCCGAGAGCCTGAGACACGGCGTCGACTGGGGCTGTACATGCGCGCAGCACGACGGGGGACGCGGGCGCGTCAGCGCGGCGCTGCCGCCGTGGCCGCCGCCGCCGCCGCCGCTGCTGCTGCTGTTGCTGTTGCCGCTGCAACGCTTCCCCCGCCCCCGCCGCGGCCGAGTCCTCAGCACGCCCCCTAAAACCTCCCCCCCCTGGTCCTGGTCCTCCTCCGCAGCCTCGCCACCTACATCATCATCCTCATCGTCGTCTTCACCCTCGTCTTCATCCTCATCCTCGTCCTCGTCCTCATCCTCATCCTCGTCTTCCCAAGCCGAATCGTGCCGCAGGCGCGACCTGCGCATCGTCGCCGCCGCCTCGGCGGCCGACAGCCCCACCTCCGCCAGCGCCGCCGCCTCCGCCACCTGCCGACGGGCCGTCGCCAGCGCCGCCAGATGCTCCGCCGCGATGCTCCTCGTGGCGGCGTGGGCGACCTGCTCCGAAACCAGGGCCTCCTGGAGCGCCTTGAGCTGCTCGGCCTAACCAGTACGACAAAATACACGGTCAGCATGGGGCGGATCAGTGACCATCTGTGGCCAAAAGCTGCGGCACTGGTGCCATTGGCATGGATGGTCCTCGGAAATGGAGTTTATAAACGTGTTATCGTCTTATGTCCGTAGACACGTAGGAAGTTGTGTCGCAATGTCTGCACCCGCGTTGGGTTGACAACCCGTCTCTCGATCTCTCTCTCGCTCGCACCTGCCGTCCGTTGCACTGCCGGCAGGCATCCAGCTGCCTCCGGAGCGCCGCTACCTGGTTCCGGAGCGACTGGATCTCGGCGTCATGCTTGGGCAGCGGCCGATCAGTGGGCCGCTGCTGCGAACGTATCATGACGGGAGAGGGGGAGTATCGGGTCAAGGAGCGTGCTGCAGGATCCTCAGGCGGGGGTCACGGGCGAGGCCACGGGGGTTGAGAGCTGCCGGAATTTGTCTCCTGCTGGTAATCCCAAGCGTTGTGGGCAAGGATGCAGATGTGAGGGGGCGAGCGAGAGCCCCGCCCCGCCGGGGACCATGTGTGGGGTTTCTGAAGCTGGTCGAGCGCTCGGGCTTGAATCTGCTGAGTGCTGACGCTAGCAGCCGAGGACTGGAGTGTGCTGTACAGAGCGCCAGTTCGAGAAAATGCCAGGAGAACGTAACGGGCTGCGCGTTGGTTGAGGAGCGAGGCTGCTGCCGCTGCAGGAAATCTACTTCTCCTCCTACCTCCTTGCCTCCGGCCTTCGGTTTCCGACGGCTCACGCCGCGCCGGACGCGCATGACACAACGCCTGCGCGCCAATAACGACATCCAAATATAATGTAAGACACGGTGGCGTGCGTCCACTTTTGCGGAAAAGCATCCCGAGTTGGCGAAGCGCAACGGGCTCGCGACACTTCTGCCAGTACATGACCGAACAGATTTTGCTGTAAAAATACATTAAGCATTGTGTGCTATTAAGCTCACATGTTTCAGCGGCCAGGAACGGCCGGGGAAAGGCCTGTATGGTCTTTAGCTTTAGCTTCGTCACCGGTTTCAACTGAGTAATTACAAACCGTATGCATGCAAAGGCGAGTTACTAGTTCTGATAAAATATAAAGTAAACACGCGTCCTAATAAATTTTGAGCTCTGTGACAGTTCTTCATTGAAGCCGATCGACCGCCGGTCTGCTACCGCCGAGCCAGCGGCTGCCGCTGCTGTGGCAAAACGCAAATCCCTCTCCGAAAGGCATCTGTATTGCAATTAAGAAGAAATACTGGAAGCATTCCGAAGCTGGCCACTGACCACGAACGACCAAAACCGATTCTACTCAGTACTAAAGCCGCAGGTGACGCCGGCAATTTTTCGATATATAGGTAGTGCCAAAACCGCGAAAAAACGGAAATAGTAAGCGCGCGAAGCGCGCTTACCACAAAACCCTCTACTAACGGCATGTTGTTGCCACAAGGCAGGTGTCCAACAGGCGATAAGACAGAATGCTCACTGAATTCCATGTTCCTCTGAAAATGCACCGACAAAGAGACACGCAGAGTCACACCCCATCATCCAAACGCATAAATTAAACAATAACATATCTTGTAAGAGTCATTGTTATGCCTCGTGGCGTTTGTGCCGAAGCACCTTCCTTGCCCGACCCACGGGGCACCCCCGTGCACGCCGCCGCGATTATCACGGCAGCTCCGAGTAGCTCTTGGCCTGGAACCCCGCAGGCCGTGCACACGGCGGCCCGTGCACCACCACGGAAACCCCGCACACTCTGCATGACAGCATGCCGTTCTTGTGCTGGCAACCTCCGCTTCCGTGCTTTAACCCCACCGTATTTGCATCCCTAGTCGGCCATTGGCAGCTTCCACACCCCTTCCCCGTGCCCGCACCGCCCCTGCGTGTCGGCTTGTTTACCACCGCCGCCGCCACCGTGACAGCGGCGGTCGCCTTCGCTCCCAGAACCGGTGGAGCCCCTGTCGCTTCCTCAGCATCTCGCTGCTCGACCACCTCTTCATTCCCCTCCCCCGAGGACTCTTCATCGCTGCCAGCCTCAGCACGCGCCCATTTCCGCCGGATAGGCCCCCCTGGCCACACGCAAGGCAAGCATGCGGTGCCGCCGGGCAGCCTGTGCTTTTGTGGCCGCAGAGGCCGCAGCTGTCACAGCGCCGACGGCCAGACCCAACCACGGCTGATAGAAGTGATGTAGCTGCGTTCTATTTTGCGTGTCACACAAAGAGCGCGCGGAACCAGTTTGTCAAGACATCGGGAGCTGTAAGAATTTCCTCTGCGTCTGCCATATCACAGCCAATAATATAAATTACATAAGTTAAACAAGAAATTAACCTTTATTAAGTGGTGTTAACAGAATGAACTCTTGACGAGGAGCGATGCGAAATGCATGAGAGTTCAGGACAGTCCGTCTGTACGACGACTCTCGGCGCACGAGAGTTCAGGACAGTTAGGACTGTCGCGAACTCTCAGCGCACCGCGACTACTATTTAGACCCCGGACCCCGGAAACTCGCAACATCGCCTGGCAGCCCGCAACGTCGCCAGCTGGCAGCCCGCATCACGCAACCGCTCAGTCCCAACTTCGACACGCCTCCACAGGCTTCCTTACCTCGCAGCCAAGCGCGCCGATGCGGTAACGCCCCCGACGCTTCCGCAGCCTCAGCTCGATGGCGCCCAGACCTGGTACTCCCGCCGCCCCACCACACACACCGCCCGCAAAGCCTGTCCAGCGAAAGACAGGGAAAGGCACAACCGGGGACTTTTGTGGTCGGAGGCAAATCGCCAGGGCTGCTGCTGCTGCGGCGGTCACAGTCCCCACCCAGGATGGCTTCACAGGTTTTCAAGGCCTCGACGGGACAGACCCCGGTGGCTTCCTCCCCAGCCTCTTCCCCCCCCCCCCACAGTAGTCTCCTGCCTTGCCCCCCAACGCACCGTCCAGCTGCACACCACCTCCCCCGCCGCCGCCAATGCCGCCACCTCCGAGCTGCCTCCGACCTCCGTGCCTCCGGCCGGTGCAGCCGCTGCCGCCGCTGCCGCTGCTGGTGCTGCTGCTGCTGCTGCCGCCTGCGCCTCGGGGCCCGCAGCCGCCGGCTGCGCACCTGCGCTGGCCGCGGTTCGAGACACCGAAGTCGGCCGCCGGGGTCCCTCCGGACTGAGCCGCCGCAGCGCCTGGTCGATTCTTGTCCGCTGGTCCCCGGGCAGCCAGCCCACGGAGACGTGCGGCAGGGGGACCTGCGGGAAGGACGAGCGGGAGGGGAGGGACGAGCGAGGAGTGGGGGACGAGCAGCGTGGCGTGACGAGGGAGGGAGGAAGAAAAGGAGAGGCAGAGGGAGAGCGAGGAGGTAAGGTGAGACCGCAGCGGTGGAACGGAGGCGACATCGGGGCGGGTAAGGGGGGACCGGCTTGCGCCTGCTGCCTTCCTGCCGAGGACCACCCCGAGGAAAACCCCAGCCGCCCGGCCGCCCGCCTTGCGCCTGCTGCCACCCCGACCCACGGGTCGATACCGGTGGGTCGATACCGTCAACACCACCACCTCACTCTGACTTGTGCGGTATGCGGCTCTACGCGCCAACGTGTCGGCAGTCACCCTGACCGGGGCTATGCACCGCTACGGGCCGACACAGCCATTGCTTACACGGGGCGCGGGACACGGGGACACGGGACAGCGGCCCCGCGACGCCCTGACCCCGCACCTGATGGAAGGCTGGAAGGCCGTGCTGCCCAAAGGCCGCGTCCACTTGCCGGATCAGGGCGCAGATCTGCAGACGGACGGACGGACGGACGGACGGACGGACGGGTGATTCAGCAGAGAGACGGATAAAGGCTCCAAAAGCAGCAGCAGCAGCAGGAGCAGGAGGAGGACAAGCAGGAGCAGCAGCAGCAAACTAGCAGGAGGAGGGTTACCGCCTGGAATGGATTTTGCAAGGGGGGCACATCAGCGAAGGCGGCGGCGGACTGGAAGCTGGTCACGAGCGGACTGGAAGCCTGCCTCCCTCCCTCACCTGCTCCGACCCGCGGGTCGCCATGACCGACACGAACGACCTGGAGCCCTCGTCGTTGACGAAGGACCGCAGCCCCGCCAGGGAGACCTGGAAGCAGCTGCAGTACCGTACGGGGGTAACGCAGCGGTACGTACGGACAAAAGGCGGTACGTGCACCCGTAAGAGCAGAATATCCAGGAGGTGGTGGACGCGGACACGAACACGAACACGGCTGCCACCTTCATAGGCCGCGCTCACCCCACCTCGCCTCACCTGCCCATGGCGCCCAGTCGCTCGGCCAGTTGCTCCGTCAGCGGCGCGATCTGCGGGTGCCGTACTGGCACTGTACGACTGAGGCTGATGTGGTAGCCCCGGTGAGTCTGGACGGTCGGTCTCTGAAGCCCTCCAGGGTGCGCCGTCGGCAGCGCCCCCGGGGCAGTGCCCCCCGCGGGGGCCTTCTGAGCTTGGAGGCCGCCAACTCCGACGACGACAGGGAGGCCGCGAGCGCCGCCACCGGATGCGGCGGCGGCGGCTGCGGCCTCCGGCGGCGCGTCTTGGGCCATGGGCTCCAGGTCTGGGAGCAGCCGCCGTACTTTGCGGTACAAGGCGTCCAACGGCTCGTCCAAGCCAGGTACTGCCGTTACGGCACGGGGGATTGCAGGACGAGGCAGGCAGTGCAAGGCGCGGGAGGTCGGTGTGGCGGAGTGCCTTACGTTGTTCAGGTCGATGCCGCGCCGCCGATGCCCTACCTGGCAGCAGTACGACAGTTGGGAAGTTGCCCACCACGTGCGGGAAGCTGCGCGTGCGGGGCGGCCCCGGGGGTCCGGCCAGCGGCAGGGAGGGGCCGGTGCCGGCGGCGGCGGGTGCCAGCAGGTCGTAGCGCTCTGAGGGAAGCGGTGACCAGCGGGCCGGGCGGGCGGGCGGGCGAGGTGGTCTGAATTTAGCACGGCAACACGACACCATGGCGCACGCACGCTGCGCCCGGCAGCCCTTCAACATCTGCTGTCCTCCTACTTGTGATATGATCCCGCAGTGTTTTTCTTCTTTCCGATACCCACCTTCGGCGGAGCCGGCTTCCAGCAGCGCGAGTGGATTGGGGAGAGGAGCTCGGGGAGGAGCCGCAGCTCCGGAAGCACCCACAGGCGCATGAAGTGGGGATTCAACCACCCTGCACGCGTGGATTTTTGGTTGGGGCGGGGCGTAATATGTCGCCGTTTTTACTCGGCGCACGGGCTGTACGACGCTCTGACAATTGCATCGGGACTTGTTTGCGGCAAAAGACGGCTGAAAAGGTGGAGCCGGTGCTTAAGAAGCACGTGGATGCCTAACCTCGGTGACACAGCCATGTTTTTGGCTTCCGCGAGCTTTGGCCGCTTCCCTGGGCGATGCGTACTGCTGTCAGCGCCAGCACCACGATCGTGAATGCCACTGCTATCATCCATATTAAAATTCAAACTTGAACGAATTTTGTCTTGATGCAGAGCTGCATTGCTATTTTGTTCGCTGCTGGCGTCGTCGTCGTCCGACGAGGCGTATCCCAAAAGTAGCTGATCCATTTGAGGTTATGATCTGGCGTTATGCTAATCAGGTGGAAGTGGGATGCCGGAGGGCAGACCGTACTGTTTCAGCGGTGCCGCAGTGCTCCGAAATCGGTGCTCCGAAATTGGTTCTGCGCCGAAACCGGCATCAAGCGTGGGATTTCCACGCCAATCCGGACGCACTCAACTTAAAATTCCTACGGAGTCTATGGTTTTTTAGGATGTTGAGGGATATGGTCTGTCTGTCTGGAGAGTGCGAGAGCCGGGCTCCTCCCAACAACCCTCCCCGACACCCGGCCGCCTCAACGCTGGCAGAGCGCGCTGGATCAGCGGTGGAGTGCCATCCACCGCCAAGTTCCTCCATGCCTGCAGGACTGAAGGAGGCCGCGGTGCAGAACTGCGATTTTGACGCGGCAGTGCTCAATGGCCACACGCGGCATTTGGCAGCCCACGCGCCCTAATCAAGCTCGGCAATCTCTTTGTGTGGAGAGCTACTGGTGTCTGCAAGCAATATTCCATTCCTCGGGCTTTCCCGCATCCTTGCTGGTTGCGACCTGGTTCTCCGCCGTGCCCATCCTTCCACGCCGCTCCCGCCACACCCGCCGCACATACCGTGCCACGCCAACCCGGCGCGGGCGATGTGAAGGTCTATGTTCACCGCCTGCCAGTGCCCGCATAATTCACCAAGACCTCTTCCGGCACTGTCCGCGGACACAGAGTTATATGGCGTGGCGCACGGGCAGGCGGTAGGTGTCGGTGTGACGTGGAAAAATACGACGGTGGAACTGTACGAGCGCGGATGGGAGAAGGCAGTTCGTTCCTTCTTACTAGACTCTAAAATTTTATTTTGTCAAGTCGTTGCTGAAAAATGTCACGTACTGAGGCTGCGTTACGGCGATAGTGTGCAAGCATATATAATAATATTTATAGCCGCGCTCCTTTCGCGGTCCTGCTCGGCCTGACTTGGCAGTGTTTGATATACATAATGATACGTAACCACAGTTTAAAATCATCTTACTGGTCCGGCTCGCCAACTGTTCACCTCAACCGAAATGGCTGTGCGCATGCAAGTAGTGCGGGCTCTAGACGACGAGCGGGGCGGTCGCGGTTGGTTACGCGAGCTATGTTCGATGAGATGGAGGCTTTCACGAACCTCCTCTCGCCAGGTGTTGCAAGGTAGGTTTGCGGACTCCAACAACACTGTCAGGTGCTCCTTTCTTCGCGACTTGCTCAGAACATCAGAAGTAACGCGTGGTCATTTCCCACTTCCCCAGCGTGTTAACTGCCGTTATCGCGGCGACGTCCGTCAGCATCAACCTCTATGGAGGCCTGTTGACCGAGCGCAAACGTGCAGACCTAGCCAAGCAGGTAAGGGCTCGCACGCTCCCACCGCTTTTCGCAGCGCAAAGCACACTTTGCTGTGTACTGGCCGCGAATGAAACACGCCTTCGCCAAGATCCGAAACCAGCTTCCGTTGTCCTGCGACCCGAACCGTCGCTGCAACCCGCAAGTCGAGTTGAAGCCGTCTGCCCCCGCCCCCACCCCCCACCCCCCACCCCCCGGGTTGCGCAGCATCACGGCCTGGTGCCATGCGGCTCAGCTCCCTCCCTCCCTCCCTCTCTCCCATCTCTGCCTGCCTCTCCGGAAGCCACTGCTGACCCCCTTCCCCACACCGCTGCAGCCTACCTCTCCTCTTCCTCCCGTCTCCCGTCGCACCACCCCCATCCCGCACCCCCCCCCCATCCCGCACCACCCCCATCCCCCCCCATCCCGCACCCCCCCCCCCCATCCCGCACCACCCCCATCCCCCGCCATCCCGCACCACTCCCATCCCCCCCATCCCGCACCACCCCACCCCCCACCCCGCACCACCCCAGGTGGAGCGCGAGCGCCAGGCTGCCGTACAGATCAAGGAGATGCGCTCCCTCATGGCTCGCTACCGCGGTCCACTGTTGGAAGCCGCAGTGGATCTGGAGTCGAGGCTGGTGGCGGTGGCCACGGGGCGCACCGCGCGGGGGGGCGGTCGCGGCGTGGTGGAGGAGGAGGTGGTGTACACGCTGTTCACCATTTCGCAGTTCCTGGGGTTTGTGGAGCTGGTGCGGCGTGAGGGGCCGCGGGAGAGGTCGTTTCTGCAGCAGGGCAACCCGCAGGTGGGCTGGGGTGGGTGGGAGGGCTGGTGGGGCCGCTGGTGGGCGGTTGGTTGACCCGCGAAAGATGACCGCAGCGGTGGGCGGGTGGGGGTTTGGGGTTGGAGCTGGTGGGGTGGGTGGGAGAGATGGGCTGGTGGTAGTGGTGGTGGTGGTGGTGGTGCGGGTTGCGGCGGTGGTTGAACTGGAAGCGGTGGGAGTGGTGGGTTGCCCCGGGGACAAGGAGGAAAGGGCCGGGCTTGGGGGCTCGGGCTGGACCGGGGCTTGGGCTTCAGGTTGTCCCGCATTGCTTTCATATTCATGTTCCCTACCTCCCTACCTCCCCCACCTCACGGCTCAACCGTGGGTCAAGCAGCAATGTCGGTAACGTTTGGGAATGGGTGGGATAACATTAACAGTTCCGGGGGTTCAGCGGCTGTCGCAGCTGGATCATCAACGTCCGCAGTGACTCATTCTTTTATAAAGGAGCATATCACTCCCTGATCCCCCACCTCCAGTTACCCACCTCCCTACCTCCAACCCTTCTTCCCACCCACCCCCGCCCGGCAACCACTTCCCACCCACCCACCCATGCTCCAACCCTAAACCCATGCTCCCCTCCCCTCCCCTCCATCGCTCCAGGGAACCGACACCCTGGCGAATCTGCTGGAGGGCTTCCGCTTCGTCATGTGCGCCCACCCCTCGGCGCTGCAGGTGCTGCGGGTTTCGGAGCAGAGCACCACCCGCGGGGGGAGGGGGAAGCTGGGCGGGTGGAGAGGAGACGGGGCGGGTGGCGGGTCATCAGAGCGGCGACGAGAGGGGGACCCGGACTCCTGGAGGGCGTTGTGTGTGGCACAGCAACCTGCTCTGTGTGTGTGTGCGTGAAGGGAGCACAGCAGCACAGCGGTAACCCCGACCCTGCGGGACGCGACATTGTCTGTTCGTACTCGTGGTCTACGTACTTGGAGTTCTGCCATACTCGCGTCTTGTTCGTACCTGCAGGCGTGGTACGACGAGGGCGACAACCGGGACCACCCCGGGGCACGCAGCCGGCCGGGGGTGCGGTACGGCGAGTTTGCAAAGTCACTGCAGTCGGCAGATGCGGGTGACGGCAACGGTAACGGTAACGGTGGTGGCGGTTGGCTCGGCCTCGGGAACTTCCTTAGCGGACGCAGCTTCGCCGGCGGCGATGGCGGCAGCAGCAGCAACGGTAACGGTAACGGCAACGGCACGAGCACAAGCGCCACCGCCGGCAGCGGCAGCGGCAGCGGTGGCCATGGCGCGGCGAGCGGTTGGGCCGGCAACGGTACCAGCAACGGTAACAGCAACGGTAACGGTAACGGTGCTGCGAGCGGTGTCGCTCATCCCTGCGCAGGTAACGGCAGCAGAGCGCCACGCGAGTTCGAAGCCGCGGCTGGGTTGCGCAACGAAGGATTCGAACCGGGGTCGGAGGTGTCCAGCGGGGCGGCGGCAGCCGCCGCCGCCGCCGCGGCGGCGGCGGCGGACGCCGCCGACGCAGCCGACGCGGCCGCGGCGAGCGCCTCACGCGCCGCAGCGATAGCCAGCCAATTCAGCAGCACCAGCAGTGGCAGTGGCAGCGACAGCGATAGTGATGAGCGGAGCATCAGCGGTGCCGGCGCCAGCAGCAGCAGCAGCACCAGCGGCTCCTCGGGCGACGCCTCGCGTGGGGGCAGCATACTGCACATGTCGCGCGGCACGCAGCGGGCGGTGGGCAGCTTCATGGTCATCACGCCCGTGGGTGAGTGAGTGAGTGAGTGAGTGACCCGTGGGTCAGTGAGCGGGCAATACGGACCCACGGGTCGGTGCCCCACGACACCCACCTAGGGGCCCCACCCACGGGCCCACTCGCCATGCCGGTGCCGCTCGCTCGCCATCTCCCAATCACAATCGCACGAAAGCTCGGAACCGCTTGGGCCTTACCCGACATACGGTAGATCTCTCCCTTCGTCACACGGCCCTTCCCGCTCCCCCACACGGCCCTTCCCGCTCTCGCCCCCGCCCCCCTTGGGCCGCTCAACCAGGGATCCCCCAGACCCGCCCGGCTTCCCGCCCCCCTCCGCAGGCGCCTCCCGGCACTACACGCTGTCGTACTCGGACTTTTACCGGCGCTTCTATTGCGACGAGTCGTTCGCGGCCTGGCTGCAGCCCGTGTTCCAAGACCTGGTGGGGGGGGGGGTGGATGATGATGGGGGGGGGAGGGGGGGGTTGCTGGGGGCAGTGGAACTCTGAAGGAGGCGGAATGGGGGAGGCTGGGAGGCGGGGACCCCCCCTGGGAGGCAAAAGGGAGGTGTTGTCTGAGTCGCGCGGGGGTGTCCGCCCACCCGGGGGAGCGAACTCTTCCTGCTGCGCTCCTCCTCCCGCCCTGGCCGCCCTCCCCTGCATTACTCTCCCCCTGCCGCCCTCCTCGTCCCGCCCCACCCCACCTCCCTCCCTCCCCTGCCTTCCCCCTCCCCTCTCCCCTCTCCCCCTCCCCGCCCCACCCTGTCCCCCTCCTCCTCGTCCTCCTCCTCCTCCGCAGGTGGCCCTGATCGCCACCCCCGGCGGCTGGCCCGGCTGCGCCCCCTTCCCCGTCAACCCCTGGACCCGCCTGCTGCTGCTGCAACAGCTGCTGGTGGACACCATCGACCTGCTGGACCCCTTCCACGTGAGGGTCAATGAGGAGCACAGGTGGAGACTGGCGCCAATCAGATACGCGCAGCTGCCAAACGTAGGTGGAGTAGGGACAGGAGCGCCGCCAAGCGTGTGTGTGCGTGTGTATGGGTGTGTGTGGCGTTCTGTGTGTGCGTGTGTGTGGTGTTGTGTGTATGTGTGTGTGGCGTTCTGTGTGTGTATGTGTGACATTCTGTGTGTGTGTGTGGCATTCTGTGTGTGTGTGGTAGCGGAGCCGAGCGGCGCCAAATGCGGAGTGTGGTGTGGTGTGGTGTGGTGTGGTGTGGTGTGGTGTGGTGTGGTGTGGTGTGGTGCGGTGCGTTCCCGGGCTGGCTTGGTGTCGTCCTCCTGCTCGTCCTGCTCCCCGCCGGAATTGCGATACTCGCTCCCCGGACCCGCGCGCGACTGCACGACCCCTCCTGTACGGCGCCTGTACGACGTGTACGACCGCTACTACCGCAGGCTGAATCGTACAAGGAGCGGTTGCGGATGTTGGAGAGCGTCGCCGACACCGCCATGCCCTCCATGAACTCGGTGGGTCGTGTCAGGCCGGGGGTGGGGGGGTGGGGGTGGGTGGGAGGGAGGTGGGGAGGGAGGGAGGGAGGGAGGGAGGGAGGGAGGGAGGGAGGGAGGGAGGGAGGGGAGGGAGGTGGGGAGGGAGGGAGGGAGGGAGGGAAGGGAGGTGGGGAGGGAGGGAGGGAGGGAGGGAGGGGAGGGAGGTGGGGAGGGAGGGAGGGAGGGAGGGGAGGGAGGGAGGGAGGGGAGGGAGGTGGGGAGGGAGGGAAGGGAGGTGGGGAGGGAGGGAGGGAGGGAGGGGAGGGAGGGAGGGAGGGAGGGAGGGAGGGAGGGAGGGAGGGAGGGAGGGAGGGAGGGAGGGAGGGAGGGAGGGAGGGAGGGAGGGAGGGAGGGAGGGAGGGAGGGAGGGAGGGAGGGAGGGAGGGAGGGAGGGAGGGAGGGAGGGAGGGAGGGAGGGAGGGAGGGAGGGAGGGAGGGAGGGAGGGAGGGAGGGAAGCACCTCCTGTAGTAAGGACTGCAGTCTGGAGGCGAAAGGGGCTTTATGGTGGTGGACTGTCAAGGTCTTTCTATGTTTCTAACCGCCGTCGCCACCGTCGCCTGCCACCGCCGCCTACCGCCGCTGCATGCCCTGCTGCAGGTGTTCCTCCGGGTGGGTTGGGCCCGCAGCGCCCGGGACGGCAATTCCAACGAGTATCTCGGCTCGAACGCCAACATACATGAAAAGCTATATTACGTCTACCCAAGCTCCGGCGGCGCCGCCGTCGGCGGGGCTGGCGGTGGCGCCGCCTCCGCCGCCGCTGCCAGAGGCGGCGGCGCCGCCGCCGCCGAGGCGGCCGTCGGCGGCGGCGCCGCACGCTTCGCATACGAGCGCGGCCTCGCCGGCCTGCCGTACATGAGCGTGGATGAGGGCGATGAGGGCACGGGCATTCCGCACTACACCGGCGGCGGCGCCGCCGCCGCCGGCAGCCCTTGGCGGCCCTCCGCGTCTCCCTCTGCAGTTCCGCCCGCGCTTCCCTCCGCTGTCGGCGGCGGCGGCGGCGCCATCCCAGGCGGCGGCTGGCAAGCCTCAGTCCCGGGTCACCCGACTGCTGCGGGTTGGGCGGCGGCTGAGGCTGGGGCAGGAGGGCCTTACGTGGGTGCGGGTTTCGGGCTGGATCCAGTGCCGTACATTCCGCCGCCGAGTGCCCTGGTGGACCCGGCGCAGCTGCTGGTGGAGCAGCCCGGGGGGCAGGGCTCGGGGAGGGCGACGGCGGCGGCGGCGAGAGCTGCGGCGGCGGCGGCGGCGGCGGCGCAGAATCAGTCGCCGCGCGAGGGCGGCAACGGCCAGGCCGCATGACGTCAGCGTCAGCCGCCGTTTGGGCTGACTGGGATTGTGGTTTGGGGGGGGTGACTTTAGCGCCGCAGTGTGGCACCACAGCGCATGGTGTGGTGAGCTGTCACGAGCTTGTCTGTGGGGGGGGAGAGGCGTAACTCGAGACTCTGAGACAGAGCCGACCTCGGCCCTAAGGGCCTGGGGCCGTCTTTGCCTGGCCTGCTGTAAAGTCCTGGACTTGTGCTTGTTGTATCGGCGTGTGTTCGGTACCGTACACCGCAATGTCGTACCTAACCCAAACAATTGTACCTAACCCAAGTGCTGATTGCTGTTGTGGAGGCCCGTGTTGGCTCGGTTGTTAACGGGCTGGCTGCGCGACTGTCTGGCGAGTGTCCTCCTGGGGCCTTATGTGTGTGGTCGGGTTGGGTTGGGTTGAGAGCTGCATGCCCAGTTGCCCACGCGTTGAGCGGGAAGACCGGCAGGCGGATGACAGCCAATGGTGTTTGGCGGTCTTCAGGCGGAATGACGGCCAATGGTGTTTAGCGCCGCTAAACACCATTCCAAATCTAAACCTAAATCTGAGTCTGTCCGTCTCAACCTCTAGTGCAATGCAAATCTCAGTGTGCAGTGGACTGGGACGCATGCATGCATACGTGTGGGCTAAGCATGAGCTGCTGCTGTCTGAGAGAGCTCTGGAGGTTTCGGAATACTCCGGCAGCAGGCTGGTTGGCAGGCTGGTAGCATACGGTATTTTGACCTCTGGTGGCGGCGGCTGTTGACTCACACATGCGGCCTACCCTGTAGGCAGGCGGGCAGGGGAGCGGGCAGGGGGGGCGAGAGGGGCAGGAGGTGAAGCGTGGATCGGTGCCCGAGCCCCTTCGTAAGGCCGTTTTAAGGAAACGGCCCACCCCCTCCAGCCCAGCCCAGCCCAGCCCGCGCCATATTTACACACCCTGCCGCCCAGCCACAGCTACAGCCCGACCTAGCCCAATCCGGCCTCTCCCAACAAAAGCCGCCAGGCCGCCCCTGCTCCCACACTTCCAAAGCCCCCGGCCTTAAAACACGCTGTCGTCGCTGTCATCGCCACCACCACCTCCTCCCCCCTCCTCCTCCTCCTCCTCGTGCTGTACCACCCCAAAATAGCCGTAGCCGCCGCCGCCGCCGCCGTCGCCCAGGCTGTCGTTGTGGATCGCGATCCCCGACGGCAGCGAGTGATCCTCCCCAACGCCACCATCTCCGAAACCATCACCCTCCTCCTCCTCCTCCTCCCCGTCATCCTCCAGCTCCAACAGATCCAGATCCCCCAGGTCGCCCACCACACGGCCGTCTGCCGTCAGCGCCACCTGCGGGACAGCCAGGGCCCGCCGAGAGCCGCCGCCGCCACCGCCACCGCCGCCGCCGCCACCGCGGGACCATGAGCCCAGCCCGCCGTCGACACCAGCTCTCCCGCCGCTGGAGGAGGAGGCGGCGGCGGCGGCGCCCGCCGGCCCGCCAGCGGCGCGGCTGGCGGTTCGGCGGAAGGAGGGGGGGCGGCTGCCGCCGCGCAGCGGCGGCGGCGGCGGCGGCGCCTCCGGCGGCGGTTCCGGCGGCCCCAGGCTGACGGCGCTGGAGGCGTCGGACCAAGCTGGAGATCGAGGAGGGGAGATGGGGGAGGCGGGAGAGGTGGATAGGTGGAGAGCGGGGCGCGTGTGGGGTTTAGGCTGTCAGAGGGCCGCAGAGGGCGTTGCGGGGCCGAACGCGCAGCGGACAAAGTAGCATCATCTCCCTCTGCGCGGCCTTGCAGGGCCTGAAGGGCATTAAACAACTCTTAACCTTAAGTACCCAGCGCCACCGCATCATTGTGTATATCGTATCCTGGATGCACAGAAGCAGCAGCAGCACCACCACCACCCTACCTCCCACCCTACCTCCCACGCTGGGCGCCACCTTGTCCGAACCGGCGTCGTCCGAAGCCGCGTACGGACCGTACCGCGCCGCTGCCCCGTTGCCTCCATTGCCGGCCGTCGCCGCCGCCGCCGCCGCGGCCGACCCCATAATCGGGCCCACCCCCTCCCAGACACCTCCGTCTCCGTCCCCAGCCTCCGCGACGCCGCCGGCGGCCGCGCCGCCCAGCATGGCTGCACCGCCGCGGCGGCTGCCGCCGCCGCCGCCGCCGCCGCCTCCGGCCCTGCCGACTCCCGCTCCGCCGCCGGGGCCGCCTGAGCCCCTCAGCTTTCTGCTCAGCGCCGCCACCTCCTGCTCGTCCATCATGAGATCCAGATCGTCCGACTCCGCAGCCGCTTGCCGTACACGGGAGTACACCCTGCGGGCCTGTATGGCGGGGGACGGAGTGGAGTTATGGTTGGGCGGCGGGAGGGGGGGTGGGGGGCAGAAGAGAAGGGTATGAGTCGGAGGGTTGGAGGGCGGGGGTGGGGCTGTCGCGTTTACCGGTACTTGCACGCACTGCAGTGTGGTGTTGAGTCAAGTGCGCTCAGGCCAGGCCAGGGCAGCCAACCAACCCGCAGCGGATCAGCCCCATCGTCAACACAACACCTACAGCTCTCAGAGCCGCTCTGGCGCATTTGGTGTCTTTTATCGCTCCTGGATCGCTGAGGGCGGGCGGGTGGAGGCATCTGCCGGAGCGTTTTGCCCCCTTTGCTCCACTCTCCCAACCGATACCCACCCCCTTCTGCTCTTGCTCTTGTGGCCCCTTGCTTCCCTTTGCTCTTGCTCTGTGGCCCCACGGGAATAAATAACACACACCACCACACATACACACACACCGCCACGCGCCCCCTCCTCCTGCCCACCTGCCGACCCTTCCAATCCGCCTGAATGCGTACAGCCGCCTGCTCCTGCCGCGCGCCGTACGACCTGCCGTACGGCCCAATGAACGGCCCGTCCACCGCGGGCCCAGTGCCGCCGCCACCCCCACTACCGCCGCCGCCACTGCCGCCACCCCGCGTTATCGTCGCCACCGAAGCGGGCTCCGCTGAGCCGACCCAGTCGGGCTCCACCCTGGTGGTGGAAGCGGAAGCAGGGGCGGCGACATTCGCGGCGGCGACATTCGCGGCGGCGACATTCGCGGCGGCGACATTCGCGGCGGCGGCGGCGGCGGCGGCGGCGGCCCTCGCGAAGGTCCCCCACTCTGCAGAGGGCCCGGCCGCCGCCGCCACTGACGCCAGCGGCTCCCGCGGCGCCAATGCGTCCACCTCCGTTGATAGTCCGGCCACAGTTGGCTGAAGTATCGTCGATGCCGCCGCCGCCGCTACCAGCGGCTGCGGTGGCGGCCGCAGCGGCGGCGGAATTCCAACCGGCGCGGCGCCGACGGTTCGGAGCCGGCGGCGGGTGCGGTGGCCGCGGAACGCCGCCTGGATCCGAGTGGCCGCCAGATCCCGATCATGATCCAGATTCAGATCCAGATCCACCCGTGGCGCCGGATCCGGATCCGGGCCTGACAGCAGCGGCGCTACGGAAGCGCTGGGAATGGCGAAGGCGAGGCTGGGTGCATGGCCGCTGACGGCGGCCGCCGAGGCGGCGGCGGCGGCGCCGGCGCCGCCGGCGCTGGGCGGTGCCGCCGCTGCAGCTCTCATTGCGGCCATGTAGGCATGTGCGATCTCGAGCTGCGAGGGGGGCGCCGCTGCTGCTGCCACTGCCGCTGCTGCCTGAGGTGGGCGTCAGCAGCAGCAACGGTTGGGGCCAGGGGGCCGGGTTGGGGGCTGGGCTTTTGTTTTATTTGTATTTCTTGTGGTTGTTACCGTGTATTTCAGCAGCTCAAGACGCGTCTTCCCAGGGCCGTTGGGCCTATCAAGGTACCAGCCAGCGGACCGTGCCTTCGTGGGGGTGGGGACTGGGGACTGGGGTCTGGGGGAGCTCACTCTGCCTTTGCCTTGGGGTAAAACACTCCACAACAAGCAACGGGGCCAACCGGCAAGCAACGGGGAAAACCGCCGCCCTCTTTCACCCCCCCCCCCTTGCCCGTACCTCGCCCCCGCCGTCGGACTCGGACTCGGAGCTGTCGCCGAAGCGCTCCCTGTACAGCTGCCGCATGCTCTTGGGCCCCGCGCCGCCGCCCAGGCCCGGCCTGTCGCCCGCCGCCGCCGTCGCGGCGCCCCTGCCCCGCCGCCTGCCCCCACGGCCGGCGCCCCTCGCCCCGGCAGCCTCGCCCTTCGCTCTGGCCCCCTCCCTGGCCTTTGCCTCGGCGGTATCGCTGTAGCGCTGCAGCAGTTCCAGAAGCTCCGACAGATGGTCGGTCTGAGTGGAGGCATGAGGGGTGCCACCCGGGATATGGTACCCGGGATGTCCGGGGTGTCCAATGGAGGGCGGGGGGTTGGAGTGGGTGTGGGGGCTGGAGGGGTGCTTTGAGTGCACTGCGTGATATTGGTGGTGATGGTCGCCGCAACCCGGTGGTGGTGGTCGCCGCAACCCGCCGCAGTTGGGCCCATTGGTCGCTTCGGTTCGCCAACGCCGCCAGGATTTGTCTACGTTTACCTGCACCCGTTCACCCCTCATTGTCACTCAAGACTCCCCTTCTCCCCTCCTCCCCTCCCACCCTCCCTCCCTCCCTCGTCCCCACTCGAAAAGCCCCCTCACCTCCTCCCGGTCCTTGGCGGCCCTGAGGCCCGCCCGCAGCGCCTCCGCCGCCGTGCGCCCCGCGCCGTCCCTGACCCGCGGGTCGGCCCCGAAGCGCAGCAGCAGCCGCAGCAGTGGCCGCGAGCGCGACTGGGCGGCCAGGTGCAGCGGCGTGGTACCGCCACCCGGCGGGCCGCCCTCGCCCTCACCCTCAACCCCGACCTTGGCCTTGGCGTGGGCCTGGGGGACCTTGGCGTTGACGTCGGCTCCTGCTCTCAACAGCTGCTCCACCACCCAGGCCAGCGCGCTGCGGGTGCGTGTATGTGTATATATGTGTGTGTACATGTGTGTGTGGATGGATGGGCAGAGAGGGGTTAAGAAGGAAGAACCGCTAAGAGGGGGCTGGGGGGTACAGGAAAGTGGGTTGGAGGTGGGGAGGTGGCCCGGGTAAAACATACACGCACGCACGAGGAGGCGACACGCACCCGGCGGACTGCTTCGGCCGCTCCGTCGCCATCTTGGCGTGGTTGATCCGGTTGGCCTCCCGCAGCCGCGTCGCCGCCGCCGCTGCCGCCAGCACCTGGTGCAGCGGCCGCCGACCCGCGTCGTCGGCGGCGTCCGGGTCGGCGCCCGCCCTCAGCAGCACCGCCACACAGCATCCTTCCATCCCTGGACCGTGGAGGTGAGGCCGAGAGCAAGCCAGGTGCAGCGCGGTGCGACCGCGAGCATCGCGCGCGTCGATGGACAGGCGGCGGCCGCCGCCGCCGCCGCTGCGGCGGCGGCCGCTGCCGCCGCCTTCGGCGGCGACGGCGGCGGCAGCCGCCCCGACCACTGTGGCGACGAAGGACCCCGACGTGCCGGCGGCGGAGGCGGCGGCGAGGGCGTGAGGTGCCGCCGCCGCGGTGCATCGCCGCCACGCGGGCGGCGCGCCGCCCGCCGGCGTCGTCGTACTCGTCGTCTCGGGGGTACGGCGGGAGGTGCTCGCGGGAGAGGAACAGCAGCAGCTGCAGCAGCTCCGAAAGGGTTGTGGTTCCGGAGCCACCGCCACCACCGCCGCCGCCGCCGCCTCCATGGCGCTGCTGCTGCTGCTGGTGGGATCGGGACTGGGAGAGACGCGCAGTACGGCAGGGGCTGCGGTGCGCGGACGGCGGTGTCTGGGGAGGGTGCTCTCGGCAGGCGCTGTGTATGATTGCCTGGGGCGAGAAGGAGGAAGAGGGTTTAGGGAATACCGGTATGTGATGTTGGGTTGGGTTGTAAGGCGGTTTGTATTCGAGGCCTGAGACGAGATCGGAGTGATGGATGGTGGTGGCGGCGATAGTGGTGGTGGTGGTGGTGGTAGTGGTGGTGGTGATGGCGGTGGTGGCGGTGCTGGACGCCGAGCATGTCACCTCCCGGCACCCCAGGTCCCCAGCCCCCCACCTCCCCTTACCCCCCTCCCCTCCCCCCCCTACCTTGTGAAGCAGTGTCTCTCCGGACGGGTCCCGCACATCCACAGAGGCCCCCGCGGCGATGAGGACGCGGAGGCGCAAGTCGCCCTCGGGCAGCCAGCAGTCTGCGGGGGTGAGGTGGTGGGTGGGGGTGGTGGGTGGGGGTGGTGGAAGTGGTGGTGGCGGTGGTGGCGGCGACGGCATTCAACTGGCCCTATGCCCCAAACGCCGTCCCCTCTCTTGCCCGGCCCGCCGTCACTGTCCTAAACCCTCCCCATAAATCGACTGCGCCGTCCCTCCCCGCGACTCGGCCCCCTCCCCTTACCCGACCCTTCCCCTCCCCTGACCCCTCCCCTCACCCAACTTCTCCCCGTACCCGACCCCTCCCATCACCCGACCCCTCCTCCCAACCTCACCCGAGGTGAAGACCCGCAGCAGGGGTGTGCCTCCCCCCCAGTCCACCGCATCCGGGTCCGCTCCCGCCCCCAACAGCAGCTCCATCACCGTCGCACCGCCACGACCCGGGCACTGCGCGGCGCGGTGGAGGGGCGTCTCGCCCGCGGCGTTGCGCGCATTCACCGCCGCCGCCGCCGCCGCCGCCGCCGCGGCGCCGAGGCCTGCAGCCGCGCACGTGCCACGTGGGTCAGTGGCGACGGGGTCTGTGCATCTGTTGTGTCCTTGAGAGTGTGCGTGCATGGGTTTGGGTCGTAACGGCAGCGGCAATACCCTCACGGAGGCGAAGTGCTGGAGGGAGAGGGTGCCTGCATGTTATGTATGCTATGGTTCTTGTTGTTGTTCTTGTTCTTGTGGCTGTATGTGTATATGTGTCTATGTGCGTGCATTCGCCGGTGTGTTGGAGTACCGGTAGGGTGTGTGGGCTTGCCAGTGCGATTGCTGCGATTGTGTGTATATATGCCTCTCCTCCCGTTACACTCCAGGCACCTGTCAACAGCCCATCTTCCCCTCAGCCACTCGCCTGCCTCCGCCTCCGCCTCCGCCATCGCCCTCCTCGCCTGCTGCCCCCCTCCTTCGCCCAGCCGTATCTTCATGAGCAGCTCCGCAACGCGCACCGCGTCGCCTCGCGCTGCCGCCCAGTGCAGCTCGGTGTTGCCGCGCGACCCGCCACCACCCGACGGCGGCGACACGGGTGCCGAGGCGGATGCTGCCGGCCCGCCGCGGCCCGGCGGCGACGAGACCGGTGCCGTGGCGGATGCTGCCGATCCGCCGCGGCCGGGCGATGACGCCAAGGCGGCGGCGGGTGGCGAGGTGGCGGCGGCCGCCGAGACGGCGGCCGCCAGGCGCTCCGCGTCCGTCTTGGTGTAGGCGTGACCCATGGGTCGGGACTTCCAGGGGGGTACCTCGTATGGCGGCGGGAACACGGTGACGAATGGAGGGCGCCGGCCTGTGTGCAGCAGCACCACCACCACCGGGGTGCACTTACGTGTGATCACTCAGGGCTCAGGGCTCAGGGCTCAGGCGATGAAGAGTCGCCGCCGTAGTTGCCTTAACCACACCCCCAATCACCCAGATCCGCTTCGCTTGCACGCTTCAACCACCCACTCAGCCACCCACCCACCCACCCAGCACCCACCCGTATAGACCAGCTCTCCCTGCTGGAACGCGTATAGCTGCTGCTGCTGGTGGTGTTGCTGGTGGTGGTGGTGGTTGGTGCGCTGGGCAGATGGGGAGCGCCCGCCGGGGGAGCTGCTGCGCCGCTTGCTGACGCCGCGGTCCTCGCCGCCGCTACCGTCGCTGCCGCTGCTGGCGGCAGCTCGCGCGCCTTCCTCTCCGGCCGGGGCTGCGCCCCTGCCCTTCAGGTACCTCAGCGTGTCTTGCATGCTGGGGGAAGGGGCGAAGAGGGTTCGAGCCAGGCAGTGAGCTAAAATGAGGGGCGCAAGCGATAGAGGTGGAGGGAGATAGAGAAGGGGGGGGGAGGACGGAGGAGCAGGCGCAGGAGCGGGTGGGGGCATGTCCACATGTGGTGTGCGGCCTGAATACGCCCTTTGACACGAGCAAAGTGGCCATAGGGCGATGTGGGGGCGGGGTTGTTAGGGTTGGGTTTTAGGCACGGATGGCATCCTGGCGGTGCCCGAAAAGCGCCGAATGGGAGGTACAGGTAGCGTAACGTCTTGTTCCATACTGGGAGGCAGCCAGGCAGCCAGCCAGAGGTCCCCGACGCACCGGCGATGCAGCTCCGGGTCGCCCCACGACCCCTCCAACATCTGGCCCACCCGCACCAAGCCACGAGCGCCCGTGGCGCTCGCACAGCGTCGCCCCACCGAAGGCGCCAGCCGCGGCGGCGGCGACGCCGCCGCCGCCGCCGCCGCGGCGATGACGACGGCCCGCCGAAGGTCGCCACCGATGCCGCGCACGCGCGCCTCCGGCGGCGCCAGCCGCCGGTGGCCACCCGGCAGGACTCCAAGCTGCTGCGCCGACCCGTGGGTCACTCTCGGCGGCTCCGCCGCCGCGCCGCGGCGGGAGCCCGCGGCGGCGCGCGCTGCTACGGCGTCCTCCGCCTCCCCCACCTCCCCCTGGCCCTGACCCGGCTGCTGCTGCTGCCAGCTGCTGCTGCTGCTGCTGCCGCTGCCTCCTGCCAGGGGGAAGGCTCCTATGGGTATCTGCCCCAGCTCGAATGCGAATGTGGGATGAGGCGGCGGAGCCGGCCTGCTGGCGGTGGGGGTGGCGGTGACGGCGACGGCTGCGGCGGCCGCACCGGCGGAGGCGAAGGGCGAGGGCTCCGGCTGCCAGTGTGTGGGGGCGCCTGCGGGTGCTTCCGGGACCCTGGACCGCCCAGGTTGCGGAGGCGGCTGCGGCGGGTGTGCCTGGGGCTGCTGGCGCGATGTGGGGGGCGGTGGCGGCGGCGGTGGCGCACTGCTGGGGCGCTGCCGAGCGCTGCCGGGCGTAGCGCTGGCGGTGGCGGTGGCGGTAGTGTTGGCAGAGGAAGGGGGTTCAGGCCCCAGGGCGAACCGCACGCGGGGCGGTGACGAGGAGGAGGAGGAGGAGAGAGGTCGGGGGCTGCCGCCGGGGGGTACCGCCAAGCCAGTGGGCCGCCCGGCCGCTTGGTCGCTGGGCCGCGGGGCCGCGGTGGCGTTGGCGGCAGCCGTGGACACGGACGGGTAGGAGGGGTTGGTGGTGGTTGTGGCGGGCGGCAGCGTTACCTGGAAGCCGTAGCGGGAGTGGAAGCTGGGGGGCCCGGCCTCTCCGTCTCCTGCGGGTTCTTGAGCGTGGGGTCCGTTTCATCGCGTGGGCGGTTCCGTGAGGGGTATGGAAAAGGTACGGTACGGCACGGATGGGCGTCGCAGTCATCCATCTCCTCTTTTTATCACCCCGCCATTCCGCACCAGCCCCGCACCCAGCCACCCAACCCATTCACCCAGCCACCCATTCACCCAACCACCCACCTGCCCGAACTGCCCGCCTGGCATCCGCCTCCGCCTCCAGACTTGGTCCAAGCTCCGGCGCGCGGCCCTTCGGCTTCTTCCTCTCCTGCTCGCATGGCGATTTCCATATCGCGTGGCGTTACATGTACAGCCGGTACCGGTATACAAACACGCGGTTGGCAGGGTAAGGGCAACCAGGGCAAGGTGCACCAGTCGTTGTACGCGTGCGTGCGTGCCGGAAGGTATGAGCACCCCACGGCGCATGGGTTTGCGTGCGTTTGCGCGATATGTGCGTGCAGGCAGGCATTCACTCGCAACCACCACCACCACCACCACAACAACAGTACCATCACCCCCACCACCACCGCCCCCCCCCTTTCTCTCCGCGCGGCTCACTCGCACCACCAGCCGGGCCGTCTTGGGCGCCGCCACGGCCCTCGCCGCCACCAGATCGAGGGTGACCGGGAGGCCCATCTGGCGGCGCAGATCGATCTGTGTGTAAGCGTGTGTAAGGAGGAGTGAGGGAGAGGGAGGAAGGAGGAGGGAGGAGGGGGGAGTGGGATACGGAGGGATATGGAGGGAGGGAGTTTCGGGGGACAAGGCTGCTGCGAAGCTTCTCGACTGCTGCGGCTTTAGGATAATACACATTACATTGTTTACGGGAGTACTTGTCGTACCTCATGCTCGGCCGCCCGCTGGTTGGTCAGGAGGGACGTCGGCGGGTAAAACGGCAGGACCGCCTCCGCCGCCGCCGCCGCCGCCGCGCCGGTGCTGCCCAGATCCGCCCCATCCGGCCCCTGCCGCCGTCGCCGCTGCTGCTGGGGCCCTGCTGCCGCTACCGATCCCGCCGCCGCCGTCACGGCACGCTTCACCGGCGAAATGCCGTACATGTGTCGTACCGCGTCCTCCGCCAGCTTGCTCTTGAGTGTGTGGTGCACGGGTGTGGACGACCCACGGCTCAACACCTGCGGAGGAGAGGCACCGCGAAAAGACGGATGGACGATCTTCACCTCCCTTCCCTTCCCTTCCCTTCCCTTCCCTTCCCTTCCCTTCCCTTCCCTTCCCTTCCCTTCACCTCCCTTCCCTTCCCTTCACCTCCCTTCCCTTCCAGGCTGACCAGCAGGGAGACCCAGAAAGCGCGAAGTGCCTCTCGCCCTTCAAAACAATGGAAGGTCACACCGCGACACCGTGACACACCGGTTGTTGGGACAAGGGCCCGGTTGATTACGGTAGGTGGTTGATGGCCCCGTTTTTGCGCTTTCCTGGAGCCCTGGCTGGCTGCCCGGCCCGGCCCGGCCCTACCCAGTCCCCAGCTCCTCACCCGCCTGACGGCCTCCGTGTCGGCAGTGACCCACGGGTCGGCCCCGGGCCGCGGCGGATGCACCTGGTGAGAGCCCGGCTCCCGGCCACGGCCCTGCGCCAACCCCACCAGCCGCTGAAGAGGAGGCCCCGGACCGCGCCGGCTGCCGCCGGCGCTAGCGCGCCGCCTACGCCCGCCGCCGACGCCACCATCACCGCCGGCAACGTCGTCTTCGTCTTCGTCGTCATCGTCGTCGTCGTACACCCAGGGGTCCTCAGCGTCCCGTCGGTCCGCCTCCGCCAGCAGCGCCCGGCCGGCGGCGCTGAGACTTTGCCGTACATTGCCGGCGCCGACGTCGCTGCCGTCGTCGTCGCCGACCTCCCGCCAGCCGCCGCGCAACACCCGGCCGGATCCGGTCCCCGCAAAGCCGCCACCGCCGCCTTCTCCACCGCTGACGCCGCCGCCATCGGCTCCCGCCGCCGCCGCCGCCTCCGCTTTCTCCGCGGCGTGCCGCAGGGCCCGACGCAGAGGCACCTGCGCAACGGGTCCGCCGCGCTCTTGCGGTTCTCCTTCCTGGCCCCAGTCCCAGTCCCAGTCCGGAATCCTGCCCCCCAAAGCGGGGGTGAGCTAAACCTGCTGTGTGTGTCTATCTCAGGAGTCTTGCAACTCCCCGAGAGAGAGAAACCGCTGTGACGTCTGGTGTGACGTTTCGCGGCCTCCTTGCGCCAGGGGGTGCGCTCCTCGTGCGACCGTACATGTGCGGTTGTGGCCCCGCGCGCAGTGACGGTCATGCGTGTACAGCAGTACGACGGTACGACGCACCTTGGCGAGCTCGTCCACGGCTTGCCCTTGCGCCGACACCCGCTCCCGGAGCCGCCGCCCCCGCTCCTCTACTTCGGACAGGGCCAGTGGAGGAGAAAGCGGCGAAGCCGCCTCCGCCGCCTCCGCCTCCGCCGCCGCGCCCACAGCTGCCGCCGCCGCTGCCGCCACCGCCGCCGCCGCGGCCTGGGCATCGCGGCGGTCCTTGTCGTACCGGTCCAGTCCGCCCAGTCCGCCCAGCCGCAACGCCTGTAAGCGCCTGTCAGGCGAGCAAGCAAGCGAGCGAGCAACGGGTCCGTACATCCATACATCCGTACAAAAGCGCCACCTCAACTGAAATACCCTACCGCTATGGCGATACCCACCACCCAGCGCCCACAGCCCAAAACACACGAATAACCATACACACGGCTGCAGAGCGGTCTCGTTAATGCAGGCCCTTGGAGGCCCGGGGGGCGAAGCACAACACAGCCTCGGTTACCTTTTCTTCGATTCGCCTTTGTCACCTCACGCAGCCAGCCAGCCAGCCAGCCACCCACCCCCCCACCCCCCCACCTGGCCACATCTTCCTGTGCCGCCACCAGCTCGGACATCCGCCGCAGGGCCCCCAGCGCCGCGGTCTGCCGCCCAGCGGCGCCACCAGCGCCACCAGAACCATCGCCGACGGCACCGCCAGGCGCGTTGCGGACGCCGCCGCCGCCGCCGCCAGCTCGTTGGTCCGCCGGCGGAGCCGCGTCATCGGCCCTCGCCGCCGCCGCGGCAACCGCCTTGGCTCCCGCCGCCGCCGCCGCCGCCGCCTGCTTAGCGTCCATCAGGATCCTCTCCCTGGAGCTCTTGCTGACACCGTGATGGCCCCGCAGCCCGCTTCCAGCGCCGGCGGGGGCGGCGGCGGCGCCGCCGCCGCCGAGGCGGGAGCCCCCTGGCGGCGGCGGTTCCAGCAGCTCCCGCGGCGGCGGCAGTACGACATCGCCGTACATGATGCGGTCCTGCAGGGTGCGCAGCTGATCCACGGCCTGCGAGGGTTTGAGGGCAGCCGCGTTTTGGGTACCGCGCATTTGAGCGGGTGGCTCCCCGGTATGGATCTGGGTTTGGGTCTGCGTCTGGGTCTGGGTTTGGGTCTGGGTTTGGGTCTGGGTCTGGGTTCGGGTCTGCGTCTGGGTTTGGGTTTGGGTTTGGTTCTGGTTCTGGGTTTGGGTTTGGGTTTGGTTCTGGGTTTGGGTTTGGGTCTGGGTCTGGGTATGCCAAAAAGTCGTAACCCCACGCCAAGCCGTACCACGCCACTCCACCCCGCGGACGCCCCCACGGCTGTCCCACCTCCGCCGCCCCACGACCCACCTCCGCCAGCACCCTGCGCTGCTCCGCCGCCGTCAGCCCCAGAGCCCTGCTGAGCTCCGCCGCCGGGAGGCCGCCACTTGCCGTACCGTCGCCGCCACCGCCGGCTGCCGTACCACTGCTACTGCCGTACATCAGCAGCAGGTGGCCGTCGATGGCGTTCTCCCACAGCCGCTCCGCCATCAGCGCCCCCAGCTGAGCGCCGCCTTCCTGGCGGGCCCGTGCTGCCCAGGTCGCCACCTCCGCTGCGGACCAGCTCTCGGGCGGCCGCCGCAGCACCTCCACCCACTCGCCATCATCCTGAGAGCACGTGCCGTTTGTTTTGTTGTTTTGTTGTTGTTGCCACAAAAAGGTAAATAAGGGTGGTGTAGTTGTCACATGGGGGCGTGTTATATGGAAACAAGGAGAAGCTGGGATTTTGGTGGCGTGTATGTAAGATGGGGACATGGGGCAGGGCGGGGTTTGGATCGCATTCCCGGACTCGCGTAAGGGGGTTGAGGACAGCAGGCAACGGACTGGGAGTCTGGGGCCGGGATGAGCGGCTGACGGGCGCGACCTGGGCCCGCCGGACAGCTTGGCTTGGCTGCAGCTTGCAGCGAGCCATCACGCAACCCCCCACACCAAGATTTACAGGGTAGCCATGCCCTCTTGCATCCTAACGAAATGCTAGGGCTGTGATGGGAGGCCGGGGGTTCAACACAACCGACATGTGCACACCGACATCCGTCCCCCGAGGACGCGTACATGAGGACCGCCTGCCGCACCTTAGGAAAGTTTGCCTGGGCTGATCGGCCCCAATCAAAGTCGACCTCATAGTCCGGGGCTGCCGTTCGCCGGCTTATCTTAAAGGCCATTCGCGTTGACCGTTACGAAACGCCGTTGTTGCTTGACCAGCGATGTCTTTTCAAGCGTCGAGCCATATTATATGCTGCTTTCATGACTGATTTGTTGTGACATGAATTGAAATGCCAGATGCTTTGGCGAGATTGAGCTCCGAGGACCGTTATGTATAGCCGGCCGCTTTTCCACCATGGCAAAACATCCACCAACCCAACCGCTTATAGATCTCGGTCGGTGTTATCTGAGAAGTAATCGTTACAGCTCCTGGGTACCGTCGTGCAACATCCAGCTCGACCTGTGATACAACGAGAAACCAATAAAACTATACTCATAGCGCTCTTTGCTTTCTGTGCGCCGGACGTCCCACCCTCATGCAGCAGCTGTCAGTGAGTATTAAGGGTCGATTTTTCGAACGCTTGGCGCTCCAGAGCGCGCTTGGATTCATTGAGTGGCTCACGTCGCACATCGACTTCTGCCTTTGCGCAGGGCGCGCGGAGCTCCATGCGGCCCCTCTTTGGCCAACGTGGCGCTGCCAGGGCCGTCCACGCGAGCGCGGGCGCGAGCTCGGACTACCGGTGCGTCCCGGCAAGCATCTCCATGCGTGCACGACGCTCCAAGGGCGTGGCAGCGAACGAGACCACCCTCATCCCCATGCGACACGCGGCCGCTGGCATCCCGATTCCCCCGCATTGCCTCAACTCCACGTCAGCTGTCAAATCCCGCGCCGCGATGGGACTCCGCGCGGGGCTTCACGGCTTCTGACTTCTGCCACAGACCCCACACCAGCACCAGGCCCACGCAAGCAGCGCCCGCGCGCGGAATTTGCCTCGACGGCCGTTCAATTCCGCTGCATCCCGTTGCCGCCGCAGCCGCCTACTGCTGCTGCTGCTGCCGCAGTAAGCCGCACTTCCACACGCACCGCACCCGCCGCCGCCGCCGTTCGCGTGTGTGTTGTGTGTGTGCGTAGGCAGTCGCCGCTGTTCCGGGCATGTGCCACCTTGACGGCCTTCGCGTTGCTTATCATGCTGGCCTTGTAAGTGCCCTACCGTACACTGCTGTACACTGCTGTACCGCTGTCGTACGCACCCGCACCCACCACTCCGCTCGCGTGCAAGTGCCACCGTCACCACCACCGCCGCCGCCGCCACCGCCCAACACATCCATCCAACACGTTGCCTATCCTCCTTCAAACAAGTCGCCCCACTTTTGATTCCAGAACACAGAAACTGCGACCCCTCTGCCCCTCTGCCTCTCGGCCCCACGCCGGGCCACCACGCTCCCCTTCAACCGGACGCCGCTGCCGCTGCCGCCCCCACTCCTCCCGCCCCCCCCCGCGGTATCATTTTTACCCCCCTCCCCAAAGGCCGCTGGCGCGCCGCACGCTGCTGGGAGTGGGTCTCGCCACGACTCTGGTCTCAGTGCCCATGGGCCCCGCCTCAGCGGAGGGATCCAACCCCGCCTCCGCCTCCGCCTCCTCTGGGGTGGTGATCGATGTGGAGCACCGGCGGGGCGAGGTGCGGGAGGGGGGGAGAGGGCGCCGCTGTCCTGGGGACCTGAGGACCTGGGCTTTAGGCAGGACAGGGGCATCACCACCACCACTAATTCACCACCACCACCCACCACCACCGCCACCGCCGCAGCCACCACCACCACAAGCCCTATCACCCGCCCCACCCCACCCCACCCCACCCCACCCCACCACCTCCGCCCGCAGGTGCGCTACAGCGAGGCGGAGTGGCGGCAGCGGCTCACTCCGGAGCAGTACCAGGTGCTGCGGAGGGAGGCCACGGAGCGCCGCTGGACCAGGTAGGGCGCGGAAGGGAGGGTTAGGGAGGGAGGGAGGGAGGGAGGAGGGAGGGAGGGTTAGGGAGGGAAGGGGGGAGGGAAGGAAGGAGGGAAGGAAGGAGGGAAGGAAGGAACCGCCTTGATTGCCATGCAACCCCACCTCTCTCGCTGCGGCTCGTATTTCCTGCCCACCTCCCCTCGACACGCCCGCCCTTCTCCACCCCACGTCCCCACCCCAGCCCCTTCAACTACGAGAAGCGCCCCGGCGTGTTCAATTGCGCGGGCTGCGGCGCCCCGCTGTTCAACATGTCGTCCAAGTACGAATCCGGCACCGGCTGGCCGTCCTTCTTCCAGCCGCTGCCAGGTACGGCACGGCACCGTACCGTTTGCGGCCGATGGTACCCGGGGCGGTGGGGGCCGGGGGGACGAGGCAGTTTGCGGGCGGGTGTGATGGTGATGGCGGCGGGGCGGGTAGCTACGGCGCGTGGGTTTTGGCTAGCTGTCTCCACACCGGTGGACACCTGGGGAGTCTCCACTCACCTGCCCCTGCGTCTCACACTCGGCTCCTCACCCCCTAACGGCGCTCTCGCAAGGCCGTGCCCTGCCCCTCCCTCTCCCAACTCTTCCCACCTCTTCCAACTGATGTGTCTTTCGAGCGTCACGACGACCCGTCTGAACCGACTGACCAAAGCTTACTACGGGGGCCAGCCGCCCCTTTGCCACCCCTCCTGCCTCCTGCTCTGCACCCCCCCGGCGGATCCTCCAGCACCCCCGCCACTTCCCGCGACACCCCACCCGAACGGCCCTCCCCCCCACCACCATGGCGCACCTCACGACTCCCAACGGCCCCCTCCCCCCCTCCCCCCTCCCCCCTCCCTCCGGCCTATACGTGGATAACTCCCCCGGCCTCCACCCCAGACGCCGTGACGGAGGTACCCGACTACTCGATCGTGTTTATGCCGCGCACCGAGGTCCGCTGCCGCCGCTGCCAGGGCCACCTGGGCCACGTCTTCGACGACGGCCCGCAGCCCACCGGCTTGCGCTACTGCATGAACGGGGCGGCGATGACGTTCGAAGCCAGCGGGGAGGCAGCGGCGGCGGCGGAGCAGGCGGCAGCGTGAGCGCGAGCTGAGTGGAGGGTAAAATGAAGATACGGTACCGCAGCGAAGGGACGGAGACGGCGTAAGCGAGCTGAGGAGGGGGGAAGGGGGGCTGAAGGAAGTTGCGATGTGGCGGTGTGTTGGCGGCGTGAGTCCTCAAACACGCCTGGCGTAGTAGGGAGGAGGGAGCGGAAGGGGCGCTGCAATGTGGCGGCAGCTGTGGAAGGAGCAGCGGTTTTGGATGTGGTTTCGGAGGGTGAAGATCGGGCGGCAGTTCTGCGACAAGGGCGACGGGGGCGTTTGCGAAAGGTGGTAGAAAAAAACTAATGAAGCAGCAAGCAGCGATGCATGCCGAGGCGACGTTGGCCAACGCACCAAGCGGCGTCGCGGGGACACAGCCGCCTTGCGGTCTCGCGGGGTCGCCGTTTCACAGCGTGCGTTACATGCAATGTGTGAGGATGCGAGGAGATGAAAGGAGTGTGTGTGTGGTCGAATTCCGGGGCGTGCGCGCCTGCCCAACCCGCCTGCCTTTCGCCGCGGCCACCACCACCAGGCCAGCAAAGCCGGAGGGCGGGGCGGGCCGGCAGGCGGGCCGGGCGACAAGACGGCGGTGTGCCTGGGATACGTCATGTACCGAGTACAGCACGGTCGCGCTGCACGGGGACAACGGGACCAAAACAACATAACCGAAACACCGCAAAGTCGTGCAGTGTGGGAGTCCAGAGTCCACAGTCCGCAGTCCGCTTTCGGGATGGATCGTAGTTCGCAGGACCGCGCCGCGGCCCACATCCGCCGCATGCAGGTACGACGGCGTACGACCGGCACAATGTACGACATACAAAGCGCCAACGTGTCGACGCGAGAGGCACGAGGGACAGACACACGCGCATACGACAGGACAGGACAGGATAGCCGAGGAGAGATGCACATGCACCTGGTCCCACGTAACGACGGCGGGGACGACGACGATGACGATATTGAGGCCACACGAGGGAGGACCTCCAAAAAGGCTTCGATGCATCAGTTCGCTCCGCTTCGCCCTCCGCTCCATATTAAGGATATTACCGACCGCCTCACCCAGCCACACACGCTCTCGACACACTCGCTCAATCGCACGCGCAGCTGTAGCAGCAATGCTGGCAATAGCGAAGCTGCGTTCGCCGCCGGCTGCTTGCGCCAGCGGCTACAATACACTACGCACTGCCCCGCAGCGCCCTGGGTCGGGTCGGGTCCGAGCAGACCCATGGGACATGCCCGTCGACACCGCGCGCTGAATTCACGTTGCCACCACCGTACCTATCTCTCACACCTCCCACTGCCCCCACAATGACAAACAACAAAACAAGAAAGGAAGGAAGCGAAGGAAGGACGGAACGCGGCGGGGAAAGGAGGCAGGCCTCATCGCAAAAGATGCAGCAGCGCATGTGCGCCTCTGGCCGGGGGGCGGATTGCCCGTCGTAATAAATATACCGGTACCTATTTCAGAGTTGGGGGGAGGGTGTGCGATGCGATGCGCACCACAGCTACCTAGCTACCGGTATCGCTGCTGGAAGGCACAGGCGCCCCCAAAGCGGGGGCTGCAAAAGAATATACGGTCGCCCGGGAGCGCGGGAGGTGGCCGCGCCCCCGAGTGGATGGGACGTGGAGACTTGCCATCCGACGGGACACACGGTGCACCCACCTCCCACCGCGGACGGAAAAAGCCAACCGACCGCAGCGCCGCAACCACAACCGTAACCGCAATCGCCCACATGCACACACGCGCGCGTGTGTGTGCGTGCTTGTGTGTGTCCGTGCGTGCGTGCGCTTTTGCCCGCGGCCGGCCCGCAAGGGCGCCGCCGCGCCGTTAGCAAGCAAGCACACACTTATTAGCAGCCCCCGGGTCGCGCCGCCGTGGCGCCCCGCCCCCTTCCAGGGAGGCGATACGACAGGACGAACCCGGGGCTCCGAAACCCAGCGGGCCATAATGAAACAAAGGCTCCAGACGGACCCGAGATATATGAAAAACCCACCCCAATCACACACCACACAGCCACCGTAATGCCGTGGAGGAGGAGTGTGCGCGGCGCAAGCGTGCGCCGGCTCAGGTGGTCCGCCGCCGTCCCCCCTTCGTCAATTCGATGCCGGTCACATCCAAACGCACGTGCCGTACTTCAGACGTTGAACCCCTAAAACCCGAACATCAAAGCCCAGGGCGTCAGGCTGCAAGGGCTGATTCCATGCGCTTCTGCCCATCGCGCTGCCTGCTGCAACCCGCCTGCTGCTACCATTATCCATTAACCAGCCGCGAGGAAAACGTGAGCCGGCAGAGTTCCGCACCCCCCCCGGGCCCCAAACTTGCAACAGCCGCAGCGCCCGCGGGAACCCTTCCAATCCATTCCTGTGCTCTCCATCATCCATTTCATCCGGTACCGGTAGTCCACCCCTCTTTCCAACGACATCAAACGCAGGATCGACCGACCAGGGAATCACTTCCAAAGCACGTCCAACGCTCGCACTTCCAACCCACCGGCCGTCTCTGTTCCTTCGCTGCGATATCTTCTTTTTTATCCACCGGCCGTCAGTTATCGTATGTGCTTCCTCCAGCCCCTCCCAGGGACGACCTCCGTGCCCACGGGCCACCACCAGCCGGGTGAGTCCCTCCTTCCCACATGTCCCGACAGCCCTGATCAATTTAATCCAATGCACACCCTTCAGATCCCGCGGCCGGCCTCCGAGCGCGGGCGCACCACCCACTACCAAAGGTCCTGCGACGTCAAAAAGTACGTCAAAAAGTACGACATATCAAAGCACTAAGTCCCTCATTTACGCCAATACCCAGAGTACGGTGACGGGTGACCAAAGCTTCAGAAAGTGCCATCGCAATGGATTGCAATCGACCGTTCTTCGAGCGCCCATTCAAAGCGAGCGAGCAAAGCGAGCGAGCGAGCGAGCACGGGCATGGAGACAAGCCACACGCCGCGCCTGTCGCTCAGTGCCAACAGCCTGCCTTCGAACCAACCGACAACGACAACCAACCCTTCGGAGTATCTCTCCTTTGCGCCAATTTCGTGGTAACCCCACCGCCAGGCAGTCCCCTGCCGCCCAACACCTCCCAAATTCCAACCAACCGCCAATAGCATTGAACCCACTCATCGTCCAGGCGCTCATCGCCACCCCAGTTCGAACCCGGGACTCCGCAACCCACCTCGACCACCTTTTGCATACCGTACCACGCCCACCATCGCCACGCCAACCGCGCGAACGCCCTCCTCTCCACCTCCATTGCAACCAACCCCTCACCCCGCCCCCGGACACACATTCAGTCAGTCCACACCAGGGCCCCATTTCCCCTCACCGCCCCTCCTCCCCTCAAACACCCACGCCGCCGCCGCCGGGCGCTGCCGCCTCCTCCTCAACCACCGCCTCGCCCCGCTCCGCCTCCTCCGCCTCGCCAACCTCCTTGCCGCCGCCGCCGCCGTCCACACCACCCCCGCCCCCCGCCCCCTGCGCCGCCGCCGCCGCCGTCTCCACCGCCGTCGTCGTAGAGGCCGCGGCCAGCGTGGTGCCGACGTGCATGCCCGCCGCCTCCACCGCCGCAATCTTCTGTTCCAGTCGTACGGCAATCTTGGCCAGCGCGGATCTGATTCCCTTAAATCCGGGCCGCTCCTTGGGCTCAAAGCGCAGGCAGGCCTGCCCCACCTTTGCTAGGCTCTTGTTGGTCCAGGGAGGCCACTGGAGCTTGAGGGTTCCGCTCTTGACCCCCAGGAGCACCTGGCCGGCCTGCAAGCCGGCGTAGGGTCGCTCGCCGGTGCACATTTGCCACAACACCACGCCGAACGAGTAGACGTCCTGTCGGGGGAGGCGAGGGGAAAGGGGAGTGATGTGCTTCATTAATATACGGTAACATGCGACACTGCGGACGTTGGGAGGAGGGGCGTGGAAGGAGGAAACTAGGCAGACCGAATTTGGGCGGGCGGGCTGGTTGGCTGACAGACACACGCAGAGATGGAAATCGTGGGCAGCAAACGCCCGACACCATCGCCGACAACAGCCTTGGACTGGACTGGACTGAACCCCACATCAAACGTCACGAACCGGCCCCGACCTAGACCCCAGTACCCGCACTATGGGGAGGGGGGGCAGGGCGTGATACCCGTATGCTCCTTTATGAGGGGGAGGGGGGAGGGGGGTTCACTCCAAGCCCGGGCCAAAGCCCGCACCCACCGATGCCTTCCTGCACCTCCCCGCGCATGACTCCGGCGCCAGATACACCACGGTGCCCCAGTTCTCGTTCGTGATGGTCTGCTCCGAAGCCTCCAGGGCGGTCGCCAACCCAAAGTCCGACACCTTGCACACGTAGCCCAGCGGGCTGCCGGCCTGGGACGTCAGGAGCACGTTGCCAGGCTTCAGGTCGCCTGCGTGTGGGTGTGGGGGGGAGGGGGGTTAACACGTATAGGCCGGGGCGGGGAGGAAAAGGGCGGGGCGCAGATGCAAAGCAGAAGGGCCAGCAGGCCCGCTGGCTGCGCCGGACCCTTCTGACTGCAGCCGCTGCAGCCACCGCCACAACGACGTGTGGGAACAGGTGGCAGATTTCCACAGCTCTGCGGCGGCAGCTCCGGAGGAGGAGGAGGAGGAGGAGCGGGCAGCAACGCGGGAACACCGCGCACCCAACCCCCCCACCCAGCCACCCACCGTGGATGATGTTGAGCGAGTGCAGGTGCGCCATGCCCGCCGCCACCTCCTGCAGACACCACAGCAGCGCCCGCATGGCGGACAACATCGCCAGCGGGCCCTTGTCCGGGTGGGCCACGTAGTCGCCGGCGTTGATGCGCTGGAGCAGCGTGCCGCTGTCACAGTAATCCTGGAGAGGGCGCGGGAGGGCGGGCGGGAGGGCGGAGGCAGTAGGCAGCGGGTGTTACAAACAAGGACGCGAGGTTATACGCGTCGAAGCCGGAGCCAGGGGTGGTGGGCGCGGGGCGGGGCAAAAGCGCTTGCGGGGGCATACAAGCAGATACCGCAGCGAAGGGACGGGGACGGCACTTGCGGGGCGAGGACAGGACAGGGGTAGCGGCAGTTCGCGACCGCGGGGGCGAGGCCCGCCCCGGCCTGCCCCGGCCGTCCAGGGATGGCCGCCGGGTGGCGCCGCAACCAGCATCACGACCGCGCTGCACGCCGTTTCCCGTATCTCCCATTCTCCCTTCCCCACTGCGCCACTGCCCATCCGCCCTTGGATATTGCACCCCGAGCAGAGCAGCCCACCGCGCAGGTCAAATCCCGAGCAGAGCCCCACAAGCCCGAAGCGCAGCCCCACCGCAGCGCAGCCCCACCCCACCGCGCAGCCCCACCGCAGCGCAGCCCCACCCCACCGCGCAGCCCCACCGCAGCGCAGCCCCACCCCACCCCAACGCACCGCAGCCCCACCCCAACGCACCGCAGCCCCGCCCCAACGCACCGCAGCCCCACCCCACCCCACCGCGCAGCCCCACCGCAGCGCAGCCCCACCCCACCCCAACGCACCGCAGCCCCACCCCAACGCACCGCAGCCCCACCCCACTCCAACGCACCGCAGCCCCGCCCCAACGCACCGCAGCCCCGCCCCAACGCACCGCAGCCCCACCCCAACGCACCGCAGCCCCACCCCAACGCACCGCAGCCCCACCCCAACGCACCGCAGCCCCACCCCAACGCACCGCAGCCCCACCCCACCCCAACGCAGCCCCACCCCACCCCAACGCAGCCCCACCCCAACGCACCGCAGCCCCACCCCACTCCAACGCAGCCCCACCCCACCCCAACGCAGCCCCACCCCAACGCACCGCAGCCCCACCCCACCCCAACGCACCATGATGACCTTTGCGAGGAAGCGCCCCGGCAGCGCCTCCATGTGGTACAAAATGTCCTTGAAGGGCACCGGCTCAGAACGGCGCGCGCCGCCATAGCCACCGCCACCGCCACCGCCGCAAACCCCACCGCCGCTGCCGTGGCTGCTACCGCCACCGCCACCAGCAACACCGCCGCCAGGATTGTAAATGGTGGTGGCGCCAAAGGCGCCACCGCCGCCCGGCAGTGCGCCGCCGGGCGCCAGCAGCGCAGAGCCATGCCTGGACCCACCATCCCCCTGCGCGCGCGCGCAGCCATCGCCGCCCGTCGTCACTGCCGCTGCGGCCATGCCTGGCTGCACACCGAGCTGCCGGCCTTGCGCGAGCGCCCTCTCCCCAAAGCCCGTGACACTGAGGGTGCAGGCGCTGCCGCTGCCGCCGCCGCCGCCGCCGCCGCCGCCCGGTTGATCCCACGCCTGCTCCATGGCCGCCGATGGTGCCTTGCTCACCGCATTGCTGCCCACGCCGCTGATCGAAGAAGCGATGCCGAAGCACCCGTGAGGCCAAAGCTCACTGGGCTCAGCCGTGCACATTGACGTGCAAGGGACATCGCTGACAGGGCTGCCCGGAGGCGCCGCGGCGGCGGCGCCGCCAGCACCCACGCCGAATCCGCCGATCGCCGTCGCCGCCACCGGCATGGATCCAAGTGTGCGGTGCGGCAGGGTCCCCTGCCCGCAAGCCGGCTGTCCGCTGCCGCAGCAGCTGCCGCCAGGCTGCCGCGGCTTCTCGCCCTGCGGCTGCGGCAGCGGCGGAAGTGCCGCCGGGTCCGGCTGCTGCTGCCGCGGGGCGCCGACACTGCCAAGGCCGGCGGCGGAGAGGCCGCGGGCGGCGTCTTCCAGCGCAGCAAACGGCGGCTGACGCTGCGGCTGTGGCCGCTGCTGCTGCTGCGGCTGCTGCTGCATTGGCGGGGTCGGATCGGGGTGCACCTGCAGGAAGTCCTCCTCCGCGGCTGTCGGGATGGGGTCGGAGTGGTCCTGGTCGCTGGTTCTGTTCACGTCGGCGCCAGCGGCCGCCGACACCGCAACGGCGGCGGGGCCTGCCGCCGAGCTGGCTGCCGCAAAAGTGGCGACATTGCCGAGCGACCCAAATGGCGGCGTGACCCAAGTGACGGCTGGGGGCGCGGACGCGGTGAGCTGCGCGAGCGCCGCGTCGTCATGGTACGATATGGTGCTAGTCGTCAGGCCGACGGCGGTGACGGACGCGCTGGTCGTCAGGCCGACGGCGGCGACGGACGCCCACTGCTGCTCGCCCCAGTCGCGGTACGTGTTGGGCGTGACCAGCGAGACGTCCATGGCCAGGGTACGCACGAGGTTGGGGTGAGAGACCAGCTTCGACAGCAGGGCCTCTTTGGACCGCTGCCAGAGCTGCTGCGGCGTGTTGCAGATCATAAACTTGACGGCCACGCAGACGGGAAGCTCCGAGTGGGCTGGCTGCATGCCGAGGTCGCAGGGCTGCATGACCGTGGCGCGGTACACAAGGCCGGTGGCGCCCTGGCCGATGTAAACGGGCTCGCCGACGTCCGCCTGCAGCTGACCGGTGGAGCTGAGGGGAAGGCCGCCATGATGTTTCGTGGAGGCGGAGCCCTCCGTCGGCACCGGAACGCCGAGACATTCCTCCGTTGCGGGTCTCGACGATGGGTCAGAGACCGCCAGCGGGTCCTGCATAAGCGTGCAGAGGAGGACGGGTAGAGGACGGTTAGGCTTGCGATCGTTACGTTACAAGGAGGACGGCGGCTTTCACGCCGGTCGCTAGCCGTACCGGCTAGACGAAATGTTCATCCTTCCCGGGTGCATGCTCTGCACAGAGCAAGGAGCCGGGCCAACAGCGAAACCAGAAACCGCTGCAGCCAAGCCTACAACAGACGTAATATCCACCCAGCCCATATGCGAAAAGCACGGGTCGGAAGCGGGGACGGAAGGTGTGGCAACCACCGACGGTTAGTCGCACTGTGACCACCGAACAACACGGCGACATCCATCACCTGTTGAGCCTCATAACATGGGGTGCTTCCGAGATACTTGCGACCGCCACATACTGGACCGGCAGCATAAACTTGTGGTGCCTTGGAGCCTTGAGCTGTCGCGCAAGCAACATGGCCTGGGTGCTGTCTGCCGGCATCCTTATCGTAGACCTTGGTAAGCTGGGTGTCACGAGGCCGCCCGTGCGCACCCGTGGCGCCTAGCCCAACGTCGGACACCGACTGACTCGAGCAGCAGACGAGCTCGCAACCCATTTCGTTGGCCCCATCAAATGATTGGATAGATTTTGAGGGCTTCGCGAGCTGTGGTGCAGCCTGCCTGCGTAATCCCCCAAAACAGCCGCATAGAGAAGAAACCATTTTCCTAGGGGCTTAAGGTTCCGCAGAGCCAGAACTGCTTATGCGCTTATCATAGTCTTATCGTAATGCGCTCTTGGCACGAAAATCAAGAGAAGAAAACCAAGCGAGAGCTGACTGTGACATAATGCGCAGAATAGTAACGGCGCTCAACGTCGGTATAAAAGCGGCTATGGTCCGCCATATATGCATACAGCCTCAAAGCCGATACATCACAATACATTATGACGTTACGAGTGCCGTACATAGCGGCGACGAAAACTACGTCTTGCATGTGCGGCGCCCTCCGAAACTTGACATTTTTTCCAAATTTATGAAGGGGGCCATAACATGGTAAATGCCGACAAGATATTACGAACACGTGATTGGTACCCGAGCCTGACCCGATAAAATCCATTGCCGCCATCCGCTGTTGCATCTGCACTATCTTTGCCATGCCTGTATGCATTTGAATGAATGTGTAGCGGATCGACCAGTTTAGCATGGATCCCCGCATTACTGTTGTCTTCTAGAAGGTACCTATCCTTCAACCCACAGATTCGTATAAGCACTCCACTCAGCCATAAACGCCCCGAAGGGCGCGCTCACGCCTGGCTCCCGCTCCTCATAATGACGCAATCTGTATTCGTAACGAGCATATTTACGAAAATGTCGCGATCGGACGTACCTGACGTACCAAGACGATCAGGCTGAATTGCTGTACACAAGCACAATAACATACTCGTTTTCGTCGGAGGCCTCGCTAATTTTCTTGACCGCATTCCTACGTGACATTGTTTGTAACTCTTAGTCACGCTGCGGTCGCCGCCGTGCAAGTCCTGCGACAAGGGATGTGGTATTGCGCAGTACTGTGCCTCCGCATGCTGTACCATGCAGTGCGCACGTGAGCTGCGCGAGGCAAAAGAGAGGCAGATGATTCTTAAATCAAAACCAGGCACTTCACAAAGAAATGACAGCAGCCATCTAAAAGACACCATGTCAAGAAATGCTGTCCAAGCAACCGCTTTCGTCAGAGAGGGTCAGAGCAGCCAAAGCGCGTTGCTCAAGCAATTCGCCAGCGCTTTAGTCAAAAGCTCAGCGTGCGTTCATCATGTGATCACCGGAGCGGGAAGCAGTTCAGTATTGGTACCAGCGTGCCACACTGGCGCCTTTTCTCTTCCGCTGCCGTTCATTGACGCGACCATGCTTAGTAATCCGCCAAGAAAACCGGGCGTTTCACCTACCCACTCCATTCACTCTGCATGTGGGGAGGCCGAAGCGCCTTGTGCCTCCCAGCAAGTTGTTGTGAGCTCGGCGGCCAACGGGACCAACGCAGTGGCACCTGCGGCTGTGACTTCTCTGCGCGGCGCGGCGCGTGCACCCACGCCCACGCGACGGGAACCCGCGCCACTTCCCGCGAGACCTCTGCCCTTCACACGTGACGGGCGCCACCTTGCTCTCTCCGTCCGCCTGAGTCGCCTCAATTTCTTAGCTGCACTCTTCTTTTCTCGCCCCCCTTTGGCATCTTTTTTTACCTCCTTTGGCTGAAGGTCGACGCAGCTACCGCGCGAATCTCCCACGCAGGACACGAAGCCGCGGCCCTGGGATCAGGCAGAAGCGGGTATGGGTGTGTGCAACCCAGAAACCGGGCTGTGGATTGGGCAATGCAGAAACCGGCTGACCCAGCGACCCTTTCCGGGAATATCCCAGGGGAAACTGCGGAGGCTGAAGGGGGGAGTGCAAAGCCCTAAAGTGCGAAATGGGTTTGTTGTCAATCCCCGTGCTCCATCGCCTTCCCGGCCCCGAGGGAGGTGAGGGCGGGGACGCGGTGTCATCCAGGGGTCATGGGTTGTTGCTTCGGCGTCGGGTTTCGCGGCTGGGCCTGACTGCACTCTCAAACTCTCCCCAGCCTGACTGGGAGGTAGAGTAAAACCGTGTAAACAACACTTTCGCATGCTCAAAAGCCATCCAGGCCCCTCCACCGCTGGCGGAACAATGTCATGTTCCGCGACAACATGAATCGATGACGACGGAAACAGAAGATGGAGTGTCGGCCAAGCGGTCTTGGAAGGAAGTCCAACAGGCCGTCAGGGGTCTCCTATTTAGGATGCGATCATTACGAGGGGAACCGGCTCCTATTTAGGCCCGTCGCATCGACGTATGACGGTATGAGTACGAACCGCTTCGTATCGACGGTGTTTGGTGGACAGGCCGGTGGAGGCATGGGTGAGGGGTAAAATTCACTTGGAAAGTCAGAGGGGCGCAACGAAAATACCCGATGTCTATTCGTGCCAAGGCGGGCCGATGCGGCAACCAGCCGCCTGGCAGGCCAACGGGCATGCCATCATTTCCTCGCACGCTTTTATTCGTTGTTGGCGGGTTGGCTGCTGTGTACGATTTGAAATTTTGCAGAGAACGAAATAGTAGTATAACTGTATTGGAAAACGTGCCGCAGGTTTTCGTAGTGCGGTTGCATCTGCGGCTGTCCTCGGCTGTCACGAGATTACGACAACCGAGGTCTGTTGGCAATGGCAGCGTTTCTACAGTTATAGTCATAGCGTGATTATTGTCTGTCCTACACACAAAATGCGAGCTCAGCAACCATGCTTGCTTTCTCGGCCGAAATGGCTGTCGGCGACTTCAGAAGCGTTTCCGGGCCCAGCGATACAGCACATCGTTGCCATAATAATCGTCCACATTGCAGTACAGTTACTTCGATATGAGACGCTAACGCGCTGGACTAGAGCCGCAAGCCGTAAAACGCGGCATCATGATGCTAATCCAGGGTCAGACCCCAAGACCAACCGTGATATCCGTATTTGCCTTGTCTCCTCTTGAGTTGTTTACGACACACTTTAATAATGTCAGTCACGTTTAGTATAAGGAAGAACTCCAGAACATGGTAATTACCCGCTACCGTACACCTTCTGGGCGGGCCCCGCAGACCCTGCCGCAACCCCCACACGTCGGCGAGGGCCATCCCCCCTCCTCTCCTCCCAGCTCCTACCCCCATACACGCACACGTGCGCGCACTCGGGCATAGCGGCGCGCCCTGCCCAAACCACACGCTACGTGTCACGGACAGAAGGCACCAGGCAAAGCCCATATAGAAACCCACGCAGCGTTTTATGCGCCTCATACGTATGGCGCAGGCTATAACCCCCGTATACGAAAGCCATGCGGTCCGGGGGGCCGCCATGCACGCCGCGAGCCGCGCAGCCCAAGCCCACGCGCCGCCGGCACAGGCGGGAGGCGGCAGCGCGGTCGGGGCCCAGGTCGCCGGCCCCGCCGCCCCGCAGCATCGGACTATCCTTAGTCCGCCGCAACGCAAGCACGCGCGCAGCCAAGCCATCTGCAGCAACGTCTTCTTCTTCTTCTTCTTCTTCTATCAGTCAGTCAGCCTATCGGCCTGCTCGGACTGTTCCTTTTCCTTGCCCTCCGCCGCAGCCCTCTCGGCTGCCCTTCGGACGCCACACCCTAAGGCGCCCCTTCATGCTGACCCGGGCGGCCATCGAAACCCCCCCAGAGAGAGACAGAGAGAGAGGGAAACCTCCCCGCCGCCCCTCCCCGCCCTTCACGGGCTCCGGCCCACACGTGAATAACCCCCGGCCGCCAACCGCAACCCCTGTAACGCGTCTGGAGCCCACTGTAACAGCCACGCCTTGCGGCGCAGGGTGGTGGCTGAAGAGACCCCAGCCAACGCCGCCACCGCAACAGGCAGCAGCTGCCGCACTGTTGCGCTAGGTCCGCCCGCCACAGCCCACAAGGGCCTTACATCCTCCCCATCGCCCCACACCGATACCCACGCCGATACCCACACCAGCCCACCAGCGCCGAAGCACAGCAGCAGCAGCAGCCATCCCCGCCGCCACCACCGCAACCGCTGGCGTGGCATCCCACCGACAACGGATGACGCCCTGGTCGGCGACACCCCACGTCCGCGCCGGCCGATACGTCCAAGGTTTGTGCTTCGCCGTTTTTGAAAGCGCGCTCATGTACCACGCCCCCGCTCACTTAGGCCCCCGGCCGCTGCCGCTGCCGCCGCCGCCGGCCAGCGGCCGGTACGGGCTGCCCCGCTGCCTGCTCCCTGAGCCCTCCACCAACTCCGCCGAGCTCACCCGACCCGCCCTGCCTCCTCCTCGACCTCCTCCGCCCGCCCCCGGACCGCTCCAGCTCACGGTCCGCCCAACCGACCTGCCGCCACCCGTCGGCGTCACTGCGTCGTTCCCGCTGCCGTACACAGCGGCGGCGGCGGCCCCGCCGCCGCCGCCGCCGCCGGAAACCCTGCTCGGGGCCTTTGGCGGCGTGCCCAACACGTTGCCTCCGCCGGCGCCGCCGCCGCCTCTACGGGATGACGGGGGCGCCCCGCCGTCGGCGGCTGCGGCGCCCGCGCCGGGCCCTCCGGCGCCGCCGGCGCCGTCCCAAGCGGTCCAGGCCGCCTGCCGCCGCGACTGGGGCTGCGCGGATGGGGGCGCGCATCGACTTCGTCGGAGCGAGGAATCGTCCAACGCCTGCAAGGCACGGTGGGTGATATACCGGTAAGGTAAGGTACGAACCCTAAGGCACGAATCACTACAAGCGAAGGAACGGTGGGTGGGTGGCCGGGGGCGGGACCAGATTGATGGCCGAGCGGCGTACGACAAGGTCGACAGCTGTTGCGGCGTGGGAAAGAAAGAAGGTCGGCATGACGCACCCCCGGCCACTGCCAGGCCCTGGTCGGGGCTGGCCCCTTAAAGAAACCCTCTCGAGGACCAGCAACCACCCCAGTACGACACGTACGGCATATGCTACCTGCAGTACATCCATCAGCTCGTCCATGTCGGGGGCCTGCAGAGGGGAACACCCGGGCGCCTGCGCCGGCGCCTGTCCGCCAGAGTACGGATTCGGCAGCGGCGGCAGCAGGCACTCCGCCGCCGCCGCCGCCGCCGCGCAATCGCCGCCATGCGCGTCGGCGCCGTACATGGCTGCTCCCGAGGCCGCCGGCGCCGCCGGCGGCCCCAACAGAAGTTGTGTATCGGTACTGCGTCGTACGATCGTGCGCGGCGTCTCGGCGCCGCGCCGCTGCCCGGCGGCCTCACCGCCGCCGCCAGCGCACGCGCTGCTGCCGCCGTACGGCCCTGCGCCGAGCCGTGACGGATCCGCTACCTCACCCGGTGACGACGCCCAATTGGCGCTGGGGGCAGCCGCAGCCGCGCCGACCGCAACCGACCCATGGGTCACTGCTGCGCCCCTGAAACCGGCGCTGCCGCCTGACCTGTCGGTGCTGCCGCCGCTGCGGTTGGATGGCGGCGGCGGCGGCGAGGCGGCGGCGGCAGCCGCGGAGGAGACCAGGCGGCGGCTGGTGGTATTACCAGGGGTGTAGGATCCGAAGGCGGCGGGCGGCGGCGCGTGCGGCGGCGCCGCCGCCGCTGGCGGCGGCTGGCCGCCACCGCCGCCGGCGGCGGCGCCGCCAGGGCTGGCGGCGGCGGTGTGCATCTCCCGTATCCGCTGCATGAGGTGCTTCCGCTCCGAGATCATGGCGCGGACGAGCTGGACCACTTGGCCGCGAGCCTGCTCCGAAACCGAAATGGAGGCGCCATTCGGATCAAGTTCTTTTTCTTCGTCTGGGACGTACAGCGAGTACGGCACGTGCAGCACGTAGCACCCGTTCCTTCTCTTGTGTCTCTACGTTTCCTGCACTTCCCCTTCCCCGCCTTCTCCCTGAACCCCAATGGATTGCTGCCATAAAACGCCACCACTCATGCGCCAGGCACCCCTCCCTCCCTCCCTCCAGCCGTATAGTCAACGCACCTCTCGGCCGTGACAGCCGCCGCCGCCGCCGCCGCTGCTGCCGCCTCCCAAGCCGTCCCCGCCGCCGGTGCTGCCACTCCGCCCGCCGCCGCCGCCGCCGGCAGCGCCGCCGCCGCCGCTGCCACGGCGGTCCAGCAGGGCGACTAGCAGGCAGCCCTCCAGCCACGTCAGCTCCGAAACCACGGGCCGCAGCCAGCCGCCCGCCATCACCGCACTGCCGTACGATTGGTGGTGCTGCTGGGCGGCGGAGCCGGGGTCCAGGGCGCGTGGCTGGCGCGAGGGGCTGCTGCCGGCGCCTCTGCCGCGCTGCGGCGCGTACGATAGGGAGGGCCAGGGACGGAGCGCATCCAAGTCCATAACCGCATGGGAGGGGCCGAGGAGGTTTGTGGCTTCGGGTTTTCTAAATCGCCAAACGATCACTCCACCCACTCAGCCAAGTACATCTCCCATTTGCGTCGCCTCCGTCCCATCGCTGCGGCTTCTTCTCATTTACCACCCATCCCTGACCCACCCACAACCAGCCACCCACCCACCCACGCACCCACCCACCCACCCACCCACCCACCAGCGGGCTGATCTCCCGGTCCAGCAGCAGCTGATGTCGGGACAGGAACGCCTCCAGCGCCGCCGCCACGCGCTCCGGCTCCGGATCCCGCAGCCGCACACCCAGCGCCGCCGCCAGCTCACACGCCACGCCGCCGCCGCCGCCGCCTCCGGCGGCACCGTCCGCCTCCGGCGCGGCGGCGCCGCCATCCGCCAGCAGGGCGGCGGCGGCGGCGGCGGCGGCGGTGGGCCTGTGTCTGGTGGGGCTGGGCTCCCGGTCGCCTCGGAGGTGCGCGTCGGGTGACAGAGAGGAGGAGGAGGAGGTAGAGGCAGAGAACGATGAGCCGCAAGGCACAGGCTGGAAGTAGCGCTCCCGGAGCTCTGATAGCAGCCCCACAGCCGCCGCCACCGCCTCCTGCCGCGCCGCCGCGGCGGCGTCCTCCGCGGCGGCAGCCGCCGCTGCCGACGCGGCGGCGGCGGCGCCGCCGCCGCCACCTCTCCACGTGTTGTCCCCCGCACCGCCGCCGCCGCCGCGCCATGGCGGCTCGCCGCCGCCGCCGCGGCGCGTCGCCGCCGCTAGCTCCGATTCCGTGCGCCGCAGGGCGTTGCGTGCGGCCTCCAGCTCCCGCCTGCTTCCCTGCAGCACCGCCTGCTGCTCGGCCGCCTCGTCCTGCGGCGCCAGACGCCAGGGAGGGAGGGAGGTGGTAAGGGGCCCCAGATCCGGAGTTTCGCGGACCTGGCGAGTGGCGGCGGCGGCGGCAGCGCATTCAGCCAGGGCCGGTGGCAGGCGACGGCCGGGCGATATGGCGTCGCGCAGCGCACCGGGAGTCGAACCGGGGCCGGGACCGCGACAAGACGGCGGACGGCAAGCGAGGGGTGGGGGGAGGTGGCTGCGGCCTACGGGGGCCTCACCTTTGCCTTGCGCAGCTGGCCTCGCAGTCGCTCCGCGGCGTCTCGCAGCCGGTCGCCCTCCGCCAGCGCGGAGCGGAGCTCCTCCCGCGACACGGCCAGCTCGCCAGCCAGCTCCGACCGCGCGGCGGACAGCGCCTGTGGGGCGAGCAGTTCAGGATCATGGATCAGGATCATGGAAGAAGACGCCGCGGCATGAGGATAATGAAGACGGCACCACAGCATGAGGATAATGAATAAGGCACCACGGCAAAGTGGACCGGAGACCGGCATGAGCCCAACAACAAGCACGTGCCGAACGTACCTGCAACCTTACACACCAGGATCGGCAACACAGCGACCGTCGTCGTCGCCAGACCACTCCCAGAGGGGAAAGGCGAGCCGCACTCACGCACTCGCCATAACGGTTCGGTCTCCATACCGACATATATGAGAACGCAGCTTGTTTCCTCCTCATCTGCCACGTGCCACCACGTGCTTTTGAGACCGCTCCCTCCCGCCGCACCTACCCGCACCTCCCCCGCCGCCGCCTCCGCGTCCGCCTCCGCCGCGCGCCGCGCCGCCACATCCTCCTCCGCTTGCCGCCGCGCCGCCTCCGCCGCGGCGGCCGCCTCCGCCAGCTGCGCCCGCAGCCCCTCCGCCTCCTCCAGCGCCGCCACCAGCCCGCCCGGCCCCAGCGCCGCCAGCCGCGCGTCCAGGCCCACCAGCGCCGCCGCGCGCTCGGCGTGCGCCTGGGCGGCGGTGCGGCAGGCGGCGTGGAAGCCGCCTATGGCCGCGTAGGCCGCCTCCTTCATGGCTTGGAGCTCCTGACGGAAGGACGAGCGCATGTCGGCCAGCGCGGACTGCGGAGGCGGAGCCGGAGGGCCGCCCGCGAGGCGAGGGGGCGGGGGCCCGGGGAGGGGAAGGGGTGTGTGTTGTAGAGTGTTATGGAAGGATGATGGGACTGCAGCGGTGGAATGAAGGCCACCCTTTCCCCTCACCATCCCCCACCATTCTGGTGCTGCCACGGCCTAGTATCACATTGCGCTTGCCAGCTTGCCACCACGTCAGCCCATTGCCTATTTAGGCAGTCATACTCTGACCTCACCCCCCCGCCCCGCCCACCTGCAGCCCCGCCAGGTCCTCCCCAACCGCCGCCAGCTCCGGCCCAACCAGGCGCTCCACCTCCCCCGCTTCCGCCACCAGCGCCTCCAACTCCGCCTCCAGCGCCGCCCGCTCCGCCCCCGCGCCCGCCGCCGCCGCCTCCGCCTCCCGCCGCGCCGCCGCCAGCGCCTCCGCCGCGGCCTCCTCCACCGCCCGCAATCGCGCCGCCGCCTCCGCGCGCTCCCGCTCCCGCTCCGCCTCCGCGGCGGCCGCCGCGGCGGCGGCGGCCGCCGCCGCTTCCGCTGCCTGCGCCGCCAGCGCCGCCGCGTGCGCGGCCGCCGTCGCCTCCGCCTCGGCTCGCAGCCGCTCCATCTCCGCCTGCGCCTTGGCCAGTGCCTTGGCCCGCCCCTCAGCGGTGTTCTGGGCGGTGGCCAGGAGCTGCTTCGAAAGCTGCGGAGCAGGGCGGTGGATACGGCAGTACGGAAGATCTCAACCACGGTGAGGAGGAGGGGAGGCAGTAAGGTGGCTACGGGGCCCGAGGCCGGAGTTGGGCTTGGGGTGCGTGGTGGGATACAAACCAGCTTGGTTCCAAAAGCCTCTTGCCCCGGCCCGGCCCGGCCCGTCACACGGCTCATGGTGCCCTGGACGCCCTCCTCAGGCCCCATCCCCCAGGCCCCACCCCTCAGGCCCACACACCTCAGGCCCACACACCTCAGGTCCCACACCCCATCCACCCCATCCACATCCCACCCACCATGAGCGCCTCCTTGGTCTCCTTGAGCTCCCGGGACTGCTGTCCGGATTTGCCGCTCAGGGACTTCTTCTCCCGCTCCGTGTCAGCCAGCTGCCCGCGGAACTTGTCCAGCTGGAGGAAGGGGGACAGGCGGGTGGGCGGGTGGGCGGGCAGGGGGTGGGAGTCAAGCTGGGAGGTATAAAGTAAATTTCGCAGCGGAGAAGGAGACGGCGTTAGCGAACGGACCCGGGAGGGGGTCAGGTGGGTTGGCGGGTTGGCGGGTGGGAGTGCGAGGGGGTGAGCACGCTTTCAAGGAGGAACCGCCGTGGGAGTGGGAGCGGGAGTGGGGGTGGGGGTGGTGTTTTTCTAACGCAATGCGAATGCCGTATGCGATGTTGATACCGGGTTTTGCAGCGTCACCAGTCTCCTGGCTAGGTAACCATGAAGTCCACATGCAGTCTGTAGACTGTATCAAGGCGAGTACTGGCTGGGAGTGGGGGGTTGAAGATGTGGGGCGACAAGACAGACAGACAGACAGACAACCCACCAGACAGACCGACAGATACACGACAACACGAGGCGTCGAGGTCGCTTTCCAGGTCGCTTTGGGCCCGCGCTCCGAGGTTCGGGCTTCGGGGCTGCTGGCGGGGAGGCGAGTGTCGGGTCACGCGCCCCCAACCCCCAACCTCACCTTTGTCTGCAGTCGCCGCTTCTCCTCCTCCAGCGTCTTCTTGAGCTCCGCCACCGCCTTCTCGCCGCGTTCCTCCGCCGCCCGCACCGCCCGGGCCTGCCGCTCCGCCGCGCCCGCGCGCGCCCGCTCCTCCGCCTCGCTCGCCGCGTCCGTCGTACGCTGCCGTACGACGGCGGCCACCGACTCCACGTCGAGGCGCATGTGCTCCAGCTTGGGGGAATTGGCGGGCTCGCCCAGTACGGCAGCGAGTACCTCCTGGCGGGCCGGGGAAGAAACGAGGCGGGCGGAAGGTGGGGTCCGGGCGGGTGAAAAGAGGCGGGCGGAGCGGCACGGCTGGGGGCGAGAGGGCGGTAGGACGGTTCCCCGCCACACACACACACACATGCACACAGCACGTCCCGCCCACTCGCCCGGTTCAGTCCTCTCGAAAGCCAAGCCCGCAAGCCAAGCCTTCTTTCTTACCCACCCGCACTCACCTCATCCCCACCCGCAGTCACCTCACCCCCACCCGCAGTCACCTCACCCCCACCCGCAGTCACCTCACCCCCTCACCTTGAGGACCATCCGCCGGTGCGCCTCCAGGTCCACCCCCGCGCCCGCCACATTGCCCGCGTGGTGAGCCATCCACGGAGCCGCCGATTGACCCGTCGTCGCCACCGTCGCCGCAACCGCTGCGGCGCGCGCCGCCGCCGCCGCGATGTTGCCGAACCCGCCAACGCCGCCGCCGCCCCCGAGCTTTATGGCCGGAATGGCGGCCGCAGATCCGGCTCCGAAACCGGATCCAAAGCCCGGGCTTTGCGCGAGGGTAATGGGGGCGGCGGCTGCTGGGCTGGCGCTCAAGGGAGTCCCGCCGGAGGCAGCTGCCACGCCGCCTCCGCCGCTGCCGCTGCCGCCGCCGCTGGAGCTGCTGCTGGGGGTGCTGCTGACGCTGCCGCAGGCGGCCGCGCCGCCGCCGCCGCCGGCCTGGCCCGAAGACGGCTCCGCCGTCCCGCTTGCAGTCGATGCCGCCTTCTGGAATCCTTGCAGGAGCGCACTCCGGGCCGCCGCAGGGATGCCGCCTCCGCCTCCGGCTCCGGCTGCGGCCCCGCTGCCGCCTGCTGCGGCCTCGTACCCCCTGCTTGAAGTGGGGTCAAAGCCCAGGCCTCCACCGCCGCCTGCTGCGCGCGCCGCAGCCGCAGCTGCAGCGGCGGACAGCTGCGCGGGACTCGCGGCCGCGGCGGCGGCAATGGCAGCTCCGGGGAAGGGTGTTGCCGCCGCCGCCGCGGCCGCCGCTGGCGCGCCGGCCTGGCCGAAGTCGCTGGCGCCTGTGACTCCCGCCGCTGGACTCGCTCCGCCGGCGGCGGCGGGTGCGAACGCGGAGGAGTCCGCCGTGAGACCTGCACCGGGGCCGTGGCGAGGACGGTGAGAGTACGCGGCAGGCGCGCCGGCGGCCAGGCGGCCCACGGCGCGCCCAGCTGCCCGAGCGCTGGGCTCCCAACCCTGCATTGCCGCACTGGTTGCACCTGCGCACCGGCCGACAAGCCCCTGAATCCACCCACCAGACGCAGGCGCGCCTTTCCGAACCATCGCCAATGCCCGCCGGGATCCCTTTCTACATGCGATGGCAGCAACACCGCACCGCACCGAACCATGAGCAATAACCCCTCCTCTGCCGGCGCCGTCTGCTCTACGAGCAGCCATGAGCCCGACAGGCCGAGCCCCATGATGAATCCCACCAAGACCGTAGCCCCACCCGAGGGCGCCCGCGGAGTGCCCCAGCTAAGCTTCCTGGGCGCCCGGGACGGCGGCGCGTCCGCGGCCGTGCGCGTGGCCAGCGCCCAGACCGCGGAAGCGGCGGCCCCGGCGGCGGCAGTGTTGGCGGCGGGGAAGCCGTGGAAGCCTGCGGGCAGGCCGGCTGGGAACAGGCGGTGGGGTACAGGGGTAGTAAGGACGACACTGCAGCGATGGCTCGGAGGCGGCGGGGGGTGGGTTTTTCCCGTTTAGGCCGGAGCCCGTAAGCGCGTGCTGACCACCCCTACCCCGGGGGTAGGGGCCGGCCTGCTGACCACACAGCACGCCGTGCATCGCGGCTGGGTGTCAATACTGCGCGGGTTGGAGCTCCTTCAGCGATGGGGGATTGCCCGGACGAGTGAGTGAGAGAGTGAGTGAGTGGGCCTTAAAGCACAGTGGGCGGGATGCAAAGGGGCGGGGGGTGCTCCTCGGTGTCCGTCCTGCGCCACCCTGCCGCCCGAACGGCTGCACACTCCTGCCGGGCTCTGCTCCTGTCGCTCCGGTACCAACGCCAAGCGTCATGCATACCCGCAACCAGGATGCATCGCGAGAGCATGCAACGCGCTCCCGTTGCCTCCCCACACCCGGCTCCGTCGGGTCGCCTCGGTCACTCCGCTGCGGGTCCTTCATACTTGATCCTGACCCGCAGCGCTGCAACGCGCGCGAACGGCCTGTCCTGGGCCGCCCTAGCCCACCGCCTGCGTCCGCAGCCTCCAGCCTCACCGTCAAATGCAGCACCGGCGAAGCCCCCGGCGCCCGCCCCCGCCGCATCCCCACCGCCTCCGCCTAGCGGCATTGCGTCCAGCTCTGCTGCCTGCTGCATCAGCACCACTCGTTCCTGCCGCGCCGCGGTCAGCTCCGCGCGCAGCGCCTGCAGGCCGACGGGTCAGTGCCAACGGAGGAGGCAGACGGATCGGGGAGGCAAACGGAGTCGGCGCCAACGGCAAACGGGTCACAAAGCGATGTGAGGCGGGCGCGGCCGAGGATGGAGGTGGGATTGAGCAGTGCGGGGCGGCAGCTCAGGACCCGGGAGGAGTTCGGATCTGCGCCGTATTCGCAAGCCGATGTGTGCAGCATATGCGGGGTGAGCGTGAGCTGGCTGAGGGAAGGGATGGGTGTGGGGGAGCTCCGCCGGCAGGCCAAGGACGCTGGCGCAGCGCTGTCGGGGGACGCACGTCCACGTGCCCCAGTCGGACATTTGGGTTTTCAAACCGAAGGGATCTCCCAAGCCCTTGAATGCGTGTGGAAGGGGTGCTGTCAGGAGGGCAAGTGGCGGCGGAGCCAGGAATCGGGAACTGGTGCGTGGGGGGAGAGGTGCGTGCCGCCCGCCAGTCTAGCTGCCGTCAGCCAAGGGTTCGGCCGGGCGGCTGGTGTTGTGGGACAGATTTAGATTAGGAAGGGCCCTGACGACGCGATAGTGGCTGCCAGCACAGCAGGCTGCCTGCAGCTTGGGAAGTGGGCTGGCGAAGCGGCCTGGGTGCGTACGAGCAGGGCGCCTCCCACGACCTGGGCCGCGGGAGACGTAGGCGCGCCGCAGATACGCGAGGCTGCGTACCTCCAGGTCCAAGCCTCCGAAGGCCATGTTCTGGCCGCGGTAGGCGCGTCTCGGGCGGTTGTCTGGGTGATGCGCTGGTCAACACTCACACCCCACAAAAGGGTGTACATGTGCTGAAAGCTTAAAATTTTGCATGTCTTGATGTTATATACTCTTACATCTCTGGTGGGTTGTTTGCCAGAACTGCGGATAGCTGGGCAACACAAGTTCAGCAACGACCCACAAAGATGGGCTGCTGCAGGAAATTAGGCGCAGCTCTATACAATTTACAATTTCGACAAGATGCTTCATACAGCCTTTCCTTTCGGAGGATGCAATGCTAGTCAAACCCGAGATGTGTGCCGTATTTCTAAAAAAGTACACCCGAGCAAAAGGCGCTTCTCCTGAAGTTTCTCCCTTCAGCAGCCGTTTCGATGTTACGCAGTGGCCTAGGACAATGCTCATACTTCCAATTCAAAAAGGAACAATGCACTGAGCTGCACGGAACCGGAAAATAGGCTGTAAAAAGTAAACTTTTGTGCAGCAATTTCCAACGTATAAGGCGAAGGTTTTGATTTAATTGGCTTGTGGGCTTTGCGGCTGATGTTGGAAATGGCTTCGCTAACTTGAGACCGCCTTCGTTTTGGCCCTGACCGGGAACGGAGGTTATCGACGCACATGGGCTGCCTACAGAGCAAGGTAAATGCGTCCGGGATGGCGGCGGGACTTATTTTGGGCATCGGCCGCTGACGGAAATGGGCTGGGAAAATGTTATGAGATAATAACCTGCCTTGACGTCACAGGGCGCAACCGCCGACCATGAGCAAGCAACAGCAAATCAATCAGCGACATCACTTGCTGATGGCCCGTCCCCAAATGGGGACAACACGGCGGCGGAGCCTTCGACCGAGGCAGAACCAAGCACTGTCGAGCTCGAGGAGGCGCAGGAGGCGCGTGATGCAGTGGGAAGTTTGCCCGGTACATCAGTTCATGGGCAGGCCCCTGATGGGGGCTTGATGCAACAACGGCCAGGCTCTCGGGGAGTGCAGTTTGGGGGCATGGATGTCCAGACTTTTGACTCGCCCCCGGCCCCCAGCGAAGAGCACAGCCATTTTTTGCTCCAAAAATCACTTCCACAAGTACCGTCAGCCAACGTGGAGCTCGAAACGCGGGTGAGTATGCCGGGTGCGGGCTCCGGTCACAAGAGCCGATTGATGTGTTTTCACAAGTTCGATGGTAAGTTAAATACGTTTCGTGCTTTGGCTGTTGCAGGCCGCTGGGCTTAAGCATATCGGGTTTGGGCCGCTCAAGAAGGAGAACCAGGACGAGTACTTCTGCCAAGTTGGGGGCTTCGGTGGGCAGAAGGATGGCTGCTGTTACTGCATCTTTGACGGTAAGGACTCGAAGTTTTCCTACTAGGCAGACGGCACTGGGCATGCGACGACAACGTCTCGACGCCGGGCTGTCCCTTGCAGGTCACGGTAACTACGGTCGTGACGCAGCTCAGTTTTGCAGGCAGGAGCTGCCCGTTCTCTTTGACCAGGAACTTCGGAAATACTATGCGAAAGCGGCGGTGAGCCGGGTGGGGGGGCTGCGGAGGGCGCTGGAGTGCCCGCGCGCGCTTCCCGGGCGGTCAACCCAACGCTGTGCGCTGCCGGTGATGCGCAGGCAGACGGGGTCAAAGATCCAAATGCAAAAGAACTCATCGAACCAATCATCAGCGACGCCTTTGTGGAAACCGAACGGCGCCTCCATCAGGTAAGGGTACCCTGGCGGCGGTTCGCCATGCGTCCCTCTGAAATCGGGCTGTTTTGGCCCAATCCCGTCCGTGCGGGCGGGAGTTGGGGCAAAGTAGATAGACCATCCGTCGCTTGCATGCTCACGCACACGCCGTCGGACTTGCGGCTGCGCAGGCGGGCATCAATGTTTCGAGCAGCGGCACGACGGCTAGCGTCGTGTTCCAAAATAAGGGGAGCGTTTGGGTCGCCGCAGCGGGCGACTCGCGCGTGCTGTGCATGGCCCAAGTGGACAGCCAATGGAAAGTGCAGCCCTTGACGTTGGACCACCGGCCGTCGCGGCGGACGGAAAAGTACAGGTGAGGGCGAGGTTCCTGCTGGGTTACAGTGGGCTCCAGACCCTCGGTCTGAGGGCGAGGTGGGAGGGAATCGTGCGGCTGGAGTTGTACGGCAGGGATCATCATGTCGACCAAGAGCCGGCGACTGTCCTGGCCCGGCCCAGCGCCTCACTGCTGGGCCGAGTTGCCCAACACCGATCAGCCAGACCTGAACCAATGGCATCGTTGCCTTGGCAATCCATGGTGGGGGCACTTACACTCGGGTTCGAGTACTTCCCCGGCCGGCACTTGTCGGGAGCGCAAGGGCCACACTCGGGCTGCCGCAACAGCCAGTGCGGCAGCGGTCCGCGCCGCACTGTCCATGTCACGTCCCGCCGCCAGCCCATGGCCTTTCGCCCGGCTCAATAGTCGTTCGAAGCGCGCATCGCAGCGCGCCCCGCACCCGCAGCCGTGCCACACAGCACTGTACATGCGAGCCGCCACACGCCGCTTTGCTACGGGGCCGTGCTGCTTCACAATTGAACTGTGGCTGCTTTGGTTGGCTGCTGCAGGGTGGAGGCCGCGGGCGGGCGTGTGGAGCCGAAGCGGCTTCCCAGCGGGAAGACCGTGGGAGAGCCGCGGCTGTGGCTGGCGCACCTGCCCAGCCCGGGCCTGCTGCTGTCGCGGTCGATCGGGGACGATATGGCCACGTCCGTGGGCTGCACGGCGCGGCCGGAAATAACGTTCATGGCGCTGCGGCCGTTCCTAGGTGCGGCGGGGCATGCGTGTCTCTTGTGTCTGGGCATGTGGGTCTGTGTATGGGGACGGGGCGGGTGTTTGGGTTGGGTCTTGGAGGCGTTGTTGGGCGTATGGCTGGCGGGCAAGGGTCAATGTGCGGCCGGTTTGCCGACCATATCTCTTGGCGGGCTCTGGAGGGAGGCCTGGCAGCAGCAGGCCTGCATGGCCCTTTCAATGAGGGAAGGGAGGTCGCACGCGTCACGCCGTGTGGAGCGCGTGGGTAGGTCGAGTGGATGGCTTCCGAGGTCGTCAGCAAAAGCAGCACGAGTCGAGGCCACAGCAGCGGCGGCCGCTGGTGCCGCTGTTGCGGCTCCGGTACACTGCGCTGCGCTGGACAGAGGGCGCATCCTGTCCTTCCCAATGGCCGTGGACGTGTCCGATGCGCGGTTCCTCAGCTTGGGCCCGCGTGTCCTCCGTTCACCGCTTGCCCTCTGACGCATGCAGCCTGCCTGCCGCGGGCCCGTAAGCCCCCTGGCCCCGAGGGCGCCATCCATACCCGCTCCGTCATGGCGCAGGCTGCCCTCCAAACACTGGGCAGTCCCGCGTTCCCGCCAGCGTCCGGAGCCCGCAGCTCTCGCAGTAACCCTTTGCCAGCCTTTGCGCAATTGTTTGTACCCTGCACTCTTGGGGGGCCCTGTCTGCGTGTTGAAGTACCCCCAACTGTTGTACGCTCTGCTCTGCAGACCAGTACATTGTGATTGCCTCGGACGGTGTGTGGGACGTGCTCAGTAACGACACGGTGGCGCAGCTCGTGGGCGACGCGGCGGACCCGGAGGCAGCCTGCCAGGCGGTGCTGGAAGCGGCCCTGCTGGAGTGGGAGGAGCGCCTGGCGGCGGACAACATCTCGATCATCGTGAGTTTCGTCTCGGCGCCCTGCGCTGCGTGGCCCCGATGCGTGGCACGAAGCCCGTGCCGCTGTGCTTGTTGCGGCTGACGCTGACGGTAGCTACCGTAAATCCGTGATAGGGGTCAGGGTGTTTAAGGCCGCAGCAAGGGACCTGGCGCTTCCGGCTGGGGATGTTCGGTATGCTCCCGGGGCAGGCGGAAGGGACGCCTCGCGAGGGGCGAAAGTGCGCTGATGCGTCGCGGGGTTGGTGGCTGGGAGGACGATGGCGATCTGACGCTATGAAACCTTACAGGCTAGCGAGCACGTAGCCTGGGTGTGAAAGCGAATCGCCAGGGCCGTGCGTGCAGGGACAGGGACTCGTTAGATGGAGCTTCTGCAACAGGTCATCCCGCTTTTGGAGATATGCTGAGTAAGCCGTCAGCTGGGTCGTGACCCTGGCTGTCGGCATCGGCAGCCCCAGCCTCCACTCCTGCGCCCTTACTTCCGCTGTCGTGCTCGGGTTACCGTATTGGCAGCAACGGTCCAGTCATGCACCTGCGGTGTATGCGCTACCACCAGGGACGGAGAGTCACGCGCTCGTCTCTTTCAACACTTGCTTCAGTTGCCGATGCTGGTGCTCATGCCACAGTTACTGCTCCCCTTCGACACTGTCATTATGGATCATACCGGTTCGGGTTGTCTCACTCCCTTGGCGGCGACTGCTTGCTGCCACCATTACCAATACAACATTTCACTCTGGTAACCATCTTGGCGGCGGTAATGGCGGCCCCTCGCAGGTTGTGCAACTGTTATGGGGCGACCTGCTCGCGAGCAACGGCTCCAACGCCGTCTTCCGCGCCGCGGGCACCTCGTCGCTGCAGAGCAGTCAGGGCCGCCGGATGCCGTCACCGGCGCCCGTCACTGAGGAAGAGGACGGGGAGGACGGCCCCCAAGCACTGCAGTCGGACCGCGGGTCAGGGCAGGACGCGCAGGAGTCGGCGGCGGCGGCCGCAACGTTGTAGCCGGCCAGCTCGGACCTTTGAGCACCGGGTGATGGCTCCTGAAGGGTTGGGGGGGAGAGGGGCGCGGACAGAGCGTTGGAAGAGGGCGCGAGCCGGAGCTGCCGCTGCTGCTGCCACGGTGTCTGGGCTTTGCTTGGTGGCGAGTGTACCTAGGAAAGGGCTTACGGCCTTCTGCCTAGCTAGCCATTGGGCTGCGGTGCGGTCGGGCCCGTCCGGGGGTGTGTGCCGCCTGCGTTTCCCCAACTGGGTCGACACTGCAGGTGCTCGGCTGTCTGACCTTGTTGCTGTTCTGGAGCGTGGTGGTGGCCTGGCCGGTACCTTGAGGCGCGGACACTGCGGAGCGCGCAACGCGATGTGGTTCACGGGCGGGCCCGCGGAATCGACGCATGAGGCGTGAGGAGGTCGCGTCCGCGGCCCAGCGTTGCAAGCGCGGCTTGCGTCTGCCCCCGTCGGGGCGTCAAGTCGGGCTCCGGAACCCACGTTTGCGGCCGCTCTGGCGCATGTGCATCTGGGGTTCGTTTCGGTGTCGGTCGGGGGGCGAGTGCGCCCCGTGGACCTGTGGTGGCGGCGGGAACGGGCATAAGGGACAGGGCAGGGGCCCCTATGAGGCGGTGCAAAAGCAATATATGCGCGTTGCAATGAACTGAACCCTCTCGCTGCTTTAATGCACGCGCGCCCGTGTTGTGACTCGACTTGCCGTGGTGTCAGTTTTCGGAACGGTTAGGTGGGTTCGATGTGAGCGCCGGGCTCCGCGAGGAGGCTGTGGCGTGTTTTATAAGTGCGGATGCGTAAAAAGAGATGGTCGTGGTGGTGGTGGTGATGGTGGTTGATGGGGTGCAGAGCCCTCGTAGACAGCGCTTGCGTGGGCGTGCGCCAGGGCGGTGCGGTGGGGTGAGGTGGGTTTTGGGGTTTCTACAGATGTCGAGGGCGGGGCAGGGCCCTCGGCGGGCCTTGATGCGCACGCGCGCGTGTTTGTATGTGATTGCGCGTGTGCGTGTGCCGGCGCTGCGCGGTTTGGCAGGAAGCGGCCCGGCACTACTCCTTTTAGCGGGACGAACTCATCATGAACCGATCTTATCCAATTACGCGTCTTTGGGAGCGTGGAGCGTCTTTCTTATGGCATGCATAAGGTACGGCACGGCACAAGTTTTACTGTTTGGACGAGGGCTGGTCGGGCATGCCGACGCGTCTGGACAACGTCTCTGCAGTTCAGGGTACGGATGGTCCTGGGTGGGGTGATAAGCCCCATGAACGCGTGGTGCCTCTGTCCTCAATGTGGCTCTTCGAATAAGGCTGTGAGGGAGTTTGCGGCGAAACGCGGTGGCGGCTTGCGAAGTCGGTGAAGACACGCGCGGTGCGATGCCTTTGCTGTCGCGATCGCCGACGCTCTACCCTCATGACGACTCGTTGAACTCGACGCCGCGAAGGGGGCTGCATGCACGTATGTGCACTTACGCAATGTCCAGTTTCCGTTACATCTTGCGCAAGTGAGCTGGGTGCAAAGTTGGGTTGTGCTACTGGATAGCGGTCTCTGCGCATGACCGGCTGCCATTTGAATAGGCGGACGGAGGTGGTTGGAATGCCGTTGGGCTGTGGGATCCCGTTGCCGTGGCGCATGTGGAGCCCTCAATAAATTTGAACATCCCTGCGCTTCTGTTTTGAACGGAAATTTAATGTCTCTTTGCCCTGTATCTCGTACGCGTCTATTGCGTACATATCCCTCACGCCTCACCGATTTCCCCTTCCCTTGGATGTCTTCTCCGCTGCTCCCGCCGAGCTGCGGCTCGGAAGAGCAGCTTGCTTACTACAAGGAGGTAGGCGAAACTCCGGCATAAGGTTCCGCATGACACTTATCCGAGACTTTCGGCAAGGCAAATGGCTGGCCGGCCGGCGGCGCAGGTGCTGCTCGATGCAAAGGCATCTTCGATTGAGGTGCAGCTGGATGTAAATGGAAAGGGAAAAGGCCTCGTTGCCACGCGCAACATAAACGAAGGAGAGACAGTTTTCGTTGAGCGCCCCCTGGTGAGCTCGGAACGGCTAGGTCCTCCTGCGAACAGTTGACAACTTGAAATGGTTTTACTGTGGCAGGTAAGCTTGCAGCATTTGGACAATCATGGCAGCGCTGTCGTGTGCCAGGCGTGCCTGCGATTTGTCGGTAAGCGAACGGCTGCCCGATCGCTTCATGCCGCAGCATCATGCTGTTGTCAACACTTATCTACCATCACATCAGGTCTAAATCGGGGCCTGCAGGTTCTGTCGAGCTGCAAATCGGCCACAAGCTGCGTTGTCTGGTGGAGCAGCTGCGCGGCGCCCAGCACGGCGCAGCGTCTGGCAATCAAAGTGGCAGTGGCGACAGTCAGGAGGACGAGGAGGGAGAGGTCGACCTGGAAGGCGCCTTGGAGGCCGGAGAGCGCCTGGAGCAGGTCCGTCCGTTGATTAAAACGTACCGTATATCGGGCCGCTTCATGCGGCTTGCCGCGCCGGAAGTTCATACAGGGGAATAAGTTGGGGGGCCGCGTGAGGGGACTTTCGCCCTCAATCTCAATTGCGACGAGAGCTCATGTGCCAGGCCGGCCGGCCGGCCTCGGCCCTCGGGGCCTGGGCCCCGCCCCGCCTCGCCGCGACCAAGGTTCTCCTTCTTCCAGGTTACGAGAAAGGCAGAGGTTACTTGGGATGGAGGACATGATGCGAGGAAAGTAAAAGGTCTGAGGCCGCGGCGGCCCAAAGCCCGCGGGGCGCAAGGCGCGCCGCGGCCCAGGGCGCCGCCGCCTGCCCCTGCCACCCCCGGCACTTGCCCCAACCCCAGCGGCCCCAGCTCCGAGACCCGAGAGGCTGCTGTCGCAAGGGCAAGAACATGCGCTCCCACGCCGCCCGTTGCCGGTGGGCGTTCTCGTCCGCCGGCTTCGGAGCGGCGGCAACAACGGCCACCCAACACCGCGCCGACGAACGGCGCCAGCGGCAGCAACAGCTGGCGCCGGCGCGGCGGCGAAAGGCCGGACAGCAGACGTGGGGTTGTGGGGGAGGGCGGCGGCGCACCCGCCCCTGGAGGGCGGAGGCCTGGGCCGCGGCATACACGTCGAGTGACCCGCGGGTCGGTGGGCTGGCGTTTCTGGTCGCATGACATAAAAAAAGGCCGAACTGATCCTCCCAAGGGCCTACGAGTTCCTGCTTTCTCTCGTTTCCGCAGACTGCTACCAGATTGCATGTTGCAGCCCCTCCCGATCGCATGCTGCAACCCCACCCATATGGACTGCCCTCAGTGGTCTGCCGTACACCCGCCATGGGCTCATGGCATGGACAGGGCCCCTAGATCTGCACGCGTGGGTGATATGCGTTTGTGATGTACGTTGCCCGGGGGGTGCATGGCGCGACATATGTTTGACACCCCCAATGTGCTGCAATGGACGGCCCCTGGCAGCATGTTCTTGGTTGTGCCCTTCCGTTCTCCGCACGCGCTTTTCTACACATGCACACACACATACACGACGGCGGGTACTCAACAACACTGCTGCTGTCGCCGATGCCGCTCGGTCGTTGGGCGGGCCCCGGTCCGGCTGTCGTCTCGGGCCCCGGTCCGGCTGTCGTCTCGGGCCCCGGTCCGCTACCGCGCCGCGTCGTTTCGGCGTCGCGTCGCTCCGCCTCCCGCAGATCTACTCGCACGTGACGCCGGAGCGGATCGCGGACCTGTGCTCCGGAACCGTGACGCTGCCGCTCTCCGACGACTTTCGACGGCCGCCGCCGGTGAGCGTTTCTGTTCGCTTTGGGGCAAGGGGGCAAACGGCAAAGCTATCCCTGGCGGTCCCCCTACCCTCGCATTAACCGTTTTTTCATGCGCCGTCCTCGCCCCCGGGCGTTTATGACGGGGGGTGTTTGTGAAAGGGTGGCGTTCGTCGTGGGCCCAAAAATCATTTTGGGGTATCCTATGTTTACCTATATCCTACGTTTACGAAACGAAGCGCAATCGTCCCAGTCGACGTCTGTGGTGCACTGCGGTGTGGTGGCGGTGCACGTGCGCCTGCATTCCTCTCGTCGCCTTCGTTCCATCGCCGCCCTCTTCCTTCCCAATTCTCCCCATTCCCATTCCCGTTCCGCTGATACCGCACAGGTGCCATGCCGCCGCGGCTGCGGAGCGCTGTACTGCGGCGCCGGCTGCGAGGCGGAGGCGTGGGAGCACTCGCACTGCCTGCTCTGCGCCGCCGCGTCGCCGCCGGCCGACGCGGCGCCAGCGCCGGCCTCGACCTCGGCGGGCCCGGCTGAAGAGCCGGCGGCGCCGGGTCCTTCGTCTTCGACAACGGCTGCTGATGAAACGTCAGCAGCAGCAGCAGCAGCAGCGGGACCGTCGTCGTCTGCAGTGGCGGCAACGGACCCGAGTGCCGCTGCGGCGCCGACCGACGCGGGGGCCGGGCCGTCAGCGACGGCTGCCGCCGCCGGCGCTGGGCCGTCTTCGTCGTCAGCGCCGCCGCCGCCGCCGGCGGCGGCGGCTGCGACGGAGGAGGAGCTGTACGGCATTCGCGTGGACCGTCGTGCGCTGGCGGCGTTCTGGGATCACGCCCGCGAGACCAACGAGATCTTTTTGCTGGCGGCCCAGGTCAGTTTGTGGGTCGGTCGGTCGGTCGATCGGTCGGTTGGTCGGTTGGTCGATCGATTTGCTGGTGCGTAGCCGATTTTATCAACCTTGAAAATGTATACTGCTTGATCGATTGATTTGAGCCTTCATGTGGGGTAATATACCAATATTATAGGGTGTTATGAAAAGATTTCCGCAGCCAAGAGACGGGGGCGGCGTTAGCGAGCAGGTGGACCCTGGATGTCGCGGTGGTGCACATCACAACCAACACCGCCACCGCCACCGTTGGGGGCTGTGGCTGTGCAGGTGGTGGCGGCGACGCTGCTGCGAGCGGCGAAACTTGTGGCCACCAGCTCGGCCTCGGCGGCCTCGGAGGCAGCGCCAAGCCAGCAGCAGCAGCAGCAACAGCAGGAAGACGGGGCGACCTCGACGGCGGCGGGGCCGTCTTCTTCTTCCGCCTCGGCGTCGTTGCCCGGGCCTTCGGGGCCTTCGGGGGCGGGCGGGGCTCACGCCGGCGCGTGCCGATCGGCGCTGCTGGCGGCGTGGCGGCCGTACAAGTACGGCTGGAAGCGCTGCTGGTGGGAGTCGGTGGCGGTGCCGGATGACGTGGAGGATGAGGGCGAGTTCAGGGCGCAACTCAGGTGCGTGTAGTCGATTCAGCTAACACGATCCGGGATCTTTATCATTGAAGTTATGATCAAGTTCTTGAGGGCAATGCAGTGCAGGGCTGACCGCTGCCGCCGCTTTCACTGCCGCCGCCGCCGCTTCGGTCACCTCTTTCTCTTTCTTCCGTTGGCCGTTGGCACAGGTCGTTGGCGTCGGACTCCCTGGAGCTTCTCTCGGCCGCCATCACCGACCCACGGTTCGGTCCGGATCTGTTGCAGCTGGAGGTGTACGGCAGCATCGTGGGCATGTTTGAGCTGAACAACATGGGTCTGTCGGTGGCCTCCCCCGTGGAGGACTTTTTTCTGGCCGTGGACGAGATGGACGAGCTGGACGAGCAGGAGGGCGGCGCTGCGGACAACAAGCTCGCGGTCACCAAGGTGCGTGGTTGCGTGTTTGCGTGGCGCGTGGGGGGCAGCCCACCGCATCACATCACACCGCCAGATGCGCGCGGGTGACGACCAAGTGACCTGTCTGTATGTCTGTCTGTATGCCTTCGTCGCCGTCTTGCCGCCGTCGTCGTTGCGCTCGCCATGCTGTTCCGCGCCCGGTCCTGACCTGCCGCGGCCGCTGCCCCGCCCCGTCCCGCGCCCTGGCCCTGCCTCAGGTGACTCAGCCGCTGCTTGACGCGCTGGATGCCGAGTACGCCACCCCCTGCGAGGCAACCGCCTTCCTGGCGCTGCAGGTGCGTGAGCGTGTGTGTGTGGGTGATGACATGTGTGTGTGTGTGTGTGTGAGGATGTGTGCGTGCATATGTGTGCGGGGCTGAGGAACGTGCGGGGGCGTAAAGTGGGAAGGTCCGAAGCTCGAGGAGGCAACCGGCTAACTGACTGGCAGAAGGGACGGGTGCTTGGGGGTAAAAAGTGATACCGCAGCGGAGACGGAGACGGCGTTAGCGAACGGACCCAGAACCCAGTAATACTTACTGAACATACCTGTAACCTTACCGAGCTGAAAATACGCTGCGACCGCGTCGCCGCCAGACCAACCCAGACGGACGATTACACGCGACAGCACAAGAACGGCACGAACGCCCGGACAGAACAACCCGACATATTGTAGACTCACCTGCGCTCAATGGAGGAAGCGAAGCGGGAAGATTTCGAAGGAAAAAGGCGTGAGTAACGGCAATGGGCAACGGCAATGGCAGCGAAGGAAGGAGCGAGCAGGCAGGCAAGCAAGGCAAGACACACATAAACCCACAAAGGAGCTGGGGCGGCGACGCGGCGCAAAAGAGGGCAGGAAGGGGCGGCGGGGCAGAGAAGAAAGGGATACGGATGGGCAAAACGTACGACGGCAAGGAGGCGTAAGGCAGAGGAGAAAGGGCAAAGGAAAAGAGAATGGCAAGGAGAACGGCAAAGGGAAGGAGAACAGAAGAAGGAAGGCGAGGCTGGGAGGGACGGAAGGCGGGGCGGGGCGGGGCGAGGGGGCACGAGGGCAAGAGCAAGGACGAGGAGAAGGGGAGAACGACGGCAGGGCGGGCGGAAAGGGCGGAGGCAGCGGGGCGCGGGAAGATGATGCGGGGCGCGGGAAGGTGCGAAGTGCAGGAGGGGCCGGGTGGCGGACCGTGAGGATTCGGCTCCCCACCACACCGGCCGAGTGCGCAGGCCACCACGCATGAGGGGCACTGGGCGGCAAGGCAAGGGCAGGGCCATGGTGGGGGCACGGGGGGAGACAAGACAAGGGCAGATATGGGGAGGGGGAGGAGGGAGAGAATGTGGGAAGAGGGAAGGGAGGCACCCAGGCCGCCGGGAAGGGCATGCAGGGGGAGGGCCACCGAGTAGGGGCAGAGGTGCAAGTGCAAGGCAAGGGGGTCAGGGGGAGGGCCACTGAGCATGCGAGGCCGGCGGGGGCAGGGGCAGGGGGAAGGCAAGCAGAGGGAGAGCCACCATGCACGGAGCTCGGCGAGGGCGAGAGTGGGGTGAGGGTGGGCGGGGCAGGGCGACGAGGGAGGGTCAGGGGGACAGGCGTGGGGCGAGGTCAGGCAGGGGGAAGGGGCATCGGGGACGGGAGTTGGAGATGTGTGGTGGGTGCGTGTGAGCCCACGTTCCGGGAGGCCAACGACAGGAAGGCCGGGGAGAGTATGGTGGATGTAGAGGCGGGGTCGGGGTCGTTGGGCGGGTCGTCCAGGAGGCAGCATGGGCGGCGGCAGCGGGGAAGGCGGCATCGGTGGAGTCGGTGAAGGTGGAGGTGGAGTCGGTGAGGTCGGTGCAGTCGTTGAAGTCGTTGAAATGGGTGCAGTCGTTGTCGAAGGCGTTGCAGGCACGCGAACGCAAACCCCTCACGCAGACAGAACAAGAAAGGAAAAAGAAAAAATAAATCACGCGCACGCGATCAGAAGCCCGAGGAGAAGCCCGAGGAGAAGCCCGATGAGAAGCCCGATGAGAAGCCCGATAAGAAGCCCGATGAGAAGCCCGATGAGAAGCCCGATGAGAAGCCACACAGGGCCCGGCAACAGCCGGTGCACCGTACGCGCGAACGGGGCTCGCCCTCACCAAGGTCTTTCGACACAGGGATCCGACGGACACAAGACGAAACCTCCCCGAAGGGAGTTAGCTCCGTGGATGCCCGTTAAGGCCTGACCACCAGCCTTCGGGTGCTTGGGGGGCGGCTCTGTGCCTGCGTGACTGGTTGGGGTGAGCACCTGAGCACCACCTCTTCGCCCTCCATCTGCCCTCCACCCGCCCGCCCGCCTGCCTGCCTGCCTGGCCACCTCTCATGTGTCGACGGCTCGGCCCATCCCACCCCACTCCACTCCCCCCAGAGCTGCATCAACCACTCGTGCGACCCCAACTGCACCGCCGCCTGCGACACCGGCAACCGTACCGTCACTGTGCTGGCGCAGCGCGACATACACGCTGGCGAGGAGATTACACTGTCGTACATTGACGTGTCGCTGCCGTACAAGGACCGCCAGGCGGACCTGCGCGACTATGGTTTCGTGTGTCGCTGCCAGCGGTGCGTGGCCGACGCGGCGGCGGCGCGGGCGAAGCGCCAGGGGGGCGGCGCGCGGGGCGGAGTCCGGGTCGGCGGCCGCAGGCGATAAATGGAAAGATAGATACATGGACATATGAATAGGTAGATCGGTACCTGGGACTTGGGCCTTTTTGGTTATATATGCAGTGGCAGCTATAGTGGTGTTGGACTGGTGGTGGTGGTGGTGGTGGTGGTGGCAATGGGCTGCGGACCCTCCTCCCCTGAAGGAGACTGTTCGGAGATGATGCTTGGGTTTCCTCACAGCTGGAGTGCCCCCCACGCACACACACACAGTGATGACTGTGCGCTTCACGACATGGGCTCTTTTTTGAGGCTCGTCCAGACACCGGCAGTGGCGCCACACACACACCCCGCACCGGCAGCGGCAGTGCATGCGGCAGCAGCCCAGACAGAAGAGCAGGGAACAGCCATGCATGTGTGCGGGGTAGATCCATGCACCACATGGTCTCTATCCTGTGAGCTCGTATGGAGACAGCGAACTGGCGGCCGCCCTCCTGGTTTTTAACCACAGAATGTCCTTCGTCCTTCGTCGGACTCTTTTTACTCCGCTCCTGAGCTCTGTGCTGCCACTTTTGCAGCGCAGGTGGCCGCGAATTCCTTCCGCGGCTGCAACCCAATGTATATACATCTGATCTATCCCCCCAAATCCGATCTGACTCGACTGCCGTATCTAACTCGACTCAAATCCACATTTGTATCCTGTTAGGTTCAACTGCCTTTCGGCCTTCCTATCATATCATATCAGGCTACATCAGATCAATGAGGCTGCATCAGATCAGATCAGGTCAGGCCGCCCCAAAGTTCATCGTCCCCACCGCCGCCGCCGCCCCCGCCGCCGCTGTGCCCCTCATCCCCCTCGCTCTCGTCCGGGTCTGGGTCGCCGCTGCTGCGGCTGTCGCTGCCCTCATCGCTGCTCCGGTACCGACCGGCATCCACCCACATCTCGTCCACCTGCCCCGAGATCTCCTCACTGCTCTCGTCCTCTTCTTCCTCCTCCTCCTCCTCCTCCTCCTGGTCGTTGTCGTCGACAGTGCTGACGTCATCACATTCCGGCGCCCTTCGGCTGACGCCCACCTCCATCGCCGCCGCCCCGGCAGCACTCCCCGAAGCCACCTGTGGCGGCGGCGGCGGCGCCGTCCCGCCGTACGTTCGCGGCGGCAGGGCCGGAGGCTCCGCCGCCGGCACCGGCCCGGGCCCCAGCGAACTTCGAGAGCTGCCAGCGCCGCCGGGTTGACCCACGGGTCGGTCGTCGGCGCGAAGCAAGTCGCCGCCAGCGTCGCCGCTGCTGCTTCCGCCGCCGCCCCCGCGCGCAGTTACACGGCTGCTGTCCGCAATCGCCGACGTCGGCACTGCGTTGCCGCCGCCGCCGCCGCCTCCGCCGGCGCCGGCGCTGCCCCTCGCCGCCGCCGCCGCCTCCAGCAGGTTGCGAAGCGTGGGCGCCAGCCAAAGCGACCTGGTCGCAACCGCGCCGCCGTCGCCGTCACCGCCGCCGCCGCCGCCGCCCTCAGCATTGCCGCCGGCGCCGCCAGGCGGCCCGCCAGCACCGCCCCGGCCGCGCGCCGTAGCCGCCGGTGTGGCAGGCGATGCCGGGGCAGATCCTCCTGGCGCTGCCGCCGCCGCCGCGCCGCTGCCCGCACTCGCGGCGATGGCCGCTCCGGAACCGAGCCCCCGGTCCGGCTGCGCCGCCGTCGCCCCGCCCGCCGCGCCCGCCACCGCCGGCTGCTGCGGCGGCGGCGGTCGCTGTTCAGTGAACTCCAGCTCCGCTTCCACCATGTCTCCACCGTCAAAGTCCAGCAGCCACCTGTACGACATAGGGCCCACACCGCGGCGTTTGCACCACTGCAGGCGCGCGCCTCCCCCATTCAAACTGTCGTACACTCTTTATCCCCTCCTCCCCTCGGAACCTCCAAGGGCCCACTCACCAGCTCCACACTCCGAAACCCAAATCCAATCCGAATTTCAAGACCCAAATCCACCAAAATGACAAGCCTTAAAAACCAGGGCCTCCCCACTCACCCACGCTCTCACCCTCGTCCTCACCTGCACCACACGGGCGGGTGTCCCCAGCGCTCCCGGAACTGCACCTCGGCCCGGATGACGAATATGCCCCACCCCAGCCGACGAACCACGAAGGGCGGCTCCTGGAGAACCACCACGGGGGGGCTGCGGGACGGGGAGGGGAGTGGCGGGGCGGAGGAGAGTGTCTGGGGCAGAGGTGGGGGCGTGGGCAGCAGTGGGGCACAACCCGCGATCTCAAGCGACCCGCACTGCCGTACTGCCGTACTCCGATTCGCATCCGCACACCGCCCCGCCGAACCTGTGCCTGAACCCGCCCCGCTCCGCCCCTCCCCGCCCTGCCCCGCCACCACCAGCGGGGCGGGCATCGCGCAGCGCCTGCAAGAATCCCACCTCCTTGGTCTGGTGCTGTCGTACCTAAAGGTGGGGTGCAGGTGTACGACAACCCGCTCGATGAACTTCCGCTCGTCCTCCTCGCTGTCCATGCGGATGAAGAATGTCCAGTTGTGCACGTTGCGAGAGGAGGCCTCGCTGCCGCGACTGCTGCGTGCCTGAGGGTCGGGGTTCGCGTCATCACGCACATCCTGGTGAAAACGCAAGAAACGACGACTCTGTCGTACTTATGTCGTACATATGTCATACTAATGTCGTACTTATTCGTATTTATACCTGTTCGGGCGGCATCACGCTGTGCAGGTTTCCCACGTAGAGCTTCCGGGACACGCAGCGCACAGCTGCCAACTGGGCCGCCTCCTCCGCGATCTCAGACCCGCGGGTCGCGTAGGCCGCCGGGTGGCGCGCGCGCACCTCCGCCGCCTGTGCGTGTGCGGCCCCGAGACAGATAATGCCAAACAGAGGGGAGGTGGGAGCGCGGCGGGAGAGCGACTCAGCAGGTTTTTGTGCACGGAGCTGCTGATGCTCCATGATGCAGGAAAAGAGACGGGCGAGGACTGCAAATTCCGATTTCGAGGGACCCACATTTGGCAGCAGCAGCAGCAGCATCTACTACCAGTACGACTCACTCGGTCCGCATTGACGGGCAGCTGCGCCGGCACCTGGCTGCGACACAGCGGACACGTCACGGTGGCGCCCGCTGGCTCCGCGTCCCCGGGCCACTGCCGCAGACCCACGGGTCGGACGTTGCCGCCGGCGCCGGCGGCGCCGCCGGTCGCCCGGCGCAGGCCGTTGCGGCCGCGATTGCTCACGTCGGCCCAGCGCCGGAAGCACCGACCACAGAAGGTGTGGCGGCAGGGCGTGGTGACGGGCTCATGGAGGATGTGCAGGCACAGCGGGCAGCACTCGCTGGGCGGCACCTCGTCCGCCTGCTCCGAGCGATCGACCTCGACCTCGACCTCGGCCTTTCGCTCGCGACAATTCGCGGCCCCCGCCGCCGCCGGGCCGTCCGGCGGCGATGCACTGGCAACCGGCAGCTCCGGCGCCTGCGCGCCGCCGCCGTCGCCGTTACGTCCGCCGCCGGCTGCGACCGCCGGTGCCGGCGTCGGCGCTGGCGCCGGCGCCTTCGCCTCGCGCGCGCTCCCATTTTCAGCGGCAGCCGCGTCTGCGGCAGCTGCTGCACGAGGCTGCGGCTGCTGTTGCTGTAGGCGCCGCCGCTGCGAGGGCGGCGAGCTGCCGAGCGAAGGGGGCGAAGATCGCGAAGAGGGCGGAGGCCGCTCCATGGGGGGCCGCTGTTCTCCCTCTGTTCTTCCACGTTGCGCTGCTGCTGCCTGAGGCGGAGGCCTTAAGCGCCTGTGTCGCGCTTTCTCGCGCGAGCAGCTCTGACAGCTCAGAGCGGCAGGCCTGTTGGTCGCGAGGGTACGCGTGCTTAACTTGAAATTCACCGATACAAACCACGTAAACGGTCTTTGCCGACACCGACAACGTAAGCGAGCCGGCAAACCAGGCAGCGCGAGGTTTTTTTCCAACCGCCGGCTGAGGCCCCGAGAAAGAGAACTTGTTTGGTTTGTTTTAATATTTCAAACCCAGCCTTTGAAATTGATCTGGGTCCAGCTTAGCATGAAAGTCTTATCTTAGTCGAAGTGCAGCTCAGCGGGTGGTCGCTGGTTGGGAAGCGGTCGGTACGGTCGGTGAGCGGCGTTTCGGACACACCGACAAATAGGCGCGAACGTACGGTGACCCTCTTTGGATTGGGTCGTCCTATGTTTGTGCATGCCTTGCTTCGGCGTTTGAAACGCCAGCCTTTCTTCTGGGCCCGGTCTCTGGCCCGATCTTGGGGTATACCGCCGCAGCTTGCTGCTTTGATGCCTCGGAAACCAGAACCAGCAACGCCTTGCCCCGGAAGGTCTACTGGCCCCATAAACAGGTCTGAAAGCCACAGATGGCAGCTCTGAAAACCTGTCACAGGCGCGAGCTTCAAGGCCCAGCTGAGCCGCACTTTGCACCGGCCCGCGCACAGGCAAAAAAATGTCCTTGGCGAGGTCCAAGTCGTCGAGCCGGAACGAGTTGCAGAGTGCCGCAACGAACGCAGCAGCGGCAACCACGCAACAAACTGAAAGCACCGCATCACGCCCCAGATAGCGGAGACGCGTGAATCAGGAGCTCGATCTACCAGCTGCACAACCGCGAGAGCGATCCTTGCGTCCGTCCAGCTTGCGAACGATTAAAGTGGTTTCACCTTAAACGGATCAAGCACTTCATTCAGCACAGCACGCGCGGCAACCCACGCGCGTGCGCACAGTCCCAGCCAGCTCGCACTAGCAAAGGTCGCCATCCAGGGCAAAAGCGCCAAACATACATACAAGCGCCATAACGCCGAAAGAAGAAAAGCTTCATGGACTCTTGCCCTTCCCGCCCAGGGCGCGGGCACAGCTTTTGGAGGCGCGGCGCGGCGCGACGTCCGGGCAGCACTTGACCCGATCGGGTCCACACCCCAACGGTCCCAAACAGGGCCGCGCGCGAGTTGGGTCGCGTTCACCCCGCACCCTCGGCCGCCACCACCGCCGCCGCCGCCGCGCCTCACAGGCTTCGCTGCCCCAAAATACGTTCGCTTGCCCATCGCGGCAACCCACCTCCCCGGGACGCACGTAACCCGGCTCAGGGCCAGGGCCAACGGCCAAGTCAGGGCCAGGGCCAAGTCAGTGCGGTTCCAGGCAGTTCGGCCGCCGCTCGCTTCCGCGTATCCACCTGCAGGGACCCGACCGCCCTCATCGCCGCACCTCGCCCACCTTGTCGAGGTACCGGTAGCTGCCTGCCGCTCGCCCCTCGCAAAGTTAACGGACCGCCAAGGGCCTGCCCGCCGTGGCGCGCTGCGCTGCGCCGCGCCTCAGCCGCGTCTGACTGTGCGCAACCCCACTCACATAACCACAAGCACAGGGCAGACGCTCCTCTCGCACTCTCCCGCAACACCGGACCGGTGCTCCACTCCCTCCCTCCCTCGCCCGCCCGCCCGGTGCAAGGGTGCCAGCTCATTCCACCTGGGGCGACGAGACCCCTCCCGCCATTCCCGCCACTTCCCCGCCCTTTATCTCCGCCACCCCGTCTCCTTTCCCTCTCTCTTATTTCCGCCATTCCCTCTCCTTATCCGCTCTTATTCTGTTCTGCGCCACAGCGCCCGGCCTACCGCACCCAATGTAACCCTACCGTACCCCTGCCCAACCCGACCCAACCCAAGCGGCCGCTCCCAGTCCCAATCCCCACGAACCGTTCGTCTACAACGAACCCCGGGGGGGGGGATAAGAGTGCACGAACCCGGGGTTAAAAAGGATGAGAAGGGAGGGGCACGGGCCTCGTCAATCATCGCCTCACGACCCCGGTGCCGCCTCCGGCGCCGTGCTCCCCGTCTCCATTTCCAGGTACTGCTCCAGAGCCCTCCGCAGATCTCCCCCCGCCAACCGCAGCGTCCGCTCCGCCGCCTTCCGGTCCTTGATCTCCAGTTCCAACATCAGCACGTCCACGTCCTCCTTGGAGACCTTGACGGCAGCAAGCTCGCGCTCTCTGAAGGGGGGCGTAGGGCCAGGGGCGGGTGCAGGGCCGGGTGCAGGGCCAGGGGCAGGGTTGATATAGCAGATCTCGCAACGGCAGGGACAGGGGCCAGGAGCGGGGAGTGGCAAAAGGATGCTGGAGCAAGGGGTGGGAAAGACGGGTGGGAAGGGAGGTGTGCCCGGCGGTGAGGCCCCTTTGAAGGGCAGCGGTGCGGTGTGTGCGGGTAGCAAGAGATGGCAGCGCAGCGGTGTGACAACGGTGACAGCGGTGTGGGGTTGTGCGGTCGGCCGGGAGGGAACCGGCGCCGGTGGTGGTGGTGATTAGGGACAGCCAACGAAGCGAAGCAACAAGCATTCGGAGGGGGGACAGGGGCGGCAGTGAGGGAGGACACGGCAGGCAGGGCCGCAGCCGACCCACATCGCGTTTTGGGCCCAATCCGATCATTCATTCATTCATTCATTCGGTCGGTCGGGCGGGCGGCAAGCCGACGGCCGTCGCGCTACGGGGGGTAAGGTGGTGGTGGTGGTGGTAAGGGACGGTGCTAGGAGGGCTGGAGCATAAAGGGGCAGATGGTGACTCAGACAGCCCCGAGGGCAGGAGGACGGCCCCGCACAGTTCCGCACGCACCTCTGTCGCTCCGCGTCCTTGCTGGCTTTTTGCGCCTCAAACAGAGTTTTCATGGCCTGTCAGGGAGGACAACAGGCGGCGGCGGCGGCGGCGGTGGATGCCCCAAGGGGGGTCGGTGTGCCAAGTGGGTCGGGCCCACGTCTCGCCGAGGGTGGGCGCACGGCTGCCTATTTAGGCGGGAGACAGCGCACAGCGGGGCGCACTGCCGGATGGGTTTTCCCGGAGCTTGTAATGCACGGAGGCCGCAACGTGCCACAATGACAATGGCAGTCTCATGAAACCTCCTGCGTTGAGGTAACCGGGACTCCTGCGGCGAACGGGATATGACCCGGGGGTCGCATGATGGATGGATATCCGCGGGATGTCTCCCAATTGTCAATCGCAGCCCTTTGCTGTCAATTTCGGCTGTCACAGTCCCAGCACTGTTAGCTCCCGGGCCATGCCCAGGTGTGCCGACGGCTCCACACGCACGTCCTGGTCCCAGTACCATCGGCAGCCTGTTGGCTGCGCATTCTATTGGGGGGAGGGCGGGCCCCACCTGAGCCACTTTGCCCTCGTCCATTTTACGCTCCTCTGGGGCCTGCATCATCGGACGTGGGAAATTGTGGCACCATTTTGGCGGGTGTATTTGTCATGGTGCAGCGCACAACATGAATCCGCTATTTGATGGATATCTTTGGCATCGCTAATAATGAAGGCGTTTGAGCAAGCCTGCCTTATCAGTCATCGACTTGAGGGCAGCCGCCGCTTCCCGGCCTTGTCGGTCCTTGCTTGCCATTTCCTCCTGCTCCTGCTCCTGATCATTCTCATCGCGCTCATCATCGGCCATACTGGATTTTTATTAGATCTGACAGCAGCAGGTCTAAATAAAGGTTCGCGATGCCGAGATAGAGTGAAAGCAAAGACGCTGCACTCAGTTACAATCGACAAGTTCGGAAGATAATTGGTATATATTATATTTATAACAGTCATCCGTTCATTGAGGTGGGTGAGCGGAGAGAACCTAGTGAATCGTACTCCGTCCCAAGTTTCACTCTGTCAATGATCTAAGGACTGCATTCTCCTACAAACTGTCCAAGTCACACACAGTTGTTATTATAATCACGTGCTATTATCCCGCATGACATCCCGTGCCCACGGCCTCCTGGACTGCCGAGTAGTTCCAGAAAAGCAGAAGCACATAGAAGCTGGCTTTTGACTAAAATATCCTCCTCAAGGCATTATAAAGCGAGTAAATCTAGTATCGAATTTCCTACTGCCAAGAAGGAGACCCTGCGTGCAGCAACGGAAGCCGATCGACAGTTAATCATGGCAAGATGGTCACGGACCAAAGCGAGGCTACGAGCTACATTTTCAAAATTCAAGTCAAAAGCGTTCGTCGTCAGGTATGTGGCGAGCGCCTGCACCAACTGTTGCTCCATGTGCAAGTATACACGACTGACGTGGCCCGGCCCCGTTGCCCAACCCCACCCTCACCTAGGTCGATAGAAGAGCAGAAAGACAGGACGGCCAGCGGGTTTGAAATGCACAAGGTCCTGGGGCCCTTTGACCTCATTATGCTGGGCATCGGTGGGTTGAGGGTTGAGGCGCGGGGGTGGTGCATGGCTGCAACAGCGCCCAAGTGCCCCGCCGGTGTCATCGGGCCGCAGGTTGCATCATCGGCGCTGGCGTCTTTGTGCTCACCGGCGTGGCCGCGCGGAAATACGCTGGGTAAGTCTCGTGGATGCCACCGTGCCGTGCAGCGGGCCACCGGGCGGGGCCCCCTCAAGAGCAGCTCCCCAGTCGTCGGTGCCGCAGGCATGGCGACGGAAGGCGGGTGCGCGTTCCAACCAATGCCATGGTCCGTCCATCCATCCATCCATCCATCCATCCGTCCACCCTGGCCAACCATCCATCCATCCATCCATGCGGCATGCGCCACAAGCGCGCTGCTCCCCAGATCCGTAGGGCCCGCCGACGCAGCGCCCTTCCACCCATTCCCCAGCCCCGCGGAATTCGCTGACGTCGTCTCCGCCCCCTCAACTGCGGTATCTCCTTTGTGGAACCCCCCCTCCCAGCCCCGGCGTCGTCCTGTCGTACGCTCTGTCCGCCCTGACGGCCATGCTGACGGCCTTTTGTTACGCCGAGTACGCTGCGGAGCTGCCGGTAGCTGGGGGTGCATTCAATTACATCAGCATGACGTACGGCGAATTCGCGGCGTGGTGAGCCCACCAGCGTGGCGAGAGGGTCCGCGAGCGGGGCGGGGAGGCGGGCCCCGGGGCCGGGAACGGGCATTCGGGATCCGCAGGGCCGCGCGGGGGAGAGAGAGATAACCTCCCTCTAGAAGACAAGCTAGACGAGGACTAGGATTAGGACCAGATTGGGAGCTGGCTGATGTCAAGGCTGCGGTGAACTCCGCGCATCGCCTCCGGGCGAGGCGGAGCGTGGCGAGGGTGCCCGGGGTTTTGGTGTTCTGGGCAGCGAACGATCCTCAATCGCGTCCGGGTCCTGGCCCGGGTCCGGTGACCGGGAGTCCGGGACCGGGCGATGTGGGTCGGTGGCCAGTGGCCTGTCGGGAGGCTTAGCAAAGCAGACCGCGGGTCAAGGGGGCTGGTGTTAACGGCTGTCTTTGCGCAAGGGTTCGGCACAGGACGCCGCCGGGTAAGGGTTGTGCGAGCCGGGGGCTGTGGATGCGGGTGCAAGGCCGAGCCCCATCTGACCACCATCTGACGGGCTCGCCAGTCCGCTGCTCGGGCCCACCCAAGCAAAGCGGGTTCTACCCGCCCCCGGCCCCGCCCCCGGCCCCAATTATCAAGAAATCCAGAGGTTCAACGATCCAATGCACTGTCAGCCCCAGGTCCCGGGGCCCCGCTCCCCGCTGAGGCTCCCCGACTAACTCCCGCACCCCGGCTTCCCGGCTCCCTGCCCTCCGGCCTATGGTTCCCGCTTCCCGGCTTATCGTTCCCGCACCCGCTCCCTGCACCCGCTCCCTGCCCGCAGGGTGACCGCCTGCGACCTGATCCTGGAGTACACCCTGTCCGCCGCCGCAGTGGCCAAGGGCTTCACCTCCTACACCGCGGCGCTGCTGGGGGTGGATGTCAAGTACCTGCGACTGCAGGTGAGCGTGCCGAGTGCCGAGCCGTGTGTGTATGTCGTACAAACACGTCATGTGTGCGCCACCCACCCACCCACCCTCGCCTCGGTCCAGGCGTGCAGCTCGGTGCACCCCCGCCCTCCCCGCCCGTCCTTCCATCCTCTGCCCCAACACTCACTTCCCACTCCCGGCTTTTTTTTCTCCGGCTCCGGCTTACATCTCCCGCTCTCAGAACCTCCCCCCGCACACGGGCTCCGGCCTGTACGTGGATAACACCACCCCCGTGGATAACAGTTCCGGAGGTTCAGCGGCGGTAGCAGCATGATCAACAACGTCTACAGTGACTCATTTTCATATAAAGGAGCTTATCACTCCCTGACCCACTCGCCCTCACCGCTGCCCCCAGGCCTCCCTCTTCACGGTGGACCTGCCCGCCGCCGCCGCGGTGGTGGCCATGTCCTTCATCCTCATGCGCTCCACCGCCGAGTCGTCCGTCTTCAACGTCATCGTGTCCGGTCTCAACGTGGTGCTCATCCTCTTCGTGCTGGGGGCGGGCTTCCCGAATGCGGACGCGGACAACTACCAGCCCTTCATGCCCTTTGGTCTGCGGGGCGTCTTCACGGGTGGGTATAAAGAGAAATTCGCAGCGGAGAAGGAGACGGCGTCAGCGAACGGACCCAGAACCCAGCGGCGCGGCTGTCCGGGTGGTTGGTGAAGAGGATGGGGGGTGTTAAGTGAAGTCCACGAAACGCAGACCGCACCTCCGGACCCAACCTCCCAACCTGGACCTCGCTCTACAACCGTCCGCTCCCGCGCGTATCACGCAGATACGCAGACGCCCGTTACAATACGCATATTACATCACATTACATTACGTCGCATTACGCATTACGCCCGTGACCCTCCCCTCCCTCCTCCGTCTCCGCTGCGGTATCTTCTTTTTACCCTCCCTCCTCCTCCTCCCTCATTACATAACCATTACGCCCTCCCGTGACCCTCCTCCTCCCCTCCTCCTCCCCTCCCTCCCTCTCCTCCCTCCTCCTCGCCCCCCAGGTGCCTCTGTGGTGTTCTTCTCCTTCATCGGCTTCGACACGGTGGCCACCGCTGCCGAGGAGGTTAAGAACCCGGGTCGCGATCTGCCCATCGGCATCGTGGGCTCGCTGTCCATCTGCACACTGCTGTATGTGGCCATGTGCCTGGCCATCACCGGGATGGAGAGGTGGGGGTGGATGGGGGTGGGGGAGAGGCGGATGGGGGTGGATGGGGGTGGAGGAGAGGTGGACGGAGGTGGTGGGGATGCACATCCACCAACCCTCTGCATCGCAGGCGGAGGTTGGCAGTCGTAGCGGCTGCGTCTCGCCCCTGTGCGCTTCCATGCTCTCTCTGTGTGCATCCCACGCGCCTTCCCTACTCGGTACCCGCCCGCCCTCCCCCCCGGGCTTGCTGTGCAACCAGCACCAATATCTCACACAGCAACCAAAACACACAAAACACCTCTCCCCCCCTTCCCCGTCCACCCCGCCGCCCCTTCCCTCTTCTGGGTCCATTCGCTAACGCCGTCTCCGTCTCCGCTGCGGTATTTTCGTTTTACCTCCCCCCCCTGCTCGCTTCAGCTACACCACCATCGACCTGAACGCGCCCTTCGCCGTGGCCTTCTCCAAGGTGGGTATGGAGTGGGCTCAGCGGCTGGTGGCGGCGGGGGCCCTCACCGGCATCATCACATCACTGCTGGGCTCGCTGCTGGGCCAGGCGAGGATCTACGTGACGCTGGGCCGCCAGGCGCTGGCGCCCGCGTGGCTGGTGGGTCCAGGGAGGGACGGGGCCGCGGGGCGCGGGGCGGGGCGGGGCGGGACAGCGGGGTCGCGGGAGCAATATCGGAGAGAGGTGATATCGCAGCGGGGGTGGGTGCGGCTTTCAGGACGAATGACAGGGGTTCTCGTGGGGATGTTACGCCCAAACCCTCCGGCCAGAGCCCGCGCCATTCCTTCCCCGTGTTCCGTCTCTGCGGTCTCGTCATCTTTCTAAAATCCCAGCCCATCCCTCCGCTCCCTCCGCGCCCTCATGCCCTCGTACGCTCCCTCCCTCCCACCCACCCACTACTCCCACTTTCCGCGCACTCTGACCCCAACCACACCCACCCAACCACCCCCTCAGGCCCGCGTGCACCCTGTCCGGCGCACCCCCACCAACGCCACCCTCGTGACCATGTTCACCGCCGGCTTCCTGGCCCTCTTCATCGACATTGAGCTGCTCGCCGAGCTGGTGTCCATCGGCACCCTCGTAGTCTTCTGCTCCGTCTGCTCCGGGGTGCTGTTCCGGCGCTACCACGTGCACGGCTCCGGCGAGCCGCTGCGGCCGCTGGGGCTGCGTCTGGGCGGCGTGGTGCTGGCGTCGGTGGGCTTCTCCGTGTCGTTCACGGAGCGGGCGCCCGTGGCGGTGCCGATCGTGTTCCTGGGTGAGTGGGCTTGGTCGGAGTACGGCGAAGTGCGGCGCACGGTACGGCACTGCGCCATGGTTGGGCGTCGGACGGGCACGGGACGAGCGGACGAGCCCGGCGGGTTGTTTCTTGCGCGAGACGTGCCACTGAGTGGTTTGGGGGTGGCGGCGTCGGAGGCGTCGTGGGTCGCGCGGGGGATGTGTTGGTTGGTTGGTTGCTTGGTTGGTTGGTTGGTTGTCCTGATCTGGGGCTGCTCGACCCGTCGTCCCGCTCCCGCCTCACACGCCGTGACCTTCGACCCGTGGGTCATACCTCACCCGCCGCCTGCCTCTGCCCCTCCGCAGTGCTGTGGCTCGCCGTCACGGCGTCCTTCCTGATGCTGCCGGTGCGCTACACGCCGCAGGTACGTCCGTACCTCCGGGGGCTCTTTAGACACCGCCAGCCGCTCTCCGTCACCCATATGCGCCCCCCACGCCGCCCCGCTGTTTCTGTCATTCAGACAGACAGACACATACTGCTCCTGTCTCTGCCTCTGTCTGCCGCTGTCTCTTGCCTCTGCCGCTGTCTCTGCCGTCTGTCATTTAGACAGACCAGAGCGAGAGACCCAAACCTTGAGAGAAAAGTAACCAAGCGCCCCAACCCCACCTCGCACCCTCCCTCCCTCCCTCCCTACCCCTCCAGGTGTTCCGCTGCCCCTGCTCCCCCTTCCTTCCCTCCCTGGGCATGTTGTCCACCCTGCACCTGATCGGCTCGCTGGGCTGGCCCGCCTACGTGCGCTGGATCGTGTGGTTCGTACTGGGTACCGCCGTGTACCTCTGCTACGGACTGCACAGGTCCCAGGTACGGAGGGCACGGGTCGAGGGGCGGGCGGGAGGGGGCGCGGGGCGGGACAGGTCCTGGGCCGGGCGGGATAGGTCCTGGGCCGGGCGGGACAGGACCTGGGCCGGGCAGGGCGGCGGGTCGCAGGTGGGGCTCACAGGTCAGGTTGAGGGGCTGGCGAGCCGGGGTAATGAAGGCGAGACGGCAGCGGTGGAACGGAGGCGACGTGGGTGGGCGGGGCGGGGCTGCTGGACCGGGCGAGGCCAGGCCGCGAGCTGGGATATGGGACAGGGGGAGAGGGCGGAGGGGCCCTGTCGTGTCGTGTCGTGTCGTGCTGCCCCCCTTCATTCTTACAGAGCAGGACCCACCTCAACCCCCTCGCCCCCGTTGGCTTCCCCCCGTCCTCCCACATGCCTCCGCAGCCGCTCAGCGACGCCGCGGCGCCTCGCTGCTCTGACCCCGGGGTCGCCCTGTCGCAGTCCTTCATCGGCCCCAGCGACAGCCCCGGCGAGTCCGCGCAGCCCTCCGGCGGCGGTGCCGGTGCCGGCGCCGCCACCGGCGATGACGTACAGCAGCAGCAACATCACCGCAACCACGCCGACGGCGGCAACAGCTTCAACGGCGGCGGCGGCAGCGGCGGTGGCAGCTCCTTCGGCGCCGCCGGGTTGCACCACGCGGCGGCGGCAGCGGAGGGCGCCCCCGGCGGCGGCGGCGGCGGCGGCGACGACTGCCCAGTGTACGGCAGCCGTCCCGGCAGCGCCGTCGGCGGCCGCAGCGGCGGCGGCAGCGCGCTCTTTGCGTACGGCAGGCCGTACGGCATGCCTGTGCCGGAGGACGCGGAGCTGGAGATGCTGTCGATGGGTGGCGGCGGCGGCCGCGGCGGGGGGTCGCCGGCGGCCGGCAGCGCAGCGGCGTCGGCGTCGGGTTGGCGGGCGGGGTCGTTCATGTCGGCGGTGAGCCACTTGTCGGCGTCTGGGGGTTCCGGGATGGGGGCGGGGGCGGGCTCCGCCACCACCACCGCCGGGCAGGGGGGGCAGGGCCAGGGGCAGCACGTGGGTGACCGGGTAGGGCTGCTGGGCTCCGAAACCAATATGCGGTCGGACGGCTCGGCGATCCGTTCCTGGGGGCCTTCGGCCACGAGCCGGGGTGTGGGTTCGTCGGGGAACAGCCGCTCCTCCCAAAAATGAAATGAAATTAAATGAAATGAGCTTGGGGCTTCAGCTGCTGTTGCATGCGTATGCATATGTGTGTGTGCGGGATGGAGTGGGTCGGGGGCCGGGTTGTCAACAACCCGGGTTTGGCTCTCTTCGGGTTTTGCGTGTAAGTGTAACGCCATCCTGGCCCCCTTCGCCGCATGGTATGGGGCGACCGCCTGCGCGTCCTGTTCTTTCTCCTCCTCCGGAGGAAACTCCGCCGGAGGACTCCCCGGAGGAAACTCCCCGGAGATTCGTACATATAAACGGTGGATGGCAATATAAAGCTTCTCTGTTGCGAGCGGGCGCGACTCTTGTCGAGGGCCTGTTGCGGCGAGACTACCGATATTCAGTTTGGCGTCTGCCTGTACGGCTTTGTACGTCTCAAGTACGGCACTTGTCGCTGCTGGTGGGCGTCGTACAGCCAGCTTGCACAGGGTAGTTTGGCTGACGCAGCGGGGAGCTGGCTGCGAGCTGGCTCATACGGCGTTGGGTGCTGGCTTGCAGGGCCCCTGTACGAATAAAGCACATGGAATGGGTTGGGCGCGAGCGATTTTATGGTATGGCATCTTTGGCAGAGCAGCGGCGCTGCACTGCTGTGGGTGCTGGAGTTGGACGAGAGGGCCCCTGCTGGTTGGGATGTGTGGGCGGGTGCCGTGCAGTGTTGTACTATGACTTTGCATATGCCACGGCTCATGCCACATGGGCAGGGGAAAGCGTTGGTATGGCTGGGGTTGGGAAGGGGCCTAATGATTTCGAGGGTGTTAGGATCCGCCGCGCCTCGCAGCGGTTAGCCGCTGGTCGCGCACCAATTCTCTCGGGGTCCTGGTGAGGATTGCTGGGCCTCTGGTCTGTAAGCTTGACTGACGTTTTTCTACAGACCTCGGCAGCGTTAAACCGCCGCAACAGTCGCAACGGTCGGTAACGGTCTTCATTTTCGAGCTTCGTAATGAACAGCGTTGAAGCAGTCTGATATAGCAGTATCGTTACACTTAAAAATGAAAGCGCAGCGTAGCTTCGATTCTGATGATCGCCCACCTGGAAGAGAATTTACATATCGGACCTCGACCTTGAACTAATTGCGGCCCAGTGTAACATGATCGCAATCGAGCCATGAACCTGCATTTATTTTCATTGACGTATGCACTGGTGCTCACCTTTAGCAGCCTGCGTTGCGCAAGTTCGCAAGGACAGGTGCCGCTGACAGCTGAGGTGAAAGCCGATCTCCTTCGAGCCTGCTATAATACGCACTATAATGGCACACCAAGCACCTTTGAAGACTTCCTCGGGGGCTTCAACACAAGGTGACCTGTCGTTCGGCTGTTTTTCGCCATCCATCGACCACAAACAACTAATCAGCGCGCCCGCAGTAACAACCGTCCATAAACCTTTCTTTTTTCTCAAACCAGCCTGTACCTACACGAGGTATTCAGCAGCGCTAGGCGTTCGGAACTGCCGATGACCATCTTCGTGGGGGCGACGCTGGAGCGCCTGCCTGCACTGGAGGCTCAGTGCCGCAGCTACCCAGGGCCCCTCTCCGCCGCCATCTACGTCCCCCTCCTCCAGACACAACGGGGTCCCCAGCTCTCCCCGGAGACCGCTGTTGTGCTGTCGCGGGCTACCGCTCGAATCAAGGAGCTCTTCACGAGGTGCGTGTGCGTGTGCGTGTGTGTATGGGGGTGGGGGTGGGGGCGCTGAGTACAGCAAGAGCCAGCCTCAGCCTCCCGCACCCACCTTCCTCAGCCTCCCGCACCCACCTTCCTCAGCCTCCCGCACCCACCTTCCTCAGCCTCCCGCACCCACGTTCCTCAGCCTCCCGCACCCACGTTCCTCAGCCTCCCGCACCCACGTTCCTCAGCCTCCCGCACCCACGTTCCTCAGCCTCCCGCACCCACGTTCCTCAGCCTCCCGCACCCACCTTCCTCAGCCTCCCGCACCCACCTTCCTCAGCCTCCCGCACCCACGTTCCTCAGCCTCCCGCACCCACCTTCCTCAGCCTCCCGCACCCACCTTCCTCAGCCCCCCGCACCCACCTTCCTCAGCCCCCCGCACCCACGTTCCTCAGCCTCCCGCACCCACGTTCCTCCGCGCCCGCTCTCCCTCTCTCCTTTGCCTGCCCTCCACCATCCGCCCACCCCCATTCCCCCAACCCCAACCGCCTTCGCACGTCGGCCCTTCAACTTGCCTCTTTCAACTGTTTTCCACCCTTTCCCCACCCCACCCCGCCCCGCCCTTTCAGCCCCCCCCCTTGTCAGCTGTGGTCTACCCATCCCAACCGTCCAACCTCGACCCCACCCCCAAAATCCCACACCGCCCCTCCACACAGGCCCCCCTCCCCCCCTCCCTCGGGTCCCTTCGCTAACACTCCCGTCTCCGTCCCTCCGCTGCGACATCCTCTTTTTTCACCGCCCCTCCACACAGGCTCAACTCCCCTCCCGATCCCGCCTCAGTCACCGCCTCCCCCACAACCGCCACCGCCACCGCCACGCCTTCTCCCACCCCGCCGCCCGCCTGCGCCCTGACCGTCCTGCTGCTGTATGAGGTGGTTTCCGACCGGGCCCTGACGGGTCTGGTGCCCATCAACTCGCTGCGTAATGCCGCGCTGTTGGCGACTGACAGCCCGCTGGTGGCGATGGTGGATGTGGACCTGGCACCCTCGGTGTCGCTGGGGGAGAGGGTGCTGGCTGAGGGGAGCAGGTGGGGCAGGGGGTGGGGGGTGGGAGGGAGGAGGTGGGGCAGTGGGGGGAGGAAGAGGGGGCGGGGGCGGGTGGGGGGGCCAGGGTGGAACTAAAAGAGATACCGCAGTGAAGAGACGGGCACGGGGGCGGGTGGTGGGGGGAATTTTCTGGAGGGTGGGTGGAGGGGGGCAGGAGGGTTGGGGGAGCAGGTGGGGGGAGAGGGTGGGCGGGTGAGGGCGGCTGCACGTGGGCGGGGGGCAGGTAGGGCGAGTACGTGGGGTGCACACACACATACACGCTCACATACACACGTACACGCACATCCGTTCCCCGCTCCTCCCGGTTCCCACCACTGTCCACCGCACCTGCACCGGACTGTCCCCCCCAACCCCCAACTGTACTGCACCGCTCTTTACCGACATCGGCACCGGCACCTCAACTCACCGGCACCGGCACCTCATCGCTGCAGGGAGGAGCTGCTCCGAAACTGCTCCCAGCGCTCGGTGTGGGTGCTGCCCGCCTGGGAGACTCACAGCCAGCTGGGTGTGGAGGAGGGCAGCCGGGTGGCGGAGCGGGCGCTGAGGGGTGAGCGAGGGGCAGGGGGGTGGGGGTGTGTATGTGCGGGTGCGGGTGTGTATGAGTGGGTGTGTGGGTGTGTGCGTGTATCTCTGACCCCACCCCACCCCACCCCATTTTGGGCCCAACCTCAACCCCACATCCCTCCCTCTCTCCCCGTCCTGTCTCCGTCTCCGTCTCCGTGCCTCCGCTGCGGAATCGCCCCTGTTGCTACCACCCCTCTCCTCTCCGCCCGCCCAAATCACCACCAACCACCACCAACCTCCTCCAGGCGACAAGGCCTCCCTCCGCAGTCCCAACCTCAACATCCAAAACCCTAAATCCTAAAACCCTAAAACCCTAAACCACTACTCCCAACTTAACAACAACCTCCAGGCGACAAGGCCTCCCTCCGCCCCCTGGAGCGGGACTCCCTGCTGTACTACTTCGCAAAGCTGGCATACAGCCGCGGCCACGCCGCCACCAACTTCAGCCGCTGGCTGGATTCCGATGAGCCGTACATCGTACAGTACGACATCAACTACGAACCGTGGTTCATCATGAGCAGGTGCGCATTGCGCACATGCGTGTGCGTGTTTGCGTCAAGTGTGTGTCCGTGTGTGTGTTGGGGGAAGGTGTTCAAGGGTTTAAGGGGTGGGAGGGAGGGGGCGGTCGGCCCTCCAGTCACCGTGCAGTCTCGCCGGAAGGGTTTGGCTGGTTTGGTCCCTGCCGCGGAGTTGCGGCGGCGGCGGCGGCGGTTGGATGGATGGATGGATGAATCGGAAGTTTTCGGAGCCCGCCAGTCCGGGAGGGGCCGCAGCGCCGGGTTCCGGACCGAGATGTTCCATTCGTGCTCCATCGCCTGCGACGTGCGACCCAATCCCAACCCAACCCAAACCCAACCCCGCCCGATTCAACCCGCGGGTTTTGCGGCGCCGCCGCAGGGACCTGGTCCCGCCGTACGATGTACGATTCCGCGGGTACGGCTGGAACAAAGTACAGCAGGTGGCGCTTGTGGCGCTCTCCAACTTTACGTTTTGGGTTCACCCTGAGGCCTGGCTGGTGCACCGACCGCACGAAAAGTCGCGGGGGCAGCAGCTGTACGGCGGTGGTGACGGTGGCCGGCGGTCCCGTGCAGAGGTGGGGTGGGGCTGGTGTATGTGTGTGTGTGTGGGTATGTGTGGGCATGGGGCTTATGGCTGGGTGAGGTGGGGTATGGCTGGGTGGGGTGGGGTAACGGCGAGGTGAGGTGAGGTGAGGTGAGGTGAGGTGAGGTGAGGTGAGGTGAGGTGAGGTGAGGTGAGGTGAGGTGAGGTGAGGTGAGGTGAGGTGAGGTGAGGTGAGGTGAGGTGAGGTGAGGTGGGGTGGGGTGAGGTGAGGTGAGGTGAGGTGGGGTGAGGTGAGGTGAGGTGGGGTTTGCGGTGTGGCATTGGCTCTGGGGCTGCGGCACCCTGGGGGGTTGGGGGTAGAGCATAACACATCATGACACAAGCTGACGGGGCTGACGGGGGGACTGATTGGGGGGGGGCTAGCAGGGACTCGGAACCCCAGCTCCTGGTGCGGCCCTGTCTGCTCCATACCCCCCTTTTTCCCTGCCCTCCACCTCTCCTCCCTCCTCTCCTCCCTCCCCTCCTCCCCTCCCTCCCCTCCTCCCTCCTCCCTTATTCCTTCTCCCTCTCCCCTCCTCCCTCCTCCTCAGGTCCGCGAGTGGCGCGGCACGTCCGCCCCCGTGGCTCGGCTGTTCCACCGGCGCGTCCAGGCGCTGCGCCACACGTCCATTCGCGACATGCGGAAGGGCACCTACGTGGCGGCAGTGGAGCCGCAGACGAGGCACTGCCGGAGGGAGCTGCCCTGGTGGCAGGGCGTGGAGAACCAGGCGTGGGAGCCGGGGAGAGGAGCGGGTTAGGGGGTTAGGGGGCCGGCGCCACGGCCACCCCTGGGTTGTAATCTGGGCAGGGCGCGCGCCTGTGTCGGCTCGGAGAGACCTGCTGCTTTTGGTTGCGTGCGTTTTGGCGGCCGGCCGGGTCGTGCGCCGGCCTGCGCGGGTCGAGAGCGCCAAAGAAAGGCGATTTTGGTGTTGGCGGAGCGCGCGCGCGTGTGGGAATGCTGTGTGGCTGTTGGCGGTGATCACGCGTTGGAAGGAGCGGGCGATGTGGGTTGGGTCTTTGGGTGGCGAAACTAGCAAAGCCTGCGGCCAATGTAACGAAGGATACGCAGTCTGGTATGTCACACTGCAGAGAGACATCGAATCCGCTCCATTTCTCCATGGCTCGAGCACTCTTTTGAAATGTCAAACTCCGTTCTTGTACATATTTTGACTCTCGGTTCTACAGACGCGGGTCGTGTGGGTATCGCCGGCCTTGGCATGGGCTAAAGACAGGGCGGAGCAGGGCGGCCCAGCTGACGCCTTTCGTAGTGTGCACCGCTTGCTCTGGGCGCTCAGCGCTCAGCTTGTGTGCATGCTTTGATGCGTGAAATGGGCCCACTGTGAGCGCTGACTGCAAAGTCTGCAACCCTGCCGGGTGCCGGCTGCTTTTGCAGCTCAGCGGTTTGCATTAGTCAATCGTTAACCGCTAACCGCCGTTGTCTCATTTGCTGACGTGTTGGGTCAAAACACGGAACGCAAGCTTGGAAAGCAGAGTGCTGGTACTAGGCAACAGGGAATGATTCTAGTCCTGCCATAAGCCTGCCTTGTTAAAACAAACCAGAAATCGGGGCCGACGACCCTCCGCAAACGTGATCGGCTTCAGGAATCAAGCATTCCTATAACGCAAGCTTCGTTTTAGCTGCCAGCTGAATTGATTTTTTTGCGGGGGCTCCTATTGTTGTCAGAATGCCGGGAGAAGTTGCTCCTCCCGCGAATGGCGGGATCGTCGAAGTTATCCAGTCACCGAACGACAAGAAAAAGTACCGATACATGGTGCTAAAAAATGGTCTTCGCGTGCTGCTGATCAGCGACCCGGAGATGCAGACCACACCGGCGGCGCAAGGGGACGCCCAGGTGCGGATCACAAGGACTCTGGTCATGTCTAAAACATGCCATCAGCTCGGGGGCCACCGAGTGGCACCGGGAGCCGGACGGGTGCACTACCAGTCCGTCTGGCGGGTTGAATGGCACAACCACGCGGCAATGGGCGTGTCACCACCCACCTCCGCGGCAGTCAACGCCTGTTTGCGGCCCCCAAGCGATGCTCCCCTCACCCCCAACTTGTGCACACCCCATCTTCCAACTTCCATGTGCCCTTTCATTTCACGTGGACATCTGCAGGCGGGAGATGGGGCCATGGAGGTGGAGGGCGCCGAAAGCGCGGACGGCAAGGCAGCGGCAAAAGCCGCCAAGCCGCGGCCCGGCGGCGGCGGCGGCAGAGGAGCCGGCCGCGGCCGCGGCGGCGGCGCCGCGGCGGCGGAGGACGGTGAGGAGTCCAGCGGCGACCTGATGTCGGACGACGGCGATGAGGGCGACGAGGGGGAGAGCGGCAGCAGCAGCGGCAGCGGCGAGGGGGAAGAGGATGAGGAGATGGGATCTGAGGGCAGCGGCAGCGGCGATGGCGAGGACGAGGAGGGGGAGGAGGACGAGGAGGGGGAGGAGGAGGAGGGCTCCGAGGGGGGCGGCGGGCGGGGCAAGAGGAAGGGTGGCGGCGGCGGCAGCCACAAGGCACCGGTGAAGAAGGCGGCGGCGGCGATGGCGGTGGGGGTGGGCAGCTTCAGCGACCCGGAAGACCTGCAGGTGCGGGTGGTTGGGAGTTGGGAGTTGGGAGTTGGTTGATGTCCGCGGCCTGCCGTGTACTGCTGCCCCGCTCGCCCTGCGTCCGCCCAGTGTTAGGACTTGCCCCACCACTCCCAGCAGCAGTCATGCGAACCCAAACCCAAACCTCCACACGCGCAGTTGTGTTGCCCCGCACCCGCTTACCCCTTCACTACAAACCCCTCCCCCCTTGAATCTGCCAGCAGTTAGCTCGCCCTCACGAACTGTAACCCGCCTTCAACCTCCGGCCTATACGTGGAAAACCGGCCCCTCGCCCCTCTTTCCACCCCACCTTGTCCTCCGGACGGGTGTTTTTACACCACAGCACCCCTTCCAGTTCTTTTTTTCTTACACATTACTTTTACGGAAACCCTCCTCCCCCTCTTCTCCCCACCCCCCTCGCTGCTCCCCCCGATCCCCCCCCCCCCGCACCGCCCCCCCTGATCCCCCCCGATCCCTCCCCCGCACCCCTCCCCCAGGGTCTGTCCCACTATTTGGAGCACATGCTATTCATGGGCAGTGGCCGCTACCCCTCGGAGAATGAGTACGACGACTTCCTGACTCGACACGGAGGAGCCGCCAACGCCTTCACGGACCTGGTGCGTGTGTGCATGTGTGTGTGTGTATTGGGGAAAGGCGTTGGGGGGTTAATTTACGGATAGTCGGATACGTAGGTCCGCAGATCACCTTGTTGTCCACCTTGCTCTGCGCCCCCCGGTTCCGTTCGCCAACGTTGCCGCCCCCTGTAGTTTGTCGCGGTTCTTTTGCTCCCCGCTCAAACCCGCCTCCCGCCTCGTTAACCTAACCCCTTTCGCCGCCCCCCGCTCTTTCTCTCTCTCCCCGCCCCCTCCTCTCCCTCCTCTCCTTCCCCTCCTCAGGAGGTGACCAACTACCACTTCGAGGTGGCTCCCCCCCACCTGGCGGGGGCTCTGGACCGATTCGCGCAGTTCTTCATTGCACCGCTGTGCAAGGAGGGCAGCATGGAGCGGGAGGTGGGGGGGGAGGGAGGGGAGGGGAGGTGGGGTTAGGGGAGGGAGGGAGGGAGGGAGGGGAGGGGAGGGGAGGGGAGGGGAGGGGAGGGGAGGGGAGGGGAGGGGAGGGGAGGGGAGGGGAGGGGAGGGGAGGGGAGGGGAGGGGAGGGGAGGGGAGGGAGGTTGTAAGCCTGGCTCCTGAGCATCCGCGGGATGTGCCTTTGGCGCTGACAGAGGGGAACGGGAAGAGGTGGGTGGGGGAGGGGGTGGGCGGGGGAGGAGGTAACAGGTAAGGGGGAGTAAAACCCGTCCAAAACCGTAAACACTTACATAAAGCTTCTCGTACTTGCCTCGTGCGTCACGCCGGCCCCTCCCTGCTGCTGTGTGCCACCCAGCTCCCCCCCCCGCCCTCTGTCCCCCTTCCCTTGCCCCCTCTCTCACGCCGCCTCCGTCCCTTCGCTGCGGTCTCTGTTTCCTTAACCCCCACCCACCCACATACACACACAATCACCTTTACAAACATATACACACACACACCCAATCACAAACCCACACCCCCAATCACAAACCCTAAAACCCCCCACTAATACGACACTCCCTTCAGGTGCTGGCGGTTGACAGTGAGTTCTGTCAGGTGCTCCAGGACGACCACTGCAGGCTGGCGCAGATCATGTGCCACACGGTACGGCGCGGTACGGTGTCGTACAGTGCAGTACGGTGCAGTACGCGTGTCCACGGTTGAGTGTTGGCGTGGCGGGTTTGCCCCCGCGGCGGACGGCGCGTGTGATCTGCTCTGAAACCAATACACCCTTGACCCATTAACCCATTAACCCCTCCCTCCCCCTTCCTTTCCCTTTCTCTCCTCCCTCCCCTCCCAGAGCAAGCCCGGCCACATCTACCGAAAATTCAGTTGGGGCAACAAGGCCAGTCTGTGGGAGCAGCCGCGACTGGCGGGACTGGATGTACGGCGAAGGCTGCTGGAGTACTACAAGTATGTCAACGTGTACGGCGGGACGAGAGCGCCATCGAACCGCAGCCACTCCTGACGCCTCCCCCGGCCCCGGCTTGGCCTTTCATTCGCATGAATCATTACCCCTCCCCCCTTTCCAACCGGCTGTGTCGTACATGGGTAACCCCCAACCCCGCGGTCCCCTCCCCCCAACATGGGTAACCCCCAAACCCCCCTTAGACCCCCTAGGCCCCCCGACCCAATGCACCGCACGACACCCCCCCCCCCCTATTTGTTTTCTACCCCCGCCCTGCCCCGCCCTGCTCCGCCCCGTCCTCCCCCCCCCCCCCCTGTCCTCCCCTCCCACCCCCCCCCACCCCTTCCCTCCCCCTCAGTCAGCACTACGGCGCCGACCGCTCCTGTCTGGTGGTGTTGGGCGGTGAGGATCTTGACGGGCTGGCTCGCCTGGTGGCCGACAGTTTCGGAGCCATGCCCTCAGGCAAGGGGCCGCAGCCCAGCTTCAGACAGCTGGAGCCGCCGTTCGAGGTAGGGTGGGGGGGGGGCTAGGGGCTAGGGAGGAAGGGGGAGCGGGCGTTGTTTCCCCATGCCCCCCGCTTCCCATCCGCCCCACTGCCAGGGTATCGTCCCTGTTACTTCCCCCTCCCGTCCGCAGGGCTTCTTGTTTCAAATTGTGTTGCAAATTCACTCTTCAAATCCCCCTCCCCCTCCTTCCCTCCCTTCCCCCTCCCTTCCCTCCCTTCCCTTCCCTTCCCTCCCTGGACTCCCTCCCTGGACTCCCTCCCTGGACTCCCGCCAGGGTCGCTCCCTCCACGTGCTGCCTGCCGTACGGGACAGCCACGAACTGCGCATCACCTTCCAGCTACCCCCCCTGCAGCGGCTGTACGGCAGCAAGGCCGATTCGTACATCAGTCACCTGCTGGGACACGAGGGGCCGGGCTCGCTGCTCAGCGCGCTCAAGGTGAGTACGGCAGTACGGGTTTGTACTGCAGTATGGGCCGAAGAGCACACGCTCGCGCCGCCTCTCTTTGCCCTGCCTCTGTCTGTCCCCAACCCCTCCCCTCCTCCCCCCTCCGCTGTTTTGGACTGTTTTTCGAATCCTCCTCCCTTCTTCCCCCTCCCCCGCCTCCCCCTCCCCCTCCTTGCTCAACCCCGTCCGCAGTGACTCATTGTTTTGTAAAGGAGCATATCACTCCCTGATCCCTCTCCCCCTCCTCCCTTCCTCCCCCTCCTCCCTCCCTCCTCCTCCCCGCCCCCCCCCCCTCAGTCCCGCGGCTGGGCCACCGAGATTCTGGCGGGGGTGGACGACGACGGCTATTCGTCCAACTCGTGTTGTTCGCTGTTCGGAGTGGATGTGACGTTGACGGAGGGGGGGCTGGCGGCGGGGCCGGGGGGCTGTGGGTTGGCGGTGGCGGAGCTCGTGTTTGCGTATATCAATATGATGAGGCAGGAGGGTGAGTGGGGGGGTGGGGTGGGGGGTTGGGGAGGGAGGGAGAGGGAGGGAGAGGGAGGGGGAGGGAGGGGGAGGGAGAGGGGGAGGGGGGGCTGTTATATGCCACGGTTGGTGGGGGGGGTGGGGTCGGGTGCAGGCAGGTACGGGTGGGGGACCGGAGTGGGATGGGTTGCGGCGGGTGGGAGCTGGGAGGGGGAAATAGGCGGGCGGGAGGGTGGGGGGGTGGGTTGGGTTTGTACGGGTGACGTGCGGTAGGACGTATTGAGGTATGAACCCCGATTGAGACCTATAGGAGGACTGCGCCATCGAACTGACAAGTTAACAACCGCCCCCTGACCCTGCCCTATGACCCTGACCTATGCCCCTGGCCCTGACCCTGCCCCTGCCCTCCCTTCAGGCCCCCAGGAGTGGGTGTGGCAGGAGATGCGGTCGGTTTCGGAGCAGCGGTGGAGGTTCCTGGAGGAGGGGGACGCCATGGACACGGTGTCTAGGCTGGCAGGTGGGGGGGCGGGGGGGGTCGGAGGAGGGGGGTTGGGGTTGGGGGGCGGGGAGGCGGGGGGCGGGCTTGGGGCGGGGTTGTCCACGTATAGGCCCCCCGGGGAATAAGGGTGGGGACGGGGAGTCGGGCTCTTTCGCTCCACCTCTCATCCGTGGAAACCCAAAAAACCGTGGATACCCAAAAAATAAAAATAAATATAAATATAAAAATTATAAAAAATATATAAAAATAAATATAAAAATATAAAAAGTAAATATAAAAAATACCGATATGACCCCCCCCTTCAAATCCCCCTCCACCCCCCTCGTAACCCCTCCCCCTCCTCCTTCCCCAGGCTCCATGCACACCACCCGTCCCGAGCACACGCTGGTCTCCGAGTACCTGCACCGGGACTGGCAGCCCGAGCTGGTGGGAGAGCTGCTGGAGAGGATGGCGCCAGCAGGGGCGTCGTACAGGATCGACCTGCTGACGCGGCGGTACGATGAGGTGGGTACGGCAAAGGGTACGGTAGGCGCTGGCCGGGTACGATCCGCCCCACTCCGCCTCCTCCGCTTCCCCTCCGCAGGTCAAGTCCTCGGCGCTTGCCCTGGCCTCCAGGGAGGGTGTGGAAGCGCGGGAGGAGCGGGAGCCCTGGTTCGGACTGGAGGTGGTGGTGATGCAGGTGGGGGTGGGAAGGGGTGGGGTGAGGGTGCTTGTGCCTTGTGGGGTTTTGGGTGTGGGGGTGTGGGGGTGGGGTTAGAGGGGTGTGTGTGTGTGCGTGGGGGTGCGATCAAAAGCAGCCTCTCTCCCCTCTCCCTCCCTTCGCTGCGGTACCGTATCTTTTCTCGTTCCCATCGCGGCTTGGGTCCTGCTTTGCCCCCCACACAGCTGACCCGCGAGGAGATTTCCTTTGCGGACCCGCCAACTCCTCCTCCAACGGCCCCCTCCCACCCACAGGGCTTCAGGGTTCGCCTGTGTCGCCTCCGTCCCATCGCTGCGGTTTCCACCCATCGTCTTTGTTTCCCACTGCAGTACACACACATACACACACACGCACACACGCACACGGCCCACCTCCGCCCCCCGTTCCTCCCTACTCCCACCCCGTGTGCCCTCCCCCCTCCCTCCCCCTTCCCCTCCCCTTCCCTTCTCCCCCTCTGTGCAGCTGCCTCCGTCGCTGTGTGAGGTCTGGGCCAGTCAGCCCCCCCTGGAGGAGCTCCGGATGCCGCCCCGAAACCCCTACCTGCCGTCAGACTTCAGTCTCAGGTGGGGGAGGGGGGTGAGGGGGGGGGCACGGCGATGAGATCTCCAGGATCTGGATCTGGGTTGGGTCCGGATCTGCCATCTGGGTCGGGGACTCGGGATTGGATCTGGGATCTGGGATCTGGGTTCCATCGCGCGAAAACGATTTTGGAGGGCGGGCATGCCGCCAAGCGGGGGGGGCTACACATCACTCATGTGTGTGCGTGTCTGTGTGTGCGTGTGTGTTTCACGTGGCTGCTCTCCCCAGCCTTCCCGGCCTTCCCGGACCCGCACGAAACCCTTCTGAGGGGTCCTGCGCGCCCCTTCTGAGCCCCCGCTCCGCTCCGCTCCGTTCCACTCCGCTGCGCTCTACCCTGGACTTCCTCCCTGTCCGCAGATGTGACGACCCGGGTGCCCTGGTTTCGGAGCCCTCCGTAGCCGGGCCCTCGGAGCTGCCGCCGGGGGTGAGCAACGTGCTGGCCACACCCCCCGTGATGCTGCTGGACCGACCAGGTGGGGTGGGGGGGTGGGGAAGGGGTGGGGAAGGGGGGGAGGAGGGTGGGGAGATTAAGATGAACCAGCAGCGGGTGTGGGTGGGTGAGGCTGGGTGTGGGTGTGGCTGGGTGTGGCTGGGTGTGGCTGTGTGTGGCTGGGTGTGGCTGTGTGGGTTTTAGGGTTTGGGGCCTACTCGGGGCGCTGTGGGGGCGGAAGCTGGAGCGAGAGGGGATGATGAAGTAGGACGGTTTAAAAAGGGATTGGTTACCCACACACGCCCACCCTTCCCCTTTCCCCCCCTCCCCCCGGTTCAGGTCTGCGGCTGTGGCACAAGCTGGACACGTCCTTCCGCACCCCCCGCGCCGCCGTGCACTGGCGGCTGTTCAGCCCGGCCGGCCACACCTCCGCCCGTTCCGCCGCTCTGTCCCACCTGAGTCTCAAATTGGTGGAGGAGGAGCTGAGGGAGGATGCGTATCTGGCGGATGTGGCGGGACTGCACTACCACACCAGCCCGGAGGGGATGGCGGGTAGGGGGGGGGGGGTTGGGGGGAGCGAAGGGAAAGTGGTGGGGAAGTGGGGAGGGGACGAGGTGTGCGTGGGGGGGGGGCCGGCCTCGTCTCATTTCACTTGATCCCTTCCCTCCTTTCCCCTCCCACCTCCTTTTCCCCCCGTCCCTCGGAAATCTAAAACCCTAAAACCCTAAAACCCTCCCGGCACCCCTCCAGGGATGGAGTTCCGAGTGGACGGCTTCAGTGACAAGTTGGGGGTATTGGTGGGCCGACTGGCGGGCGCACTGGCGGGTCTGGCAAAGCAGGGGCCCGAGGCAGCAGCCGAGTCGGGGGAGGGCTCGGCGTCGGGCTCGACGCTGGCGACGCACTTTGGCTCTGTACGGGAGGCGCTGGTACGGAAGTACCGGAACATGAACATGGAGGTACGGCAAGTGGCATGCGACAAGTGTGGATATGGTATGGGGTGTGCGCGGGTAGGGATGGATATGGACGGATGGGCCGACGCCGGGAGGTCGGTCCCGGGGTCTCGATGGACCCGTGGGTCGGTCCCGGGGGTTCTCGACAGACACGGGGGTTTCCCCGCGCTTCCCTAAACCCTAATTCCTCAGTCCCCCGCCTTGCACCGCAATTTCCCTCCTCCCACCTCCCTTGACCACTTCGCTGCGGCTCGTCCTTTCTTACCCCTTCCCGCACTTCCGCCCACCACCCCACCCCCCACCTCCCACCCCACGGCCTTCAACAAGGGCTTCGTGGGCTGAATTGTCCGTCTTGCTGACTGTTTGGGTGGCAGCAACCAGTACGGTATCTTCGACCTTGCATTGCACTCTTTAGGGTTTCACAACCCCCACCCCACCCCGTTGTCCCATTGTCCCCCACCCCACCCACCCATACACACCCACCCATACACACCCACCCACACCCATACACACCCACACCCATACACACCCACACCCATACACACCCACACCCATACACACCGGCTCCCCCCTCCCCGCCCAGGTCGGTCAGCACGCCAGCTACTCGCGGCTGTTCGTGTTGTGCTCCCGGTCCCTTCATTGTGATGACATCCGAACACACCTGGAGGAGCTCACACCCCAGGTGCCGGCGGGAGGGGGGCCTGGGGGGCGGGTTGGGTGCGGTTGGGGGTAAACGTGGGGGTTTAGGGTTAGGTGGGGTTTCGGGGTTTAGGTGGGTGTGGCGGGACCAGGACAAGGAGCGCAACGGAGAGGAGGGGGAGGGAAGGAGGGAAGGAGGGAAGGAGGGAAGGAGGGAAGGAGGGAAGGAGGGAAGGAGGGAAGGAGGGAAGGAGGGAAGGAGGGAAGGAGGGAAGGAGGGAAGGAGGAGGAGGAGGGAAGGAGGAGGAGGAGAGAGGGAGGTAAATCGGAGGAGGGGTGGCTGGAGGGACTCACTCCGCAGACGTGAGGGAGTTTGGGGGGACCAAACACTGGTCGGCACCAAAGTGTTCCTTACGTGGCTGACATGTAATGCGAGCAGTGCAAACCCGAGGGTGCAGCAACGCACATCGCCCCGCCCCCAGCCCCGCTGCCCTTCCAAAGCACCCACTCCCCTGGCCCCCCGCCCGCCCGCCCTTAGTTGCGGCCTCTTCCTTCCCCTCCCCTCCCCCCACTCACCCGTCCGCAGGGCTTCTTGTTTCATTCTTGCAAATTCACTCTTCAAACCCCCACTCACCCGCCCGCCCTGCCTCTCCCCAGGACATCCCGCCCTTTGTACGGGAGCTGCTGTCCAAGTGCCACGTGGAGGTGTTCGTACACGGCAACGTGGCGTCGGCGGGTGCCGTACAGCTGGCGGAGGCGGTGGTGGGCGCGATGGGCCCCGGTTGCTGCATGGATTCGGAGGAGCGGCGGAGGGACCAGTGCGTGGTGCTGCCGACGGCGGCGGAGGCGGCGGAGGCCAGGGCGGCGGCGGCGGTGTCGGGTACGACAGCGGCGACGGGTACGACAGCGGAGGATGAGGCGACGGAGGCGGCGGCGCCGCCGCTGGATGTTGGGACGGTGGTTCCGCTTCTGGCGAAGAATCCCAAGGAGGAAAATGCGGCGGTGGGTGTACGGCAGTACGGCGGCAGTTGGAGGCCCGGGCGTGTTCACGGGCCATGCGGTTGTTGGGTGGTCGGGAAGGCGCGGGAGAGAGGGCGTGTGTGTGTCCATCAGTGCACCTTTCTCCATCTCTTCTCTACCTCTCTCTCTACCTCTTTTTTTCTACCGACTGCATCTCCGTCTCCGACTCCGCCTGACGTCCTGTCGGCCTGCTCGCGCTCCGACCGTCCTGCTTCCGTCCCTTCCCCCCTCCCCCCCCTCCCCCCTCCTCTCAGTTGGAGGTGTACTACCAGTTGGGTCCCGCCACCGACCCACGGGACAGAGCTGTGCTGGACCTCATCGACCAGGTGGGGGGGGTGGGTGGGGAGGAGGGGGGGCTGGCTGAGTGGAGTGGAGTGGAGTGGGTGGAGTGGCACCATGGGGTGATGAGGGGACCCGGAGGGGGTCGCGGGAACAGTGTAGGAACAGTGGGCGTAGTGCGTTGCGTGTCTCATTGTTATTACTTATTAGAGCATATCACTCCCTGACACCTGGGGGAAGCCCTCCTCGGGATTGTTGGGGCTTTGGAACCTGTCAAGGTATGCCCCGCCCTGCCCCGCCCCCTAACCGCCGCCGTACAGATCCTGTACGAGCCGTGCTACGACACCCTCCGTACCAAGCAGCAGCTGGGCTACAGCGTGTACAGCGGCACCCGACTGACGGGCGGCGTCAGCGGGTTCTGTGTGCAGGTGGTTTCGGCGCGGTGAGTAGTACGGCATGGAGAGGGCAGTACGAGTACGGCAGGGCGATGAGGAGGGGCAGATCTCCGTACTGTGCATTCAAACAACCTCCAGAGCGCAATCGCAACCGGGGCAAGCGAAGCGATGCAAGCCCATACCGGTATGCACCTCAGCGCCGCCGCCGCCTTCCCTCACCCCCGCCCTTCCTCCTCCCTCCTTCCTTCCTCCTGCCCGCCTCATTGCCCCCATCCACACCTTTTTTACACCCCTTCTCTCCCCCTTCCCTTTCCCTCCTTCCCTTGCGATATCATCTTTCTTACCCCCTTCCCTATCCTTCCCCTCCCCTCCCCAACCACGCATAAACACGCACACACACAAACACACACACGCATAAACACGCACACACACACACACGCACACACACACGCAGCCACCCCCCCGAGCGCCTGGACGGCTGTGTGGAGGGCTTCCTTGCCTCCATGGCGCCCCGCATCCGCTCCTTGTCGCCCCCCGACCTGGCCACCCACGTGGGCGCACTGATCGCCTCCAAAATGCAGCGAGATCGCAATCTGTTGGACGAGGCGGGGCGACTGTGGGGGCACATCACCAGCACTAGGTGCGGGGGGGCGGGAGGAAAGGGAGGGAGGGGGACGGGGAGGGGGAGGGCGGGGGAGGGGGAGGGAGGGGGTTTAAGGGTTTGAGGGTTTGAGGGAGCAGGAGGGGGGAGGGGGACAGCGTTGAGGGGAGTTGAGGGGGATCCGGCTGCTTTCGAGCTCTCGTGCCGGCGCCGCTGGGTGATGGCGGCGGCGGCGGCGACGGCGGCAGACTCCTTTGCGTGCATGTGTACGGCGCAGGTACGACTTCCTGAGCCGCGAGCTGGAGGTGGCGGCGCTGGAGAGCGTCACCGTCGACGAAGTGTACGACATGTATGTACGATACCTGCTGCCGCCGTCGGCGGCGGCGGCGGCCGCGGCCGCGGCCACCTCCGACGGCAGCAGCGGCGGCGGCGGCGCCAGCGCGGGCCAACGGCGGAAGCTTTCCGTACATGTACGGCCGCACGGCCCGCTGGCGGCGGCGGAAGGCAAGGAGAAGAACAAGGCCGCGGCGGCGGCGGAGCCGACACCGGAGGCGGAGGCCGCTGACGGCGCCGCAGCGGAGACGGAGACGGAGGCGGCGGCGGCGGCTGTCGCAGCGGCAGCGACGGCTCCGCCTCTGCCTCCGATGGTTGAGCCCGGGGAGCTGATATCGTTGCGCTCCCGGTTGGCACTCCATCCGCTGCATTTGGGCACTCCACCGCCGCCGGTGATGCAGCAGTAGCGGTGGCGCAGCGGTAGCGGCACAGCAGTAGCGGCAGCAGCAGCGGTAGTTGGCGTTAAGCGCGGGAAGGGATGGGGGGGAAAGGGGTGGGGGATGTCGGGGCCCTTTCCCCCCTTGGTACTGGTCCGATGATGCAGTCGCACTGGCGGCCCAATGGTGATGCAGCCCGATGGTGGGAGGGAGGGAGGCAGGGGGGGAGGCAGGGTGGGGGAAGGCTTGTACATGCCGGCGTGGCGGGTGGTACGGCTGCGGCCGGGTGTACGATTAAGGTACGGCATGCGCCGGCCCGGGAAGGAGGGGCCGTCGTCGTCGTCGTCGTCGCGGCACGAAAGCGAGCAGGCGGGCGGGCAGCAGGTGGGCGCATCAGTGCGGGTGTACATGGCTGTGTGTGTGCTAGTGTGTGTGCCAATGTGTCTACGTGTGTGCCAAAGTGTGTGATTGTTGTCCCACTGCCGGTGTGGGGGGGGGCGGACGTCGGGTGTGCTGCCGCGGGGGATGTGGGCGCGGACTTGGGCGGGTTGGGTTGGGTTGGGCCGACACTGGGCAACAAAAACTGGTGAGCTCATCTGGGTCAGGCGTGGGAGCTCCTCTCCTGTCATCCCATCCCGAGCTGTCTCCTCCATCCGGGCGACCCCACGAACCAACCCCGCGACTGGAGGCCCTCTTCCCCGTTCGCTAACGCCGTCCTCATCCCGTCGCTGCGGTATCTTCTTTTTCACCTCCTCCTCCCCCGCCCCCCGGAGTATGTTCCCATCCGGCACGGCAGACCACGGCAGTCGCCCTCACCTGCCTCTTGAGGCACTCATAACAGCGGACCAAGCAGCCAATGTTCTCGGAACCGTCAACCAACAACTGTCAACCAACAACGGGATGCGACGCACGCACGCACACAGTTTCCGTTTTTATGCAGCGAGCCACTCCACAACACAACACCATGAGTCAGTTCCGCTCCGGGCGGGCGAGAGGGCGCATTGGAGGCCGACAAACAATAGTATCCCATCTCTCGACACACGTCATGTCACGTTACGTCACTTCATGCCATGCCATGCCATCTCTCTCTAGGTGAATTGAGCCACACGCAGTCACGGGCTCCTCGCGCTGGTCCGCTCTGCCTTCTGCGATCAGCCCCTCCCCACGTCCCCCGCCCCGCCTCGCTTTCCGATCCGCTGGCGCCGCCAACTCTGCCGACCCCGCCAACAACGCCAACACCAACACCACCCAACCCCCCTGCCCGGATCGCCTCCGCTTCCTTCGCTGCGGCTCCCTCGTGCCATCAACCCCGATACGATACGAGAGCTCCAGAGCCCTCTGCTGGAAAGACCTAGAATGCGTTGTAGCCGCCCGTGTCGGCTGGTGTTCGCGACACGAAGAACATGAGGCCGCTGCCCAAGATGAACGTGACCTGGAAGATACCCGCCTGCACACCGCAGTCAGGTTTTAGGGTTGGGTTTTAGGGCTGCGCGGAGGCAATGGGCTGATGGGCAAATGGGCTGGTTGGGAGCGTGTGGGGTGTCATCTTCCCTTCCAAGGGAACACAAGGTGCTTTGAACATTCTGCGCGTCCGTGACAGGTCAGACGGCGTGGGCGGGCGTTTGGTGTGCGTGACGACTTGGAGCCATGTGGCAGACAACAGCACAGCACAGCACAGCACAGCACGCACAGGGGGGCGCCGCGGCGCCGGCGGACGCAATTACTACGCAGGCGGAGGAGGAAGCAGATGAAGAACGTGAGGAATAGGTGGAGCGAGGCGCACCCCGCACGTTGCTGGCACCGGAGACGTTCATCCATTGTCCTCAGTTGTTCCGCTGCATGCCCCCCGAGCGACCATCAAACCGCGCATGACTTCGCGAGCACTCACCGCCCCGGGCCACTTCTCCGCGGCCGAGTAGTCTGGATTACGGGCTGGCGGCGAGGAGGCAACACACCGAAAAGCGCAACAGAGGAAAGGCGCAAGGAAAGCGGTCAGAAGGCCATGCAGCCAGAAGCGCGGCTCGGTGACAACCGACATGGAAGGATGAGGGAGACCCCACCGCTCATACAACGAGACAACGAGGCAACGAGGCAGCGAGAGGACGAAGGGTGTCACCGCTCATCTCACTCACTCACTCACTCACTCACTCACTCACTCACTCACTCACTCACTCACTCACTCGCCGACTCGCCCACTCACTCGCCCACTCACCGTAGTGCGCCAGCATGACCCACACGGCCGCGACGATGGAAGCGAATGATACGATGTACGACAGGAAGAGCCACAGCCGCGACCTGAGCGGTCCAGGGACGGGCGATCGATGGGCGACTTTCAGCGCGGGACGCGGGACGCGATGCGATGCGAGGCTGGGCGCGGTGGCGGCACGCCAGAGGGAGGTGTGCGCGTGCGCGTCTTTCCTTTTGGCCAGGCTGGCCGAGAAGGCGATCGAGGTGCGTGCGGTCTGTCCTTCTGTGGGGTGCGGGCCCCGTGTGCAGGTGTCCAGGTGTGCGGGTGTTGGCCAGCCGTCAAGTGTGTGGATTTTCGCTGCGCTACGCGGCTCTTACAATTGGCCCGTCGCGTTGCATTTCCCGGCGGCTGCTCCAGCCAGCCAGCCAGCCAACCAACTAACTAACTAGTGACGTAGTGAGCCAACCACCAAACCAACTATCCAGACAGCCAACCAACCAACTACGGTAGCCAGTGGCGGAGGTGAGGTATGCGGCAGAAGAGCAGTGTGCTACCATTCCAGGCCCCAGGCGCGTCCCGCGGCACCGTGTACGGTAATTGCCGTGCGGCTGTACGGCGGCCTGCCCGTACCTGCAGTACGTCGCGTCGTCAAAGGGGTCGTACTCGACCATGTCGTCCCGTCGTATGCAGTTGATCATGATGAGCGCCAACGTTGCAATGATGCCGGGCAGGTACTGCAGTCGTACATCGGTGTGGACGGCCAGAAACGGGCGCCGGCGTCGCTGTTGACTTTCTTTTTGAGCTTTAGCGCTGACTTTGACTTTTGACTGTGTGAGGCGCCTCCGTCCCCAAAGAAGGGGCCAAAGACTCCCATTCTAACCGCATTCCACGAGCAGGCTGATGTGGGTCATCCAGTTACGACCTTATAACTCCTGGGGATGCGCCCAGTTCATTGGTGCACCCGTCTCGCCTGGCTCGCAAACCCCCGAGCCCCTTGAAATACACCTTTTGCGGTGGTTGGAGGCAGCACGCCGGCGCTCCCAACCCAGGGCATTTTCAGAGTGACTAGCTGCATTGAAATGCGGTGCAAGGTGACTGTAGCCTTGACATGCGGTGCAAGGATACTAGAGGGGCGTCCCGTCGGGAGTCGGGGGTTGCGCTGCGATGGCCCGGGTGATGGCGTTGGGGACCGCGTCTAACGAAACGGCGGAGCGAGCTGCACGGACCGGCAGGCGGGCGTAGCGCTTACGTACCTGGTCGAATGGGACTTTGTGATGGCTGATGCAGACGGCATCCACCCAGAACCACCAGCCAGCTCCGAAAAGGGCTCCCGAGGCAATGGGCCCCCACATCCTCCCGCGCTCTTCCCACCATTGGATGACCGCAGGAGAAATGTAATATTCGGCTCTCAAGTTACACATTTGTGGGCTGTGCGGGTGTCCCGGGACCGTGTAGCTCTAGGCCTTTGTCAGGGACAGGAGGATGTCGTGGTATGTGGGTTGACGGGCGAATCCTCTAATGTGTTTTACAAGGCACGTTTTCAGGTACCGAGATAAGGTATTTTCCATGGATTCCCTTTTTCGCGGGACGGTTGTAACTCTCTGACGTGCCGGACGGAATTCGTAAGCAGGCCGATTTTCATCCCTGCTACCGGGAACAAAAAATCCTTAAATTAAACTACCATGCATTTTGATAACTCTGAATTTTAACTTCAAATAATTGGCTTGATGCTCTTTGCACGACTGCAACGTCAAGGAAAGCTTCACCACGTCCGGGATTTTATCGTGACCCCAACCAGATATAAATCTGTCGTCGCCCAAGCAAGCGCTATGATGCTTTGCGGAGGTAGTTCCGCGCTAGGCAGCGCCAGCCCGTCTTTCTCACCGGCGGCGACCCCGCGTCTAGCCAGCGTCCGAGTCTGCAACCTCGTTGCCAGCGGATGCGGCCACAGAGCACTTCACCAGTCGACACCTGTGAGCGCGCGAGCGCAGCCCTTGGCTCACTGGTATCGCAGCCCTTGCTCGCCGTCCTTGCATGGCGCACCTGCATCGCCAACCCAGCCTGGCAGCTTCGGCCCTTTGTCCACGACACCCCACAACGCCAACTCCAGCGCCCCAGGCTTCCGTTGGACCACACCTGCTGCGTCGCGACAGAGCTCCTGGACCCCCGCCCCCCGCTCCAGCTCCAGCCCAGCATACGCCGGCCCCAGGGCTGTCTCCGCACGCACCGCCGCGGCCCCCACACCCCATCATCCCGCCGCGCAAAGCAATGGCCCCCAATCGAGACGACTGTCCTCCTCCTCAGCAGCAACGTCGTCCGCGGCATCCGCAGAGCAAGCCGACAGGGCCGGCCGTGGCAAAACCTCCAGTTTCGGCGGGCGTGGCGGCGGCGCCCGTGGCGGCGGCGGCTTTGAGCGCGACGGTGGCAGGCGCCGAGCCGCCGGCGACGATCAAGAGGACGGCGCGCCGACGACTGCGTCCGCGTCATCTCGGCCATCCGCCTCGTCCTCCCCCTCTTCCAGCGGCTTCAGAAGTTACGGGCGAGGAGGAGGTCCGGAGGGGCGCCCGCGGACGGGTGGCGGTCAACGGGGAGCGGTCAACGGCCGGCAGCGCGAGGAGGGTCCGGCGGACGACAGGCGGGGGCGTCCGCCGCCGCAGGGGCAGCAGGACTGGCGGGAACGGCGAGGTCCCGGTTCCGGGTCCAGGGATGGAAGTTCTCGCAACGCCGCCGGCACGGCCGGGGCCGGGGCCGCCGCCGCCGCGGCGGCGGTAGCCGCTGTACAACCGCCGTCGGCGCTGTCGGGCCCTTCGCCGCCGCCGCAGCAGCAGGTTGGGGAGCGTGTGGTCCTTCCGGAGGGCGTCTATCCGACCTTTGTGCCGCGCAACCCGGGCATTCAGGACGGCCAATGGAACGCGCGCGATGAGGGGATGGTGCGGAGGGCGCTTCAAGACGCGGCGGAGGTGGTGGCACCGCGCGACAAGTCGGAGAGAGGTGAGCGCGACCGCCTCGCTCGCTCGCTCGCTCGCTCGCACACCGCCGACCCGGCAACACGCCAGTGGCCACCGCCACCGCAACCGCGATGGTGATTAGACCGACACATGTTAGTCAGTAAGGCCCTGTTGAGCATAACGGCCTTCCATGTTATTTTGGTATATGGCGACGATGCCTTGCTTGCTCCCTCCCCAAACGAAGTATCGATATTGTCGAACAGTTGCATATGTGTACCGTTTGTACGAATGTACGATCAAATCTTGACAGGTTTGGTGATTCTGGGTAGCGAATTGGACGAGCTAGAGGCGCTGGCGGAGCGCCACGGGCAGCCGCGCTTCCGGGCCAAGCAGCTTCTGGAGGGGGTGCTCAAGGGGGCGCGAAGCGTCAACGAGATCCAAACGGTACGACACACAACGCTGTACGGTACAGCCGTACTATGGTAACTTAGTACGGACGTGCGGGCCGCCGTGGCGCTCAATTGACCCCATGCGCCTGATCAGTCTGTTGCCCGCTTCTCGTGTCTTGACATATACATACATACACTCCTATCGCCATACGCACACACTATTATTATTATATGATTGCATTCACACATCACATGCGCACAAACGCACAAACGCACAAACGCACACATACTGATGCATACACGTACATATACACACAAACAAACACAAGTACACACACACGTCTCGCGTCGTGCGACCCATATCGTGGTGCAGATTCCCAAGGAGTGGCGAGCCCAGCTGCTGTCTGAGGGAGTCCGCTCGGGCCGCTCGCTGCTGCACCACTCGGTCGGCGACGAGGACGGAACCAAGAAGTTCCTGCTGCAGGTACGGTACTGCGCCGTATATACGGTACTTTGTACGACGGGAGCCGTACTGTGGGTTGGGTTGCCGTAACCTGTACGACGGGGACAGTGCTGTGGTGTCGAGTGCCGTATACTGTACGGCGGCCGCCCCACCAACCTTCCTCCTTCTCCCCTTCCCTCTCCCTCTCCCTCTCCCCTCCCCGGCTGGCTCAGCTCCACTTCTCTCCTCTTCTCTCCCCTCCTCTCCCCTCCTGGCCTTACCTCGCCTCCCCCGGGTCTCCCCCTCTCTCCTCCCCTCCCCTCCCCTTCCCGGCTGACTCAGCTCCACGACGGGCGCATCGTGGAGACGGTCGGCATCCCCACGGAGAACCGCCTGACGGTGTGCGTGTCATCCCAGGTGTGTGTCTGTGTTTTGGACTGTACGACAATGTGTAGGAGCGCTCGGGGGTAGACGGATGCCGTGCGGTGGCGGTGCCCTTCCTGAGTCAATCCGACAAAGGAAGGGGAGGACCTGCAAATAAACCCACTCCCCATCCGCCCCCCTCCCGGCCCCTCCCCCGCCCCCCCTCCAGGTTGGCTGCCCCATGCGCTGCACCTTCTGCGCCACCGGCAAGGGCGGCTTCGCTCGCAACCTGACCCCCGCGGAGATACTGGATCAGGTGCTGACGGTGCAGGAGCAGTTCGGGCGCCGGGTCAGCAACGTGGGTGAGTCGGGAGGGGGTGGGTGGGTGGGTGGGTGGGTGGGTGGGTGGGTGGGTGGGTGGGTGGGTGGGTGGGTGGGTGGGTGGGTGGGTGGGAGCTCCGGACTGGTCCCGTGGATGGCCTCCCAGAGGGGGGGGGGAAGTGATGGCCTCCAAGACTGCCCCGCCCGGCCTTGCGCTGCCCTGTCCTATCCTGTCCTGTCCTTTCCTGGCCTAGCCTAGCCTGGCTGCTCTCTCTCCTTCTCTTCCTCTCTTGATCCGATCGGCCCCTTGCCTTCGCCTGCTGTACCCTCTGCCTGGCCCCCTTCCCTCCTCTCCCCGCCGCTGGCTGCGCTGTGTGCTGCACTGTGCTGTGCTGTGCTGTTCTGGTCGCTGGCCGCTGCAGTGTTCATGGGTATGGGTGAGCCGCTGCTGAACCTGCCGGCGGTGGTGCGCGCCTACCAGGGCCTCAACCGGCAGATCGGCATCGGGGGGGCCTTCATCACCGTATCGACTGTGGGTGAGTGGAGTCTGGAGCGTAATGGGAGCGGAGTGGTGTGGAGTGGTTTGAAGCGGAGTGTAGGCTGGAGTAAAAGGGCAGTGGGGCCTTCGCCGCATCGCTGGCCCCATCGCCACTGGCGGCCTGTTGCACAGGTGCCGCGGTCGGTGCCGGCGGCCCGTGTGTTCCTGAAGTGCCCTCCGTTCCCTTCCCTTCCTTTCCCTTCCCTTCCCTTCCCTTCCCTTTCCGCCCTCCCTCCCGCTTTGGACTTGGTTGCTGCAACCAGCATTATTGCCTTATTGGTTTCGACATTTCACTTGAACAATCCCTCGCTCTTTGAGCTCGTCATACCGTACTCTTACCCTCGTCTCCTTTGCGTCTCTCCACCCTCCCCCCCTGCCTCCCCCCCTCATTGGCGAGCCAGGTGTGCCCAATGCCATCCGCCGCCTGGCCGCCTCCTCGCTCAAGGCCACCCTGGCGGTGTCCCTGCACGCCCCCAACCAGCCGCTCCGGGAGTCCATCATCCCCTCCGCAAAGGCCTACCCGCTGGATGCACTCATGGAGGACTGCGTAGAGTACTTCAGGTACGTGTACACGTGTACCCCGGTACGACAGTTTGTGCCGTACACCCAGAGCCGTACTTTGGTCTGGTACTGGCAGTGCCTATCTGGCAGTGGCAGCCACAACGGGCCGTGCGTGCGGGTGGGGTAACCGTACCTTAACAGCGTGTACTGGAGCAGTACCGGTAGGGTGCGAATCGTGTTGGGACTTGAGAATTATTCGGTACTCGCGCTTGGAGTGCCATGCCGCGCTTGACCCGTCTCGCATTGGGTCTGTTCCCACCTCTGACTTGACCCTCCAACAACAACAACAACAACAACAACAGGATCTCCGGCCGGCGCGTGACGTTCGAGTACACGCTGCTCTCGGGCGTCAACGATGAGGTGGCCCACGCCCACGAGCTGACGGCGCTGCTGCGTCGGTACGACATGATGAGTCACGTCAACGTCATCCCCTGGAACCCCGTCGACGAGAGCACCTTTGCGCGCCCCTCCCGCAACCGCGTCTTTGCCTTCAAACGCGCCGTGGAGGCGGCCGGGCTGACCTGCACGGTGCGGGAGACGCGCGGGCTGGAGGCGGCGGCGGCGTGCGGGCAGCTGCGCAACCGCTTCCAGAAGCAACCGCTGCCCAGCTTCGAGGAGCCGCTTTGAGGCGGGGGGTAAAAATTACGGGAGGATAGGCCGGAGCTCGATTCACGGGAGGATAGGCCGGAGCCCGGGAGCCCCGGAGGGGGGATATAGACCGGAGCCCGGGAGCCCCGGAGGGGGGATAATAGAAACGATACCGCAGCGGAGGGACGTAGGCGACCGCGGACCCAATGATTCTCGGTGAAGGGGGGGAGGGCGTTACCCACGGGAGGATAGGAGGAGTGGGAAGAGGGCAGTGGAGGGTAATGGGGATGGGAGCGCAGTGATGGGGCGGATGGGCGACGGAGGACTGGTGGGGCGGCTCGTGGCGGGGAGGGGGAGGGGTCGCTGTTGTGCTTTGCTGCTGAGCTGGCATTGCTGCTGAGCTGGCAGAAGGGGCCTTGGCGCCTCGTGGTTGTTAGTTGTGGTTGTTGTTGTTAGTTGTGGTGGTTGTCAGTGATGCAGTGGGCTCCAGGGACGCTGCGACCTCCGTGCACGATACAGGTGCAAGGCGAGGCGATTAGCGATTAGCGCTTCTCTGTACAGGAAGAGGAAGCGGGGGCGGCCCGACGCCGCGTGCCGTCCGTTTGCAGTCCGGCGGCGCCTGTATGTCCGGGCGCGTCACAGCCGTGACCCGCGCGGTGAGGTCCACGGCACCTCAAAAGCAGCGAGCCATCCCCCGTCACCCTCGCCACCACCACCACCCCTCGCGACGTTGTACACGGAGATACACCAAGCGTTCGCGGCGATTATTCCTACGCACGCGTCCGATACGGCATTATGAGACACGGCCGCGTCATTGCGGGCCTCATCGGGGTCATCGCCAAAAAAGTCGCGTCCGGCGCCAAGCCTCCAAACAGAAATCCAACAGCGCCGCACCACCGGGCACCGGAGCCGGCACAGCAACGCCTCTAAAGCCTGGGATGGGAAAGGGAGCACGGATGTGAAGCGGCGGGGTGGCCTGACCTACGCCTCCGTCGGTGCCCCCCGCGCGCCTTCTTTCCCGGGTGTACGGCATTCTCGCGTTATCGTGCTGCTGCAGGACCGTTCTTCCGCAGCCGATTTCAATTTCAAAATTCCAATCCAACCCGATTCATTCGGCTCAATCTTCGAGACGGCGCGGGTATTGGGAAGCCAAATGGCTGCCTCGAGCAACCGACGTAACGGCACGACGACGTACAAACGGACGTACAACCGCCCGGTGCCTGGGTACGACATTCCCACGCTGCCAACCTGCGACACACTCCCTCGCGCTCATTCATGGCGGGCGGTGCACACACACATACACACACGAACGCAGCCGCCACCGCACTCCCCGCGCTGTGCGAAGAGGCTGCATGCCACGAAACACACTCGCACACGTTTACCCCAAACGCCCACCGGAATAGTGCACACAACATAGCGTAACATGTAACATAACAGCCGACTTCTCCCCAATCAAAACGGGGGCACATCGCGCCGTTCAACGAAAGCAAGCAAGCAAGCTACGATTTCTTCCATGTCAACCACGTAGACACGCGGCCGCACAAACACACGGACACACGCAGCCACACAAACCCCGTGTTTTCTTGCCTCCCACGCGACATCAGATCAGATCAGAAGAGACGCGATGCGCCCTGGAACCACCGCAGCTGGCTGGCACGCCAGCCCAGACCAGACCAGCCCCGCCTGGCCGGGCGGGGCAGGCACGGCTCCGCCCGGCCTGGCCGTGTAGGATGTAGCATACCGGTTGCCCGTATGGCGGCACTCGGATCAGCGGGGCCAGATCAGGGTACGAGCCGCAGTGGCCGGGGAGGGGGCAACACAGCCCTCCCACGAGCGGGGCGGCGGTAACGGTAACGGGAAGCCCAGGCCAGGAGTCGGTCGATTCGGGGCCGCGGGCGATACCACCCCCCGGGGCTTCTCCCCGCTCTTCCCCCCTCCCCAAACCTCGCCGCGTCCCCCCACACCTCTCACTCTATCTTCATTTCGCTCTCTCACGTCTGCGTCCTGTCGCCAACATAACAGCTCACCCACCCGCCCGACCAGGGGTCCGCACCGACCCGCACCGCACCGCACCGCGCCGGGCGCGCCGCACCGCCCGCGCCGCTTGCTCTGCACCTCCCATGCAACCGGGGCATCAAAACAACGGCATGAAATACAGAAATTCGTAGAGTGCCATCACGCTGCGCCAACCTCCCTCTCTGAAGAGGACGGGACGGGACACCCGGCCGCGAGCGCACGCAAGCGCTAACGGAAGGGGCGCGGAGTGGGCGCGGCGCGTAGCCCTGCCGCGCTCAGTCGCGGCGCCTTGCACCTGGTCGTCCGGCTGCCCGCCGCGGACGCCCTCACTCATGCACAGGAGCAGCACGGATTGCTGGCCAACCCCATCCCACCCACCCGCCCGCCGGCGACGCACCTGCCGCCACGACAAATTGCGTGGCTGGACCCCCCTCACTCGCCCAGCCTGGGCATACCCGCGTCGTGAAGGGTGTGCTGTATCGGAAGGAGACGTGGAATGCAATCCCTAGGACAGAAACGTACCATCAAATGCGTCAATCAGACAGTCAAATCGCTGGATGGCAAACCGTGAGAGCACACAAAATTGCAGCCGCTGGGGGCCGTCCCACAAACACACCGCTTCTAATCATCAACGCTTGCTCCATACTTTCCTCGAATGAAGAACGTCGCGCACTGTCGCGCACTTTACCCTGTCCCATGGCCACCACCTACAGAGGCCTGCGGCCGATGCGTTAGGCACACGGCGCGGCTGCGTGCGGCACACGCAGACCAAGCGCGCATGCGCCGGCGCCGCCGCGGCTCGGGGGCGCAGGCGCTCCTCCCTACTCAACCACCAACTGCTAGCTGCTACCCGGACTTGCTGCCGCGGGCCTTGCTGCTGCTGAGCCCATTGCTGCCGCTGCTGCCGCTGCTGCTGCTGCTGGTGCTGTTGCGGGCGCCGGGAGCGTTGCCGCCTTTCGCAGCGGCGGCAGTGGGCGCCGCTGCTGCCCCATCCTCCTCCTCCTCCTCGATGTCGGACCCCGCCTCCGCCTCCTCAATCGCGTTCTTGGCGAGCTGCCCCACGTACCCAATGGCCAGCAACGTCACCCCGAGCCCCAGGGCCACCTGCGGGCGGGACGGGACGGACCGTCAGTTACAACTCCGGAGCAGTGGGACGGTCAGTTGCTGCTCCGGAGCAGTGGGAACGTCGGGGCGACGCAGGCAGCAGGAAAGAGTCGGTGACGTGCAACATTGCAGGAAAATGGGGCTGCCGGAGCGGTTCAACGGGCGCAAAATGTGCCCGCGCGCGCCGGCGGAAGTGGCAACGGGGCTTCCCTATACCCTAAACATCAACACCCTCCCCTAGCCCTGCAGCCTCCAGCCCAGCCCACCCCAGCCAGTAGCCCCTCCCCCGCCCAGCCCCAGACCCAGCCAAAGGACTGCGCCACCCCAAGCTCCTGCAAACACGCCCTGCAAGCTTCCCCCTCCTCTCCGTCCCGCCAACATCAGCCAACCCCGCCCCGGGCCCCCCCCGGCTCCGGCCTTTACGTGGATAACCCCGCCCCGCCGGCCCCGCCAACCGACCTGCCACGACTCCACCCCCACGCTGCCCTCTCCATCCATCAGGGCCGCCTTCCCCAGGTGCCCCGCGCTGACGTAGGCGTACGTGCCCGGCAGCATGCCGATCCAGGATCCAGCCACGTACGACCACAGGTCCACGCTCGTCAGGCCGTACAGGTAGTTGGATACGGCCAACGGAAAGAGCGGACTGAGCCGGAGCAGCGTGACAAACTGTGGGAAGATCAGAACGGAAGGAAGCAAAGAGCACCGCCAGGGTTACACCGGGTCTACAGAGGAAGGAAAAACAGTCTAGCATTGCGTTGCACCAGGGCACTGGGTTACATTGGGTTAACATCGGGTAGCAGGGAGTTAAGGCGAGCGCTGGGTGGTGGTGACAAGCACCCAACAATTCGGATGATGGAGCCCAGTCCAGTCCCAAAGCGACCCGACCCGACCCGACCCGACCCGACCCGACCCGACCCGACCCGACCCGACCCGACCCGACCCGACCCGACCCAACCCGACCTGTCCAGTGTCCGGTGATACCGTATGCTGACCCTACGTCACGCAAACCCTGCGACCCAACGATTCGACCCAATCCGACCCGCAGCGCCGCGACACCCGTTGTACGACACCGCACCGCAGCGCACCTTGAAGCCATCCCGCGCGATGGCCCGGTCGATGGCCGCAAACTTGTTGTTGCGCCGCGCCCACCGCAGCACCCGGTCCCGCGCGGCGTAGCGGGCGATGAGGAAGGCGATGGCGGCGGCGGTGGTGCCGGAGAGCGAGGTGATGATGGTGCCGGGCACGGGCCCAAAGATGACCCCGGCCGTCATTGTGAGCGGGATCGCGGGGACAGCGAGGACCTCCAGGCCGGTGTACACCAGCGCGTAGGCCACGTAGCCCAGCGGGCCCCAGCTCTCCACCGCGTCGATGAAAAAGACCTTGAGGGGGCGTGGTGGAAGAGATGTCGCAGCGGGGGGACGGAGACGGAGGGGGTTTTGGGGAGTGCGATGCAGGGGGATGGTGGTGCGAGTGGCATGTCTGCGCGCGGTGCGTTTCAGGCGGCGTGCGCGTAGACGTGAGGGCGACGGCCGATTGGGAGGGTGCAACCGGGATGTGGGGCGCAGCGGCAGGTTGGCGTGCCCCTTCGTGTGAAGTTTGCGCGAGTGCGTGTGTGCGGCATGTGGATTCGTTTTTGGGTTTGTGCACGGAAAGCAGCAGGAGTGTGGAGAGGGAGCCCGGGGAAGGTCTACAGGCCCACGGGCCACCAGGCCCGCACTCGACGCCAGGTCCCAACGCCAGCACCCGGCCTCTGGACAATTGCGTGCGAGACCAGACGTTGGAGGCAAGACGTTGGGCGATGTGCGTTGGAACGGCTATGGAGTTGAGCTGACTAAGGCCCGAGTCCGGCCTCGGCGCCGCACCACGCACCAGGAAATCTCGTATCGCGTCTTTGAGGAAAAATCCAGCGCCCAGCAAGAGCGCGATTCCCCCGATCGATCCGAGTCCAGCGAGCGGCCCGAGCGCCTTGTTTGTACCCTCCTGCTTGGCCTCAACTTCCAGCATCGGAAATGATTCCTCAGAATCTGAATCAGTTTCAGATCCAGAGTTGCTCGCCATAGGCTTAGCGCCCTCGGACCTCGCCTCTGTCCTCGTCACCGTTTGGGGCGGGCCATACCGCTCCGCTGCTCGTGCGCATATTCCATGTGACCTCCAGCGATGAATTGAGTAAGGAAATCGGTGACCGATTGTAAGTCGTCGCAGGCCGAGAGTCTGCAAGGCCTGGCGCGACGACATTTTCGGGCTATTTGATGCTAGGCCCGCGGGCCCCAAATCGTCAATTCGCTGTCAAAAATAATGAAGAACAAGAGCCGCGGCCGCAGACAAGGTGATGCCCTCGATACCCTTTGTGTTTCTAGATGAAGTTTGTCCTGAAGTTTGTCCTAGCTAGTATGTGCCAACAACAAGGTTAAGAAAACGCTGCTGTTAAAAAGTACAAAAACACCTGTGTGATACATTCAGCGGGCACAAAAGAGCGAAGGTGAGTGAGCTGACTTGTCTCCAGAAAGGGTCCGTCGTGGAAAAGTGTCACAGTCTCGCGGAAGTCAAAAGATACTGATGCGCGTTAGAGCAAAGAGATGCCTGACGAATGAGCAACACAATGCACTGTTTTTCATGTCCCAACGCGACGGGATGCCAACAATTCGCATCTCGGATTCCGTACTAATTCCCTTGAACCGACAAATGCATGCAAGGTCGACCCGGCTGCTACCTTGTGACACAGCAATAGCACATAAGGGTTCGGGAATCAAAAATGCACTCTGGCCCAATTGTCAACTCTCTTCCGGTCTGCCTCCCAGCGCTGTCGTTAACGCACGACGCTCCCCGCCTGCACGACGCTGCACTCAGCACCAGTTAGCCATTCAGCACCGACACTCATACCCTCTACAGCACTTGTCGCCCCACCGCATGCCTGCGAAATTCTCCTTTTACACACCCAGCCCCTAACTCCGACACAGCGAGGTAAGGCACCGATCAGACCGGTACAAGGGGAGTCAAGGGCCTAGCCCTCAGCTCAACGTTATTCGTCTTGCCATCCGCATTTTCCAACTCGAATGAAAAAAGAGGAGGAGGAAGGAACCAACACAGGTGACAGACGCAGCAAGTAGACAGACGCCCCATCCTACCCCATCTGCTGGCCACATGCTTCAAGCGACGCAACACGCCAGCACGTGCGTGCGCAGACGCACGCACACCGCTTACGCGTGCCACGCGGCCGCGTACTTTCGGCCGTCCGCCCGCAGCTGCCCCTGGATCGTAATCACCAGTGACCTGGGCCCGCCCATGTTCCTGCGACAGCACCGCCAAACACGACACGGGCGTGTGCCCGAACCACAGTCGGTACGGCCATGTACGGCACTTGTCACGTGTCCTAAAACCCAAAAATCACGGTGTCCCGTGTCCTAACACCGCTCCGCCAGGAACGAAAAATGCCGAAGACGCGTACCGCAAGCATTGCTGAACAGCATATGGGCGAGCCACAAGCAAGAGCGCTGCCCGCCGACCGCAGGAGTGAGTCCCCTTCATCTCTCGGGAGCAATCGAGTAAAAGTAACTGGCGCTCGCCGCAGAGCCGTATGCGCCGTATTCGCCCCCCCCCCCCGGCATCTGTTCATTCATTTGCCGCAGTGCGCGGCTCACAGCCACAATGGCGCAGCGAGAGAACCCGGAAAGGAGCGGCGCGCTCAAGCCACCCCTTTAGCCCTCCCCGCCCCTCCCCTCCCCGCCCCTCCCCGCCCCGCCCCTCCCCGCCCCGCCCCGCCCCGGCCCCACCTGTGCTCGTTGAGGTAGATGCCCTGCCATGTCCCCAGCGCGAAGCGGCCGCGCGCCACCGGCAGCGTCAGCGAGGGACCCATCAGACTGCTCTTCTGCGGGAATCGGCGATCGGGAGCGGGATCGGGAGCGGGTCGCATCACGTCGCGTTGTTTGCCACATCGGTTCGCGGTGCATCGCACCGCATCGCAAGGCAAGGCACAGCCCTCCAAACCCAATAGTGTCCAACCCAATAGTGCCCAACCCAATAGTACCCAACCCAATAGCACCCAACCCAGTTCAGCCAGAGGCCCAGGTACCTGGCCCACATACGGTACCCGGCCAACCGATCGAACCCCCAGTACGGTACCCAAACCCAACCCACCACGTGTGCTGGCATGTCGTCCGGCCCCTCGTCGTCATGGCGGTAGTGCGAACCCTCCGGAGCCAACCGGTTCAGAGCGTCCTGGGGGTAAAAAGAAAATATCGCAGCGGAGAAGGAGACGGCGTTAGCGAACGGACCCAGAACCCAGCGGGCGGGGGAGGGGGAGGGGGCGGGGGCGCGGGGAGAAGGTAATAAAGGTGAGACCGCAGCGATGGGACGGATGGGCGTCCTGAGGGGGCCCGCGGCCGGCCAAGCGTAGGCGGGGAACGAGACACGGCTCCGTGCACAGCACAGCAAAGCAAAGCAAAGCACACAATACACACACATCTTGCGTTCCGCCTTCCCTCACAGCACAGCCTTCCCACACAGCGGCTTCTGGTTTGCTTGGGTAAGCACCGAAACGGCTCGGCTGCGGTGCACGGCCAGTTGGCTATCCCCCTGGCTCTACCCTTTTAAAGGCCCGGAGCCCGCTGAAACTACAACAACAAAGAACAACAGAACAACAAAAACAACAACATACTCTTGAGCCCCTGCATACACGCGTGCGCAGCCGTACATACTGTCGTACATTTAGGTCCAGGGGCACCTCGGGGCTGGCGTTTTCGTTGATGGTGAGGGAGGCGCTCGTGTGGAGGACTGTACGAGGAGTTTGTGGACAGCAATCGACAATGAGATGGAGGTATGTCAATGTGATGGGAGTCGTGTGAAGGAACGTGTGGTGGGCGAAATCTTATGCGGGAGGCTGTGGTGGCAGATGGTTGCTTGCCGCACATAAGTCAGGAGCAGCAGCCCTCGAATGCCGGGAAGCGCACATGACCGCATCACGCGGAATCCGGACGGCTCCCGTTTCCCCCGTTTGCTCGCGTGTCATTGCGCCAATTCGCCCCCCCCCTTCCCTGCTTCACTTCGTCCCTGTCCGGCGTGGCTCCTGCTGTCTGGCCCTGTTGGGCCTTCCTTTCTCCCTGTTGGCCATCTGCGCTGCATTGCACGGAGGGCTGCCCCCCCGGCTCTACACTCCCAGTGGCCCCACCACCCAGTGGTTATCACTACCGCACTGCCAATGCCAATGCCAATGCCCCTCGCAACTTCGCCTCCACAGCCCCATCCCACCCCCCGCCAAAAAAAACCTCTTTCACGCGCCTTCCCCGCGGTCGCGTTTCCGACAGTCCCGCTTCGCTACGGCAGGACCCTCGAATCTCAACCGATTCGCGCAGTACGACAGTACTCTGCATGCATGCAACACTGCATGCAGTGCGACAGTACTCGACAGTACTGCACCCATCTGTCGTACACTCGTACTCACTGAAGATGTTCGCCAGGCCCACCTCGTAGGCCGCGAGCTCGGGGAGCGCCTCGTAGATCTTGCGGGTGATGACGTGGCAGCCGCGGGGGTGCTGCGGCAGCGTGATGGTCTTCTGGAACCTGGCATAGGCAGCGAGGTGACACAAACCACGATACCGTTGCGGAGGGACGCAGGTGAACCCAGGAGAACCCATGACCGGGGGCAGGCAGTCAGGCCACCAGGGGCTGTCGACTTGTCGGGGCTGTGTAAGGAGGGCTCCTGGCTCTCGGAAGAGAGAGAGCCAGCCAGCGTGAGGGCGGCGGGGGACAACAAGCAGGCGGAGGGATTTTTTGCGCGATGGGTAGAAACCGGGTTTTTTTCTTAAGGACACCTGCGAAGCCACGTGCAGGTGCGGGTGGTGGCGGTGGTGAATGGTGTTGGTAGTGGTGGTGGTGGCGGTGTTGCTGCTGCTGCTGCTGCTGCTTATGCCATCCGCCATATGCCTCCCCCACTGCTCCGGAAGCTCTCGGGCTCAGAGGCGCAGTTGACTCACCACTGCGTGGCAGGGACCTCCGCAGGCTGGGTGGGCGCTTGGGAGGGCGAGGCGGCGGAACTCTGGGCGACCCGGCGCAAGCGGCTCTTCAGCCCCGAGTGAGGAGCGATCTTACGGTCCGGATAGAGGACGCTCACGCCAGCGTGCGTGCTTCGACCTTGTCCAACAGGTACCATCGAGGTGCGCCGAGCGCCAAGGGCTGCTGTACGTGCATTGCACGCAATCTCCATGGCCGCCATGTTTGAAATGAACTTGGTTGAACTGTTGCCGTCCAAGACAGGGGCCCACTTCGGCACGTCCGCATCAGAAAAATTCTATATCGTACTCCATACGGCGTTTTCGAGGCATGCGCATGTGTGCGGTTCCGTGCTCAGCTTCCAGTACTTATCGAATTCACCTTGAGCCTATGCATGTTGACCAAGTATCCTTACATATCTAGTCATCTTGGCTTACAGAGACTATTGCTGACGTTGGCCGTTTCGTTCTGTATTACCGGCTTATTTGAGCGACTGGACGCATTATGTAGCATCTACATGTAGTGCGCTAGGGAGAAAATGAGTGGTCAACCGTCGCAAGGCGCGCCGCAGCTGCGCGGGGCGCTGCCGACCACCTCACAGCAGCCCTTCGCAACTATGTGGCCTAGCTACTATGCGTTAGGTGGAAGTAACACACCTGCTGTTGCTGGCGGTGGGCCGCAAATGGCCGTCACGGCTCCGGACTCGTCACAGGCGGACGATGTGGAAGCCCAGCAACGCGAACGCGAACAGCGGATTTTGAAACGGAAGCAGGCGAATCGGGAATCTGCGAAGCGCAGCAAACTTAAGCGCCAGCAGGCCGAGCGGGAGCTGCAGGAGCATGCCAGCCGCGTCGATGAGGAGCGGGACAGCCTCACGGCGCAGCTGGAGGCAGCTCAGCAGCGGTACGCCGAAACGCAGGCGAAGCAGCTGGAGTTGCGGCGTCAAATTCAGGCATTCGTCGACAACCCAGCTGACGGAGGCGCTGGTGGGGGTGGCTGGCCATGCGGATAGCCGGTGTGCTGTCCTTTGAGCAGCATCGCCTGTGTAGTCTCCTTACTCTCGGGGCGAGTCACTGGGGGCCCTTTCACTGAGGTGCCGAACCCAGCAGCGCGTCGCTGGATTGTTGTTGGCCCGTGTTGCCGATCGCAGGCGTCTGCGACGCCAACATTCGTCCGCTGCGGCTTGCAATGCCCCCTGTGCTGTGGGGTCGTGTGTGCACTGCCCGCTTTGGATGACTGGGGGGAAGGCATAGGCGAGGCGGTGCCTCATCCCTCACCGAATATAACCGTTTCAAGTCGCAGTGGGATGGGATCCGGATTCCAGTTGGATCCGGGTGTCAGTGGATTGGAGATGACTGTCGGTGCCTCCCCGCGTTTGCTGAAGGAGTAGGTGCTGCCTCGGCTGTGGCAGTGGGTGCTTGCGGCCCTTGGTTATTATTCGAGGAACACCATCTCCCCCCGCTCGCCAGAAGCGCAGGGCGGGGTCTGTCTCTACGCATCTGAGAGGGAGGATGCGGTGTTACCGCGTGCGTACGGCACGGTACGGCACGATACGGCAGGAGCGCTGCAGAATAAGAACTAATGCAGTTATTCGTGCCATGGAACGAACGACTGAGAACCCATTCTTTTATTTACGATGAACTTGATGACTTCGATAGTATTTCACTGTTTTGCGTTACCCAGGAGGCTGGCGGTGACTGCGGTGCCGGGGAGGGGCGGGAGGCGGCTGCGGCTTTCGCGCCCGCGCCACGGGGCAGCCGGCCTGCGCGTTACCGTTAGTGGCGCCGTCAGGGATGACCTTGTTTGTTTGCGTGGTTTGATGGAACGTTTTCTTCGTCGTTGTGGCTTTTTTGATGGTCAGCTTGCCAGCAGGGGAGGGGCGCACGCACATCTTCCCTGTGTGAAACGGGGTGGGTGTGGGTGTGTCCACAGCCAACCAATCCACGGCGCTCTCGCTTCCATTCGCACCAGCGAGGCGCATCGCGGCCGCCGGGACGGCACGGCGACCGACGCTCTGCGGCGACGGGGCGAGGCGGGCCCGGTTCGCCGGCTTAGGTCAGCTCAGCCGGTTTCGGGCCTACGGCGGCTCGCGGCGCCGCGACTCCTGGAGCAGATTGCCTCCTGCGGTGGCGACGGGGGACCGACCCATGGGTCAGAACCGCAGCGATTACAACCCGCCCGCAGCGTTGGAGAGAACGGAGAAGACCCCGGGGTCGTGCTGCTGGGGTCGGGCTGCTGGCGGCATCGGGACGGGTCAGACCGGCACAGGGGGGATGGTTGCAGGGCCTGCTTGCGCGTCGAGAGAGAGGAGGGCGGCAGGCAGGCAGGCAGGCGCGCACCGGGCTGGGCGGGGGATGACGGATGAGTGACGCTAATCGTACCTCGTGCGGCGGCTCATGCGCAGGGCCTAGCCCGGGAGCGGGCGGTGGTTGTTTGCAACCAACGGGCCGCGCGAGCCACGGAGGAGGAGTTCGCTGAGGTACGGAGTGACGTGTGGGCGGGTCGGTGCAAACGAGTTTCATTTTGATGCCTTCGTTTGTTTGCTTGTCAGAGCGGCATCCGCTCATGCACTGTCGTTCGCCCTGCTTTGGGGTGAGGTTGTGGAGAGGTTTGTGAAGGACGCTGGCGTGGTCTTTGCTTGCCCTGTCGTGAGCTTGCCCTGTGCGGGTATGCAGATATCTTTTGGGGCGGGTGACGCGGCGCAAGTTGTACGACTGACGCGGGATCGCGACGAGCAGAGATTGCCGTACCGGTAAGTGGCGCCGTCGGGGTGCACGTCCCTTCTTGCTCTGAGCACCGGCTACGGACGATGGGGCTGGCAGGCAGCGACGGGGAAGGCAGGAAGGACCGCAGGCGACGCAACCGAGGGTGTGAGGGTTGAGCAGTGCGGAGACGGCGGTGAGCGGGAGCGAGGCTTGGGCTGAGCTGGGCTGGGCTTTGCTGGCCCGGCCTGGGGGCTGCTGAGCACCTGAGCGCAGGGCAGGGGCTCAGGTGGTCTCTATTTTGAGCGTGTGTGGAGCTTGGCCCCGTTTTATTCCTGCTTCGAGCTCTAGGTCTCTGTCGGGGACTCTCTGTCGGGGGATAAAAGAAAACGGCCCGGGACGAGGGGGAAGTGATCTCTTTGTACAGTCATCGCTATCACAATGAACGAACGAGGTCCGGTGTGTCTCCTGTGTGTCTCCACCGCCCGGTGGGTGGGTAGTGGAGGTCGGCGGAGTGGAGGGGCCGGGGGGGGCAGCGGAGCGCAGCTGGAGCGGCCAAGTGTGGCAAGCCGCGGATGGCCAGCACCGGGGATTTGGGGTCGGCGGCGTTGCCCCTGCCCATTACGCTCATGAACGTGAAGGGGGGTAACCGCGGCTTGGCTCGGACGGCCAAAGCGTGGGTGTGTTCGAGGCAAGGGCGGTTTGTGCCCCCGCTGTCCCGTCCTGGCACTGTCCCTGGCTCTTGTGGATGCGTTTTGCCCTGCTTAACTAGTTAACTTTGCGCCTGCTTTGGCTAAGACCGGTATTTGTCTGTTGAGATGCTTGGGACGATGTTCTTTGCGTCCCGTCTTTACACAACCTCGCGAACGGTTTTTGGTTTTATCGGTTGTGGGGGCCGCACTATATTATCTTCTTCGGCCGTTTCGGCATGCGCTGTGAGCGCTGCTCTGAAAGGCCGGTGAAACCGGTCCGCTCTGACGCTTTTACGGCAAGCAAGTTGTTTGTTACCGTTATTCGTACCCTCCGTCGTACGTGCCCTCCGAATGTGTCAAATGTTACGTTATATTTTCAGGGCGACAAGACGCCCTGTGCCCATAAATGCTCCATGGACTGACAAAACGCCCTTCTGGGTGGGTGGGTGGGTGGGTGGGTGGGTGAGAGCCGTGGTCAGTCTGCCATGCCGCAAACCACCAGGAGAGCTGCGAGCAATGGACAGACGGTTGGTCGGTGGCGTGTCGTACCGTCATATCGTGTAGGTTGACGTTGGGAGTGCTGCGGCCGGTGCGGTTTGTCCGCCGTGCCACGATGTGTGTGTGTTTGTGCGCCGGGAGGGCGGCTTGTCCGGGATGTGCCCACGGCTGGCGTGTTCTCAGTCTGATCTCACTCTCGGCCCCTGCCGTTTACATCCGTATCTTCGTACCCAGGCAGCTGGCGTGTGTGGGTGTCTGGGCAAGTGTGTGTGGGTGTGGGGGTCTGCCCCGGGGGATTCTGCTTGCATGTGCTAAAATTGTCTGGGAGGAGGTGCTTTGCGGCTGGAGGACGTGCCCTCGCTCCAGGTAGCCAACCTGCTGAGGTAGCTAACCTGCTGTTCGTTTACCGTACTTGTTGAACCGCTTCCCTGTCACGGTGTTCCTGACACGAAACTAACTTGCCACCTTTTGCGTAAGTAGCGGTGGCGGTGTGGGGAGTCTGTATTGCAACGGTGCACCACGTGCAACATTTTATGCGGTTCTCTCTCCATTTTATTGTATTGCTCTCCGTTCCGTTCCCCTCGGCAACACTGCTCACTGGCCGCATCTTCCCTCGGCAACGATGTTGCCCTCCATGCTGCCGCCCTGCGGCCGATGCCTGCCCGACTCCATCGCAGCACTCAATGCAACCCACCATGCCCTGTGAGCCCGTAGAAAACCGGTTGAAAGTGCGCGCACGCGGCAGCAGGTCGGCGCCAGACCACTCATCCCGGCGGCGGATCGTTACCGGTATGCGTAACCGGTATCCCACTCGCCGGGCCAATCTCCCGCACGCATGCTCTCCGCTGTGCACAGCCGCGCAGACCGGGGGCCAGGCAGGCAGGCAGGGCTGCAACGGATCAACATTTTCTGTGCAGTGCGGTGAGCCGGGATGCGCATCACCGGGGCACCAGTGGCATCCTGTGGGTCCGCACCACCCTCATCATCCACACCTGCAAGCCGCTTCCGACCCTGGCTGAATGAATGGACCGCTTTACAGTAGTGGACCCAAAAGGATCGCCGGCGCATCGCGCACCTGAGCCTGCTGGCCCAAGGGCATCATTCAAAAGGCCCCAAGCACACAGCACACGCAAAAGCTGCATGCAGCTCCTCACAGCAGTAGGGGGGCGGGGCGGGGCCCAATCAAGCGCGCCACATGGCACGGTCCCTGCGGCACTCGAGCTGCCACCTCCCAGCCTCCTTCAACCCCCTCATTCCCGCACTGCACAGAAACGCGCCTTATGGTGTGCAACGCACCGCACATCGAGCAAACAGCGCGTTCTCCAAATCACTCCTGGGCTGACCCAAGGATGGAACCAGATCGTGGCGTGAAACCAGACCGTAGCGTGAAACCAGACTGTGGCTTGGAACGGTGGGCCCCCAGCGCCGCCCACTCCAAACTCCCTCTCGCCCCCCCCACAACATCACATCCGCAGCAGCCGCTGCCGTACCGCAGCGTCTTCCCGACTGGGGTCACCATGCTGAGCATGCGCCATGGTGGCAGGTGCCACCACCGGCGGCAGCAGCAGTGCCTCAGTCGCCACCACCACAGAGCAGGTGTCGGCGTTGCCGCCACCGTCAGCGGCCTCGCTCACGACAGGTACTTGAGCGCAAACACGATGATACCTGGAAGACACCGAGAGAGGGGACGGTTTTAAAGGACCCGGCGGAGGAGACCCGGTGGACATGAGCATACCGGCGGTAGCGGAGGTCGAGGAGCGGTGTGTCGGGGCGGGTTGGCCCCGCAGCAGCTAGGAATGCACGGATAGTACTGCACGGCTACTAATGCACGGAGCAACTAGTAATGCACGGCTACTAATGCACGGAGCAGCTAGTAATGCACGGAGACTTGTAAGCTGTACCTGCAGCTTCATCGCCTGCGAGCCCTGCCATCCTCTCCATTTCCATGAACCTACCGCTAGTGCGGCTGGAACCCGTAAACCTAAAACCCCAACCCAGATCTAAACCCCCAATCCTTCATTATTCTTCTACACGCGCACGCTGACTCCATAGATCCGGGCGTGCACGCACGCACGCACACATGCACACACGCGGACGCACCCGCCAGCAGCGAGAGGTAGCTGACGCCCTCCACGGCACCCAGCAGCCCGGCCGGCCCCGCGGGCAGTCCGGTTCCAGTGGTGGCCTTGGTGTAGATGCTCCAGCCAATGATGCCCAGTACCAACAGATAGCTCACACCCTCTGCGCGTGGCCGCAGACCGGAAAGGAAAGGACGCGGGAGGTGAGGCAGGGAGGCAGGCAGGGAGGCGGACAGGGAGGCAGGCAGGGAGGCAGGCAGGTGGGCAGGGAGGTAGGCATGAGGTTATTAGGTCGATGCCTGGCTTGAGGGCTGTGCGGGTGAAACCACCACATACAGGCTCACGCTGCGGCGTGCTCACCTGCCGCACCCAGCGCACCGCCCGGGCCCGGAGGCAGGCCGCTGCCGGTGGTCTTGAGCGTCCACTCGGACCTGCGCGCAGGCGACAGGGAGGAAGGAGCGGCTCTCGCTCTCGGTTTGTCCACTTGCTGTCTTGAGCCGGCTCATAAAAATAGGGTCTGGTAAGGTTATGAAAAGGAGGGAGCGGGCGAAGAAAGTCGACCGTTGCGATCGCGGATCGTATTAAGGATGTACAAAGCCTACCGGCGCGCCGGGGGAGGAGGTGCAAGGAGGAAGACAGGGCCGCAGTGCGGGATGCCCCCGAGGAGGGGTGCGAGGAAAGACGTCGAGTCAGTGCTGTCCCTCTCAACACCGCAAGATGAGTCCTCTAGGTCCATTACAAACCCATTTATTCACAGCGTCACATTCTGTTTTTTATACACAGCGTGATTACTACTGCTATTACAGTGGGCTCCTGACCCTCGGAGGGGCACAGCCGGCTGGCCAGCTGGCTGTACCCCTGTGCAGCACGATTGGTTCACCACCGTTTGATGGGCTCACCACAGCATGATTGCGTTGGCGGGCAGGCCCAGGGCGATAGCAGCCACGCCCGCAGTGCCAACGTCCGAGTCAGAGGCCTTGGCGCGCACGGTGCCGCGCGCCGCGAGCGGCACAATCGGCCGGACCGGGCGAGCACCGAAGGCTGTGGCGAGGAGGAGGACAGAGACAGGAGAGGAACACGGAGTTGCGCGCGTGTGTGTGCATGAGCGCACGTACTGGGCGTAGCATATTGTACCGACACAGAAGGATGGGCAATGAGACGCGCAGGCGAGCCGCAGCGCCTTGCGATTGAGGAGCGATGGATGCCTCTACGATAGGGTGACACGGATCTTGCCGGTTTGATCTATATATTGCTCATATGGTATACGTCTTGAAGTCAGTGTCTAAAATGTAATCACCGACCTGGGCGCCTGGTTGCGGCACGGGCCACAGCCCCCTGACGAACAGAGTAGGCCATCGCTATGAAGAAGCCTCCAAGACAACCAAGTAATGTGCAGCAGGCCCACTTAAAGCTGTGTGACAACAGTCAATACGCACTCAATTGCAGCCCGATCTTTGCGTGGACCCAGGTTGCCCGATTGATGCTCGTCCCGTCGCCTCGAAACCACAAGCCGTGAAATGAATGGCGTCCTTTTCGTAAAATATTGCATACATGCAGAGCACAACAGAAAATTACAAAAGTTTGGGTATGACGCGTGTCTCCAATGGTGTCTTCAACCTCCCCCCTCGACACAAGTGCCATGCATACCGGTGTGCCCCAAGCTGTCCTAGCATGCCTTGCTATTGCCAGTACGTTCGTAGGCCTCTTGTACATATGGCGAGGTACTCTGCCCCGGGACCACCCGACAACGGTCAAGCGGAGACTGCTCAGCATCGCCATGGTTTGCAGCGTGGCCTGGGTACCCGCCTACTTCTGGGCCACTCAGTTGCACAAGGTGCGACTTATGGTCACCTCCGGGGCTCCTGGCACGTCTGCAGTCTTGCCAATTTCGAACCCCACTCCTCATGGCCATGCCGGGGAAGTCGGTCGGGGACATTATTAGCTGTGCTTCAAGCCTTGACGGAGCTAATATAATAAACATGAGGCGTGAGGCGAGCTCATCTGGCAAAAAATCATTCGGTTTTCAACCGTATAACTGTTCGACAATACGTTTATACGACATGCACGGAATTATTTCCTAGGTACCCTGTCCTCGCCCCCGCGCAGACGCCCACGCCCGTGCATAAGCTCCTGGGCCTGCGGCTGGAGGGGCTGCCTCGCGCCGTGCTCGACTCGTTGTTCCTGGTAACAACGCTCTTCGCCGGGCCGCTGGTATACTTTGTGTACAGCATAGAGCTGCCAGAGGCGCGAGCACCGCCTCCGCAGCCGCCGCCGCCGCATCGGCGGCATCCGCCCCAGCGGACACCCCTCGAAAACGCCAACGCCGCTGCCGTTGGCGCCGTCGCCGACTCCGGCCACGACGATGGCAACGCCGCCACCGCTGCCGCGGCCTCAACAGGCGCGTTGCGGCGGCGGATGGCGGCTGGGGAGGGCGTCTCCAGCAGCGGAGACGCCGCCGCCGCCGGCGGCGGCGGCGACGGCGGCGCCATTGACCCTGTCCACGGCGCCGATGACTCCGACGCTGGCGACAGCGGCGAGGCGGACGCACCCGGGGCTGCCTCCGGCTCGGCCTCCGCCCCTGGGCTGCTGGCGCGGTTGTGCGCGAGCTGCGACCTGCTGCTGATTCGGAACCTGGTGGTGGCACCCCTGGCGGAGGAGTTTGTGTTTCGGGCCTGTATGGTGCCGCTGCTGATGCTCGAGGTGCGGTGCTGCTGCTGCTGATGATGATGATGCTGCACGGTAGACGGTACCCTGCCATAGGCCCGCTCTGCCATGGATTGCTCACCGCTGCTGCCGCCGCCACTCCCCACCTCGACCGTTGCGCTGCCTGATGAAGTCGACGTACCTACCGGTATCTTCCTCCCCTTCGTTTTCTTCTCCTTTGTCTCCTTCGTTTCTTCGTATTTTCTTTGCGCGGCGCTGCGATTGTCCATCGCCTCGCCTCCCAGCTCATCGCACTACTACGCTTGCCTCCATTACCTCACGTCCCCAACCAAGGCCCACTGCCGCCGCCGCCCTTGCTGTGCTGTGCCGCAACCCCCCTGCCTCCGGTTCTGCTGCCGCCCGCCGCCACTGCTGCCGCGGTGCTCAGGGGGTGCGCAGCCGGGTGGTGGTGCTCGCGACGCCGCTGTTCTTCGGGGCAGCGCACCTGCACCACGTGGCGGACCTTGTACGGCACCAGGGCTTCTCCGTACGACGCGCGGCGCTGATGGTGGGTCCCCGTTGACGCTAAGCGGGACCCGGGGGCGGGGCGGAGGGCGTCGCAAGGTGATGGGGAGACGGAGATTGTGGTATGTCGTGGTGCTGGTGTGGCGACTATCATGATTTGGACCACTTGTGCGGCAAAGGGCTCGACCATGTGACCCGTGGGTCAGTCCGCGGGATGCCGCACCCCTTCCTTGGAGTGATCCGCCCGCCCCCGTTTCTTGGGTGCCGTCTGCCGTGCCGTGCCTCGCCGGCCTGCCCTTGGCCCCCTCCGCAGGTTGGTTTTCAGATGCTGTACACCACCGTGTTCGGCTGGCTCGCCACCTACCTCTTCCTGCGCACCGGCCACCTGGCGGCGCCCGTGGCGGCACACGCCTTCTGCAACTGGGCCGGCTTCCCGCCCTTTGGCGACATGGCGGCGCACCCCCGCGGCCCGCTGCTGCTGGCCACCACCGCCGCCGGGCTGGTGGCATTCTTCGTGTCGCTGCCGCGCATGACGGCGCCGGAACGCTACCAGCAGGATTTCTACGCCACCGGCTGAGGCAACCGACCACCGAGGCCCGATTGACGGGACTGACGACGCTGCTGACTTGGTTGACTGCTGGCATCGCTGTGGCCGGGTGCCGTGGGTGGAACGCGTGTGCCGTACTGTGCCGTACCTGCCGCGGCAAGCGGCGGAACGGTTTGCGCAGCAAAGCCCTCTCGCCGCCTTGGAGGGATGGGGTGCATGTGGACGAAACGCTGGTGCCCAGACAGAGCGTGCTCTGTCGCGTCGTTGGTGCGTGTTCATTCAGTTTGGCGAGGCGTCGACGCTGCGCTGCGCTGCCGCGCGCGGTGGTGCACGCGTGGCGTGGCGCACAGTGCATTGTCTGTGACTTGGCGTTGCCCTCGGGGAGGCCGCGCGGAGATGGAGGCGGGGGCTGAGGCGGGGCGCCAGCTAACCGTCGTGTCGTCAGGGCTCACAGATGTGTGCATGGAACGATGTGCGATTATGCAGGCAGGGGGAGGCCGTACGCAGGCATGGCACGAGGGGAGGTCAATACCCAGGGATGCACGGATGATGCTGCGCTGGCCTGCCCCTGCTCTCAAGGCGGGTCTCATTCCGGGTCTGCTCTCCCCGGCACGATATCATCCACAGAACAGCGCCAGCGGCCAACGTAAGAGCTGAGATACCGGTACGCCCTCCCAGGGCCTCGAGAGGGCCCCCAGGTCCATATCTGTTGCCTGTCTGGTACCGGGGACCAGCCAGCCAGCTGCCGCGCGCGCGCCCTCGCCCTCGCCTTCCCCTGCTCAGGCATTGCTCGGGAAGACGTGGTAGAAGTGGTACAGCTCCTCCTCCACCTCCAGCGCTCCCACCTCCGTGCCACACACGCCGCACCGCAGACGCCGGTACTGCGCCGACCCCCTGGCCCGCTTGGGCCGCCGCCCGCCGCAGCCGCACCCCTCAGCCGCCGGATCAAACCCTCCTGCCCCTGCCCCTGCACCTCCCCTTCCACCGCCACCGCCACCACCTTCCCCCTCCTCCTCTTCCTCTTCAACGGAGCAGTTCATGACGAACATGGCTCGGTACTGGTGGTGATACTTTTCGTGGCGTTGGCAGTCGATGCACAGCGTTGTGAAGCAGCCCGGGCAGGACAGAACCGCGTCGGACACGCGGCCGCAGCGCTGGCGGTCCGCCCAGGCCGCGTCCGCCTCGTCTGGGGCCGGGGTCGTCAAGCGCCGCCGCGCAGCGGGGACCCATCAGCGACGACCCGCGGGACGCCAGGGGGAAATGGCGGGGGGGGGGGAAGGGCGGCGGCGTTGGGGCGGTTGGTGGTTGGGACGGTTGGCAACAGAGGGCGAGATGTCAGTTCAGGCGAGAGGGAGGGCATACAAGGGCGCGAGCGGCAACGCGACGGGGTGCAACAATCGGGTCGGGCAGAGTCAGTGAAGTGTGACCAGGGTTGCCCATGCTGTTTCGGTCGGGACGTCCCCCATCTCCGCTCTATCCGTCTTCGCGTCCCTACTCCCTAGCCGCATAATCCCGCCCGCTGCCGCGAGGCAACGGCGGCCAGGGCCAGGGCCCGTCACGGCGGCCATACCCGACGGCCAGTTAGGAATCGGAGGCCTGACAGGGACGGTGCCGTTGGCGAACGTTTGGAGGGTCGAGGGCAGGCTGAGCAGGCCGTTTGTCGTTCCGGATGCGCTCTAGTGATACTCACCGGCCGCCTCATCGTAGAAAGGGTCGGGCTCCTGCTGCAGGCCACTAGCCACCGAAGCGCTGTCGTCATCGTCACCATCCGCATCGCCGTTGCCGTCTTTGTCGCCGCCGGCGGCCCTGGCGGTCCCGGCGCCTGCGGCGCCGGCGTCGGCGGTTGATCGCGCGGCTGTGCCTCTCCTGGGCTCTGGGCGGGCCTGAAGGCCGGGAAGCGCAGGAGCTACACCGGCGGTTGCTGGTTGGGAGGTGCCGGGGCCGGCTGGGCTTTGGGCTCCAAGGCGGTGGTCAGGTGCGCTGGCTCCGGGGGTGCCATCGGGAGGGGCCAACATGGTTGGCTGGGGGGCAGGACCTTGCGCAGACGCTCCTCAAAAGGTCCAGGTCCAGATATTCAAGGAGGCGAGAATTACGGTAATAGATCGCTGCTGGTGCTGTGGTGGCAGGGCCTCTGCGGCGTGGGCTTGACTAACACAGCAACGGAATTCCCAATTGCCAAACGCCTGTCGGCTATAACTAAAAACTCTGCAAGTTTTCTTCTTATGCGCGACTTTATGATAATCAATTAGCTGATTTACCAGGCTGCTTATCGAAATCTGTCGCTGCTATTGGAAAGCTTCTAATTAGCCGACCCATATGTCATGGCTAGTTACAGCATTTGTAGCAGTTCAGGGATGTATATTATCGTTTGTAAACAGAATTGTGCCGGATGACTACATGGTAAGCCTGCACGGGCCCGTCGTGGCGTTTCCGCGCACGCACCGGGCGCGGCAATCTGAGCCGAGAATGCAACTTATTTCCTGTATCGCACGTAATTACGACGAAAAGGCTACCCTGCTGACACGCATAGGATGAAATTTTCCACGGGCCCCAAGCGCGGGAATACTGTCGCGGCGCCTTCACGACATGGCACCCAAAGATCACCACATTTCCAGGGATCTATTACCTCGGAACGCTCTACGGATGGGCGCGGTGGGCCACACAGGCCCTGGTGTCGCCCGTTAAGCAGCTGGTACGTGGGCGCGCCGCGGACCCTACCTTACCCCACCCCTCGGGCTGTTCTTTTTGGCGCAATTTTTATACTGTCCTCCATTGGCCACCCTTTCCCCCGCTCCTTCGCAGCCACTCCTGTGGATTCGTTCCCTTCCAGCCTCCCACGCTCGCGAAATTCTCTTTACGCGATATTCTCTCTCCGGACCCGGCCGCCGCCCGTCTCTGACCCGCCCCGCCCCCCCAGGACGCAGCCTGCGACACGCCCTTCCTGCGCTCCCTCAACGTCCTCCTCTCCGCCGCCTGCCTGCTCGTACTGCGGGACATCCTGACCACCTACCGGCACCAGACGAATCCGAATCCGGAAGGCAGCAACGCCAGTGCCGGGGCTGATGAGCCGCGGAGGCGCGACCTGAGGCCAACGCCGGGTGCTGCTGATGCGGTGGCGTCGGTGTCGGCGGCGTCGGCGGCGGCGACGGGCCCCGTGAGCCCCTCGCTTCACGCGCTGCTGCTGGCGCTGTACCCTCTCCACTGGTTCTTTTCCTTTCTGTACTACACTGACGTGGCGTCGCTGATGTTCCTGCTGTTGGCGCAGCTCCAGGTGCGGTACGGCATACTGCTGGTTCGGATGTGCGACGCCGTACGACGCCGTACGAGTGACGTTGGATAACTGCGCAGCTCCGCATGCGGTCCACTGGGAAAGCCACACACATACACACACACACATACACGCACGAGCCCACACATCCCGGTAGTTGCAAGTGCATCGCCGTCCCACGACAAGTCCCCTCAAGGTGATTGGCAATGTAGACAGGGTTGGCACGATGAGTATTGCTGAGGTCCGTTCATCACTGCGGCTCCGCCCTCATCACCCTAAGCCCTCCCCCCTTCCCTTCCCTCCCCGCCCGCCTGCCGGGTCCGTTCGCTAACGCCGTCTACGTCCCCGCTGCGGTATTTTCTTTTTACCCGCCTGCCTGCCTGGGGCTCTCCGCCTGGGGCGAGCCCCAATCAGGCCGCGCGGCGCCGCTACCTCCTGGCTGCGCTGACCGGCGCACTGGCGGTGCTTTGCCGCCAAACCAACGCGGTGTGGGCTGCCTTCCTGCTGGGGGAGGCAGCACTGGCGGAGCTGGAGCTGGACTGGGCACCGGCGCTGCGGCGGAGGCGGCTACATGGGCAACAGGGGCAGCAGGGGCAGCAGGGGCAGCAGGGGCGGTACCGATCCGCCGCGGCGGCCGAGGCCATGGACGCTGCATCAGGCGCCGGCGGCGAGAAAGGCACAACAGCAGCAGCAGCAGCAGCGGTGGTTGCAGCGGTTCCGGAAGAGGAGGGCAGCGGGGATCTGGTTTCGGAGCTGGGGGTGGCGCTGGGCCGGCTGTGGCGGCGCCGGTTGGCGCTGGCGGCGCGGCTGTGGCCGCTGCTGCTGCCGCCGGCGGGCTTCGCGGCCTTTCTGGTCGCCAACGGCGGTTCTGTCGTGCTGGGAGACAAGGAGGCCCACAAACCCGTACGACATGGCGCGCAGTTGCTGTACTTTGGCGGCTGGGCGGCGCTGATGCTGTGGCCGCAGCTGCTGCCGGCGCTGGGGGGCCTCTGCGCCGGCGCGGCGCGGCGGCCGCTGGCGGCGGCGGGGCTGGCGGCGGCGGCGGTGGCGACGGCCGCGGCGGTCGGCCACGTGTCGACCATGGTCCATCCGTACATGCTCGCCGACAATAGGTACGGCAGCGTTTGGGTGGCGACATCATAGTTGAGGCTTCCATCTCGCCGTTCCCCACACGGCCATACACCCCTGCGCGCATCACACACAACCACCACCACCACCACCATCACCACCAGCAGCACCGCCACCACCACCACCATCGCCACCACCAGTAGCAGCTGCACCGCACAACGCCTCCCGCAAGCCTGCCCTCCTGCACCACATGGAACACACATACACACAATCAATCACACGCAGCTCACCGCCTTGCGCCCCCGTGCCTGCGTGATGCCTGCATGATGCCCGGATTGCCGGACGATGCCTGCTTGATGCCCGGATTACATCTGCTCCCCCGCAGGCACTACGTGTTTTACCTGTGGCGCCGCCTGCTGGGCCGCAACGCCACCGCCAAATTCGCGCTGGCTCCCGCCTACGCGGCGGCCTGGGCTCTGCTGCTCGGGGCCCTGCGCCGCCGGATGTCCTGGCTGTGGGTCGGCGGCTTCCTGGCCTGCCTGGTTGTGTCGCTGCTGCCGGCGTGGCTGCTGGAGCTGAGGTGAGCCGCCAGCGGTGGTGGCGGTGGTGGTGGTGGGGGGGGGAGGGTGATGGCTGATGGGGGCGGTAACCCTTATAAGGCCGCCCGCCACCCGCGCTGCATCCCAGCCGCCATGTCCCTTTGTCGTTTGGCCAGTCCGGACGCTGCCCCTGTGTGGTGCCACCGTCCGCACCCGCACCCATGCCCGCACCTCCTAACGCCTCTCATCATTTTACGGCGCGTCACGTCACGTCACGTTGCACCATGTGGTCCGCATCACTTTGCTGTCCCGGCCCCGGGGCGTTCCGCACCACGCCCCACTCGCAGATACTTCACCCCGGGCTTCTTCCTCATCGCCCTGAGGCTGCAGCCGCCGAGCCGCAGCCAGGCGGCCGCCATGTTCCTAATGTACGGCACCATCAACGCCGTGACCATGTACTTGTTCCTGTTCCGGCCGTACGAGTTTGCTGACGGCAGCGTCGGCCGGTTCCTCTGGTGACGTGGCAGCGGCGGTGACGGCAGCGGCGGCACCGAGAGAGCGCGGCACGCGGCAGTCTTCACCGGGGCAGAGGACGCGGCGTGGCGTGTGCCCGCATCTGGCCGCATCTGATCAGCCCTTCGCAGGCGCTTGTTAACGCGCACGCCTCCTCCTCTTGAGAGACCAGGGACTCGCGACTACTTACGAAAAAACGTCTGAAGGTTACCGGTGCAATGCGTTCTTTCGTCAAAGTCGGGGCGTATTCCTCAGACCAGCGTTCTTTTCTGCGGCTCCTGCAAAATAGAGATATATTGCCTTTGTGAGCGATCTGAAAACGAAGGATACCTGTAGAGTACAGGTACAGGTAGCGCTGCGGTCCCGGGGCGCTGTTCGGATGGCAGGCAGGGCCGGATGGCGTGTCCTAGCGTGCCTGTCCGGGTCCGCATCGGCGCTTATAGCCAATTTACATGACACGTTACGTTACCTCACGTTTACATGTAAAGTGGCAGGCCCAAACGGATCCCAATTTACATGGGCAGTTTTGGGGACGTTATCTCTGTTGGCGCGAGGTCCGTACACACTACCGTATGTTTTGAGGCGGTAACGTCAAAGCGCCCATGTCATATCACTCCAGCACGATGTTAAACCCTTAGGACGAAGCCTGCGAGCGTCGTTGCCCATAATGGAACCCGACGCGCCGAGGTCGGCCTCATCGCGCGAGAGCTCGTTCTCAGAGTACGCCAAGCCCTCGATGGCTGTCTCATCGCGCTCATTGTTTGCATATTGATTATACTAAAGTTGTGCGGCGTCGGCGCGCGGCTGCGACCGCGGCCGGCCCTGCGCGGCGTCGGCATGGCTCTCGGAAGCTCGGCCTGACCGACCACTGCGTCTTGTCGAGAAGCAGCAGCGCCTTGTCAAGATCCATGTTGACTTTATGCAGAACTAGCCGGCAGCGAAACTCATTCGGGAGTGCCTGCCGACCGTGGTGAGGGACCGGTGCGCTTGTAGGTCGTACTATTTTGGAAAATAGTACGGCACGCATTCTCCAGCGCTGTTCCCGCGCACTTATCATAAAAGGTATTCACATAACTGCCTGGCTTTGTATTGGTTCGTTATATGTGCCCCATCAGCTTTGGTCACTTAGGGTTTCATAAATGGACACGCAATTCTCTGAGCAAATACGCGTAGCACTGGATTGCATAAAACAAGCAGAAGTCATCAAGGCCGTGCGTGATATAGCACTCTTCGAGCTCGCGCGCTATGTTGCAGATTTGAAAGTCAATTCGGTGATAGTGTTGAGTGATGGCCGCCAGGCCAAGGCCCCAGCGAATGCTTCACCGAACGCGATACTCAGCATGACACGCTGGAGCCTTGATTCCGGACACATGCCTGGCTTGAGCATAGTGCATAGGAGCAGTGCTCTGCTGCATGCCGCTGCGCTTGTGCGGAGTTGCCCTTCGTCATGTAGTATGTTTGGCGAGAAATTCGCAGTGGGAACGCCGACGATACCAAGTATATGACATAACTGTTCGTTTGGTCTTGAAGGAAATCAAAATTATGCTAAAATGAGGTTGTACTGGGCTGTTACGGGGCGAGGGGTCAACGTTTGGTCAATTACACCCCCCCCTGGGGCCACGTTAGACTTTTTGGCCACGTAAAATGTAACGGACTTGTTACCCCATGCGAACTGACCACGTTTCCTGTAAAGTGATAACGTAACGTGTCATGTAAATCCAGCATTATTCGCGCTCAAGACCTCGACCCCAAGGAAAACACGACTTTTTTAAAGTTTGCCGCTGCCATTGCTCTCACTCGCCAGCACACGCGCCGTGTGGCAGCCGTCGAACCCAAGTTGTGAGCTGCACGGTCGTTTTGCCGTGCACCTTAGAACGCGATGCCTTCATCCTTACCAGGACCAGGAAAACCCTGACGGAGTTGAGGAAAACCCGTAGGAAACATCCCACCAGGTAACGAATCCACCCCACCCCTGAGAATGCTGCGCAATGGCTCGTGTATACACATATAACGAAAGAGGGAGGTCATTCGGAAGAACAGAACGCATGGAGAAGGCGCGTTGGGTTGCTGCAAGGCTCACAGATGGGCCCAGCACAAATGGCGGCAGAAAATGTACGGTAACCATCAACTCTCTGCCGTACCAACACGTCGATCTGCCACACGACAACCTGCCACATTATAGCACTTTGTATTATGTATTTATAATATTAATTGTAGCTACAACGTCAAAACACACGCCATCCTGCCAACAAGATTCAAACCCGGCATCGTTCCAGACCAGGAGCTGTGCTACACTGCTACTAGCCGTGCCAGATCGTACCCAGCCGTACAAGACGAGCTAAACGATGCAAATGCCCCGCCCGCGAATTGGAATGGTCCGCGGCAGTTCGTCGGTACAGTACGCAGCACAGTACAGGGCAGCAAGGTACTTGGCCTTTCGCCCCGTCATCAGGAATAAAAAGTTTCGAGACGCAAGATGCGGGCTGGATCTCATCGCCGCCCCTTCATGTACACAGATGCGTCCGCCACAAGGTGGACAACAGTGTCTTCTGACAGACCATTTCAGAATGCTGCTAACAGTGATGGAAACAATTCAAAGACGCCGCGGCCGACGCGGTCGCAAAGCGCGGTAAGCGCCGCAACAAGTCCCCCACATACAAAAATTCTACCGCAAGGATTACTGGCGCGCGGGGTGCATAAGGCCAGTCCGAAATATATCAATTCCTAATCGGTACTTGTGCACAGCAACACACGAGAAGCTCGGCAATGTTTCCGACCTCCTCGCGAACGTACGTATTCAGGTCATCATCATCATCACAAGTGCTCGCACACAGCTTCCAAGGCTCAACAATTGACTTTACTATTATGTACTGCAAAGTGCAAAGTGTCGGTCAGCCTCAGATGGGAGACCCTGCGCCGCCACCGCGGGCGCCTCACACAAACACACCCACAAACCCTCACAAACAGCCACATACACACGCGCGCCGTGCCGCCACACATGAACACAGGCAGGGCCACAGGGCCGCGCGCGCCGACAAGAGACGAGACAAGAGACATGCACGCAACATGCTCTGTTGGAGTGGTCGGTGCCTGCGGCCGCCGGAGGCCGGACCAGCCCCCGAGTTGAGTCGCTCGCTCGCTCTCTCGCTCCCTCCCGCACTCCCTCGCAACTCACCTCCCCCACCCTCTCTTGACCGCGCCGGACACGTCAACTGGCGGCAGCGCCTGCCGCATCACACGGCCATGTACAGCACTAGGGGTAGGCAGCGGCATCAGGGTCCGCAACAGGAAAGCGCTCCAGGGCCCCAGGGCCCCAGGGCACCGCCGCGGCGGTGCTCTCCGTGATGGTGGGTGCAACCCAGCAGGCCCCGGGGCCAGGTCACCTCCCGCATTCCGGGTCGGCTCACCCAGCACCCCGCAGTGCGGTCCTTTATCCGCAGTACACCATCCCACGACATTATCGCTCACTGCTCTCACATCACTCAGCAGCGCAGCCGACATTTCCATGCCATGTTGGGGCTTATGTATATGCCGCAATCTTCAACGCACGCGTCGACCTTCACGCGCCAGGCGCCCACGCGGCGCGGTACGCCACGCGGCACATGAAGGCGCCTTTGCGCCTCCGCCTTTGCGCCTGCCTGCCTCCGCCCCCTGCGCCCGTCATACACCGCTCGGCTCACTCCTTGGGCGACTGCAGCTGAGCCGCAAAACACGACACTTCCGACGCACCCTACCGTCAGGATGTCAATCCCTCGGACCGATTAGCCCCCGACAGATAAATGGCCGTCGGCGCCCGTGCCCGCCGGCGGTCGCACCCACCGGCGGCGTCGCCTGACGCCTCACACGGGCCTCGACCCGCTGCGTCCCGGGAAGCTCGGCGGCGGCGGAAGCAGCTCGCCGCTGCGGTCGGCCTGTCCGCTAACCTGCGCCAGCCGCGACTGCACCCGCACGTTGGGCCGGGAGCTCGTCGCCGGCGCCGGAGGCGGCGGCGGCGGCGGCGCCGCCGCCGCAGGGCCGCCAATCACCTCAGGGAAGGGTGGCGGGCTGGAATGGTCCAGGGAGGCGGCGGAGGACCTGCGGGAGGGGACCTTAGGCGAGGTCCGCGGCGACGGCATGGAGCCCGCCGTTACCAGCGTCGGGGCCGCCGCCGCCGCCAGCTCCCCGGGCATGCCGCCGCTGTTGCCTGGCGCGTCGCGCGGCGACGCCGCGGTGGAGCCGCCGGGGCTGCCGCTGGCCGGCGCCGCCGCCGCCGCAGCGCCGGGGCTGCTCCTACTGCTGCTCCGCACCGGCGGCGCTGCGTCCCTGTCTTCCATCAGCGGCCCTGACGTGGTGAGGGAGATGCGTCTCGGCGGCACCGTCGCGCCGGCGGCGGCGCCGCCGGGGCCACTGACGGCGCGCTTGCGGCTGGCGGCGGAGCCGCGCGCCGCCTCGGGGTCCTCGTCAGTACACAAGATGGCGTCGCTCTCGTGACTGTTGCGGGGATTGCCGGCGGCGCCGGGGGCGGCGGCGGCGGCGGCAGGGACGCCGTCATGCCCCAAGACGGAGCCCTCACGACTAGGCAGACCATCAACGTCCACGTCGTGCAGAAGCGTGCGCATCTGCGTCAGCGACGGCGGCGGTGGCGGTGGCGGCGGCGGCAGTACCCGTTGGCGGCGGAGTGGGAGTCAGAAAGCCGGGCGGTGACCGGTGAGGTTCAGCCAGGTCAACAGGGCCGCCAGCCACCCCAAACGTTCACAGGCGACTGCGGGCGCTCTCCACGCAACACATGGGGGCAATGCGAAGGGAGGCCCTCCTCCTCCTCCTCCTCCCCCTCCCCCTCCTTCCCCTCCTTCTCCTCCGGTGCTTCCAGGAAAAGAGGAACGGCGCTTGGAAGGGCCTCTATACCCAAGCGAGCATCGCGACGAGCATTCTTGTCTCGCCAGCCCGCGCATCGTCTTGCTTGGCCCAGCCCAGCCCACTCCAGCCCAGACCGGCCCAGCCCGCCCAAGTGCAGCAAAATGGCTTTGTATCATCCGTCCAAGTCCCCCGAAGCGCCTCCCAGCTCCCATCAAGCCAACCTCTTGCCCTTGCGCCCAAGCTAATTGCGGCGCCTCCCATCATTTCATCCCTGCATCCTTTCTTGCTGCTTAATCTCTGTTTGGGATCTCTGTTTGTCGCACCTTTGTGAGGACTTTATTGGTGGTGGAGCCCATACGCATGGATGCCCACACGGCGGCCGTGTACAGAGAAGCCACGTGATTGTAGCTGGACCTGTGTGTATGTGTGTATATGTGTGTGGGGGAAGGGGGGTGGCAGGGATGGTAGAGAAGCAGTCCGAGAGCAGGGAGATAAAAATACGTTAAGAGAGCAGTCGGAGATCAGAGAAGGCTGGGGCGAAGAGGACCGGGGGGGGGGGCGGGAGTGTTGGGGTTTGGGTTCACTGGGAGGGTTCCAGAGTGCGAGGGTCCGAGGGTGTGGGGGAGGGGTAAGGGAATGTGGGAGCGCAAACAGGACGGAAGGAGGCAACCCTTGCCAACGTTTCAAGCCACGAATTCTGTGTTCCTCGACCTGTGTCTCCGCCGGCACTGGGGCTCGCCGGCCATATGGCAGCACTGGATCTTCGCGCAGCTGCGGTTCCCATGCGGAGTGCTTGGCACGGCCGGCGCGTGCTGGGTGCGCCGACTACCGCAACCTACCCACCTGGGTCGCTGGCTGGTGGGCGGGTGCTGCTGCTGACCGTCGGCCTGGAAACTGGAGGTGGAGCCCTGAGCGTTGAGCGCCTCCAAGATGCGCTGGCGGAGCTGCTTGGACGAGTTGAGGGTTGGGGCAGGCGGCGAGGCGGGAGGTCGGGGCTTCATCAAGAAATCGCACGGACCGCAGCGAGCATACGAACCGCAGGCGGGGTGGGTTGCGGGATTGCGGGTCAGATCTCAGATGCGGCGATGGGGTTGCTGGTTGGAGCCAGCCAGCCGGCAGGGGTTGGAAGGGCCGGGAAAGCAAGCGGGAGGCAGGTAGGCAGGCAGGCAGGCAGACAGGAAGGCCAGGAATGAGAGCCGCGGCTGTCTTGCAATGCGTCATGGGAAAGGGCCCGTCAGCCAAACGCGACAGCCGAAGGGGTTGCTTAAGAGCCTAGGAAGTCTCCCTTCTGCCGGCCGGTTGTGCTGTGATGCGGTTGTGATATGCGCACGTACCTCAGCGGCCGTCAGCTTGCGGCGCGTCTCGCTGTCAATGTCGCTCAGCCCGGTCTTGCACAGCGCTGCGTAGTAGTAGGCCTGCGCCCGGTTTGGGAGATTGGGACACAAGTTCACGTGCAAGACGTGCAAGACGCCTTATGTAGGTTATCCGTTGATTGAGCCACAGCGCGGGAGGCAGATGCACACGATAACGGCAACCCGCCTCCTTCCCAGCAACTCCATACAAACTGCCGCGTCTTTGTGTGATCAGATCGATGTGTCTGCTCGTCAAGCTGCCGTATCCCGTACCTGGACGATGTAGTACACGAAAATGAGCACCATGACGATATTGATCACCAGGATGAGGATGGAGATGGCCACACGGCCGCCGTCGGAAATAGAAGTGCTGCAGATGAGGAGGGGCGGGGTAAGGCGACCAAGGACGGGTAAACAAAATATATATTAGACAGGGGCGGGATGACCAGACGGGGGAAGGGTCAAGGATCGGTGGGAGAAGCGGCGGGGTAACCAGGGACGGGATGACAAAAGGCGGGACATACGTTAACCAGGAACGGATGACAAAAGGGGCGAAGTGACAAGACGGGGGAGGCTAGATACCCGAGACCTCCACCTCGCTCCGCATTGGAAAAACAGTACACACAGCAGCACAGGTTGCAAGGCAAACATGCCTGGCCCGTGTGCTTTGGAAGGCAATCACGCCAGGCCCTGTACGTCGGCTGCTGGTGAAGGGTACGGGCACCACGCACCGGTTCCGTACATACATGCACGCACCTGAAGCCAAAGTACAGCGAGAAGTAAAGCGTGGCCAGCAGTGTACCCAGAGACATCAGCTCCAGGTGGTTTGTGTAGGTGTGGTGGTACGGCATGGCGGCCAGGTGGATGCCCTGGCGGTTGGCGGTTGGTGGTTGACAGAAAGAAGAAGGGCGGCAGGCGGGAGGGAAACACGGTAAACTCCATCCGGCACGGTTCGCGCAACGAGCAGCCGTCAAAGGACACCGACAGGACAGGTTGCCTCAGGCCACCACCGGGATTTCTCAGACAGGGCATGGCGAACGTAGCCCCCGGCAGAAGCAACCAGCAGTGCAAGGAGCCAAGTACGGGTGTACCGCAGTGTACCGGGACCGGTACAGGTACCGGTAGAGGTACAGGACACGCCGGACAGGTACAGGTAGAGGTTCAGGTACAAGTAGTACATGCACAGATAGATGGAGCTGCATCTCACCAGTGCGATGACCAGGATGCAGATGACAAGCAGCAGCTGCACCCCCGCCGAGCTGCTGCCGTCCACGAGGGTTACGATGACAGCGATAAAGAGCTTGCGCAGCATGATGACGCTCTCCCACCAGGCGAACCTGCGGCGGCAGAACACCAACCATAGTGCAGGTGATGCAGCAGTAAGGCATGGCTTGGCGCATTCTAGTGTGCTGCTGCGGCTCAGCCCGCATGGTGCGGCGTGGTGGGGCAGCAGTGTGGTGTCATATGGTGAAGTTTGCCAGGACGCGGCACCCTGTGTCGCCGCAAGTTGCGGTTTTGGCCTGTCTAGAATTGTACATATACAAGTTATTCGTCCTATCGTACATCAGTTGCTATGGTGTAGTGGAATCACATCTGTCTAACACACAGAAGGTCCCCAGATCGAAACTGCGTAGCAACATTTATGCCGGTCTGCTGTTTTGATCCAGATATTGTGATATTTCGAGAAAGGCATGGTGGACGGCGGCCGCGGGTGAAGTTATGACCTCTCTCAGCCACACAACACGTCCCCCAACGCACCTGGCCTTGAAGTCCGCCAGGAAGAACGAGGTCATGTCCTCCGTGAGACTGATGTTATTCATGCAGGTCAGCTTGCCCGTCATGAATAGCCCGCTCATGAGAGGCCAGCCTGCACAGAAGTGGAGGCGAGCATACCGTACATCATCAATGGCAGCCAAGGCGCCGACCCAAAACTCCGAATGGTTGGTACGTAGGGCTGTCTACGTAGGGACATGGCTGGTCAGAGAGGCGGGTGCACAAGAGCAGTACAGCAAGGACGAGGGACCCAGGTTTAACAACTAAGTAGCTGCAAGGTACGCGGCGCGAATCCGGATTCCGGAAGCCCTTTGGCCCAGCTCAAAGACTGCAGCCCCCTGATTTGGCTACAGAGTCCTGACAGCTGGCAGTGCCAGCTGCCAGGACTGTCATTTAAATCAGATCCAGTGGCATTCCGTCATCAAATCGAATGGGGAAGCTCAAGGGCAGTTGGATACGTATGACGTTTGTGTGTTTTCATTCGCGGGGGGATGTGCGGCTGGGCACCCGCGCACGGCTCACCGATCGCTATCAGGATCACACCCGGCACTCCCATTCCCAACACCAGCGCCAGGTGGGATCCCTTGTAGCACGCCTGGCCGTAGTCCTGAGACCAAATGCGCTCCGTGTGAAGACCCAGGCCGTTCTGTTCGTGCGTGGAGGGGCGGCATACCGCATACGCAGTATACAGAACGCAGTACAAACGGCACACCATGTTTGTTAGACGGCGGTTAGCATCAGCAGGACTGCAGGAGCAGCGCAAGCACAAGCCCCTCGCTCTCCAAACAGAGTACCTCAAAACACGCACTGCGATGTGTGTATTACGTTACGTGAAATAAAGAAACTTGCCGCGAGAGGATTGTTCGTGGGCTGCACGTTGACATCCTGGCAGTTGAAGATGGTCATGAGAGATTGTACGACCGAGGGATAGAAGAAGAAGAAGATGGCGATGAAGGTGACGATCAGCTGGCGTCCCAGGTACACCTGGAGATGTACGGCAAAGCTGGGCATCTGCAGGTGCCGCTTGCGGTTCTTCTTGCTGGGGTGCTTGGCATAGTACCTGCATACAGGGCGGCGCAAGACTTCGTTGATTCCACAAGTATCAACGACGGACCCGCTGGCGTCGCAAAGGAACGATGATGGAACGATGGCCATGCAGGGACAGGCAGGGACATTATCGCAGCCGAGCTTTGGGAGATATGGATCGTTATCGGGTACATTTATGCGCTTAAGCAGTGCGCGTGGTTGCACGGGGAAAGTCCAGTCGGGTAGACGACGTGGGTCGCACGCTCGCACCCATTGCAAACGGCGAGCGCGGACACCAAGAGCGCAGCCTGTGCAGCGGCCCGCAGGGGCCCCCTGGCGGGGTGAGGCCGGCATCCGCGGTTTGGAGCGAGTCAGTAACAAACGGTAAGGGCCAGCATGTGCGTGCGTGGGAAACGCACTTACGGGGTGAGGATATAGTAGTCGATGACGTTGAAAACCAGGAAGAACAGCACAGATCCAGTGAAGATGTAGAGCGGCGCCAGGACGGTCAGGATTACTCGCACGAAGGCCTTGCTGACTGACGTGTCAGGCAGCGAGCAGTCAAGGGAAACCAGGATACCTGTACGGCAATACGGCGGAACGAACCCCGGCAGGCGGGACACGGCGATGCCAACCGCGGCGGTATGTACATGATGAATGCGTCAGGCCTCCCGCTTCGGCTTTTTTATGAGGAGGACCGAGCCAGCCTTCAGGGTCGGGGCGACACTTGTGCATGCTTCCGGTTGCGCAGGGTTGTGCGTGTCCCACAAAGCAAAGTGAAGTACTCTGTCTTCAGCCCGGACGTCCCTGGAATGTCAGACATGGCTTTGGAGCCTGAATAAGGCAGGATTTCCACGCGCCGCGCCGCCGGTTTTGAGCCTGGTCCGCCCACCTAGAACCTACCTGGGTAGCTGATGGCCTGGTTGTTGATGCGGTAGTACACGTCCAGGACGCCTGGGATTTGCAGCGGCACGTTCTGCAGCAGCGCCAGCACCTGTGTGCGGCCGCAGACAAGGCATACCATGCAGGATCGATCGAAGCCGCCAACGGTTCGGTCGCAACTGTCACACAGCCTCCATCCCAACTGTCACAACCACCATCCCTACCATACGCACCTGAACGTAGCTCAGAAAGATCTTGACAACCGTCGACTGGTGGGCTCGCTCGCGCCCCACCACCGCGCCACGGCGCGGGATCTCGTTCAGTCGCGTGCGCTCGAGCACGGTGGGCAGCTCCAGCGCGGCGGGCGGCACGGCGGTGACGCTGGCGTGGAGCGGCGTGTGCGGCGGCGAGTTGCTCTGCAGGACCACCGGCACGGACTGCAGCATCAAGCCCGCCGCCGCAATGTGGCGGCTCCTGCTGGCGGATGGTTCAGGAGCGTCGGGGTCGCCGCCGGCGCCGCCGCCGCTGCCGCCGCCCCTGGCCTCTTCGTTGTTGTCGGGGGTGCTGGGGCTCGCGGTGGTGATGGCCGTGGGCTGCTGGAAATGCGCACCCTGGATATCGAGGCGGACCCCACATACACGCGGAAGGCAGAGGGTTAAGTTGACTTTGACGGCGTGCGTGCGTTGAGCCCTTGCCAAGTTGATGGCCGGCGCCTTGAAGGCACGTGATCACCAGAAACAACACACACATACACACGCAAACACACACGCAGGCATGCTGCCCGTTATACAGCAAGCCTGCTGAGTGTCATCCCCGTTGCTGTAACAACCACCACAACAACACACAACTCACCCCACGGGGCGTGTCGGTGGCTGCGATGCCATCCGTGGACTGCTGGATCTCCACGCGCCGCGGCGGCTCCTCAAACAGCGCGTTGGTGTAGTCCGTAGACTCGGCCACGGGGCGGCGGCCCTCACAGCTCATCCCTACCGTCGCCGCCGCCACCATCGCCAGAATCTCGTCCTTCCGATACCCCTGCTCCACCTCCACCTGTTCATCCTCCGCCGGCTGGATCTCCGTACAGCGAGCACCGGCGGCGGCGCTGCCGCCACTGATGCCCGGTGCCGTCACCTCCAGGCCCTCGTACAGCGCATTGTCGTACCCCGCCTCCACGCCCTCTGCCACAGGCCCTGCGCCGCCGCCGCCGCCGCCGCCGCCCCCAGCGACCAAATGACTGCCGCCGACGCCGATGCGCCCGCCGCCGCCGCCACCGCCGCTGCTGCGGCGGTCCACCTTGCTAAACGACACCGCCGCACGGCGGGGGTTCTCAGGGCTTGTGGACCAGTGGGAGGCGCGCGCCGGTATGCCAAGCACGGAGTGAGACCGCGCTGCCGTCTCGAACACGGGGTAGGGCGCCGGCGATGCGGTCCGCTGGCCCTTGGGCGTGCCCGGTGCGCTTGCGTACTGGTTGCGGGCCGCCGCCAGCACGGGGTCCACATACTCGTAGGCGCCGCCGCCGTCGCCGACCATCGGGTTCAGGGAGTGCTCTCGCAGCAGCGCCAGCGCCGGCGCCACCTCCGCTGCGGCGTCCTCCACTGCAGCGGCCGCCAGGATGACGTGGAACTGGCTGGGGCCACTGGCCTGGACTCCCAGATGTCCGTCGCCGCCGCGGCCGGCGGGGTTGACCTTGGCAGTCTTGCTGGGCTTGGCCTGGGAATGGGGATCGTTGGAGGTGGAGGTGGTGGTGATGCCGCCCACCAAGCGGCCCGGCCGGCGCTGCTCCTTGAGACTGGAGTAGACGGTGAAGGCGAGCAGGCTGAGCGTCAGGATTGTGACCAGGGCGTAGTACAGGTTGTTGAGGGCCTGCGTGTGGTGGCGGCGGCGGTAGGGGCCATGGGCTCAGAAGGTTGTTGAGGGCGTAGTAGAGGTTGCTGAGAGCCCTGCTTGTGGCGGGGGGCCGTGGCAGTGGTGGTGGCCGCAGCAGCAGGGGTGGATAGGGGGGCCAAGGAGACGGGCGGTGGCCTATCAGAGTTGGTTTCGGAGCACAGGGCTGCTGGCTTTCGGAATCCGGTACCCGTGAGTTACAGCATGGGTACAAGAGTATGTGCAATCACCGTTTGGGGCAATCAAAGGGAAAGGACGATGCGTTGCGACATGCATGATGACTGCAGACGTGTGGATAAGTAAGGGTGTCAGTCTGGGTCGAGGCCGGACAGCCGCAAACCCTGGACACCGAGAGCATTGAAGGGATAGTGGGCCCGTGGAGGCGCACGAGGAGAAAGTGGAGGCACAGAAGGAGAGGGTGGAGGCGCAGAAGGGGAAACAAGGGGCACAGAAGAGGAAAGGCGCGTATGTGGAACGCGGCGGCGGTGTTTTGGGACGACATGACCGGATTGCAGCAAGATACAGCGCATAAGCAGACAGCAGGGCGCGCACGTGCGTGGAGTGTCGAATGTGGAACCGAGGCGCCCGGCAGTAGTGGAACAACTGTGCACTTACAAAGGGCGGGCACTTTGAGCAGGCCGCGATCCGGCGCCAGCCGTAGCCAGGGGCGCACTCCCCACACAGCGTTCCCGTGTAGCCTGGACCGCACTGGCTCTGAAGGTACTCGGGCCTGCGGAATGCAGTGAGCGAGTCCGACGGGTGAATCTACTGCAGGTGGCCAGGGACCGCAATCAATGGACCGGAGTAATCATCGAGAGACGACGCCTCGCAAGCTCTGACAAGCCAAGAAGCCATGCATAACATCGGCATGTGTACGGTTTACCCATCGCGCAGCCTACGCATGCCCATTGCCGGCAATGGTCCTTCGCCTACCCCTGCCTCCGCGGACTACCGGTAGTTCAAGGCGCCTGTCCCAGGGGCCCAGGGCACTGGATGGCTACCCCGCTCAAGGCACTGCTAGACGATGGGATTGCCGGCCACCGGAGCGGAATGAAGAGCCAGCAACGCCACCCCAGCAGCAGATATCCCCACGCGGCTCCTTATGTCGTCGGTGTAACCGTTTGACATTTTCCCCCGTTCATGCCGGTATGTAGCTACGGAAGGAAGGCCGCGTGCCCGCACCCGCCCTGCCCCCCGCTGGGTTGTGGACTCACAGCATGGCAGCCGTGGCGTTGAGGATGAGGACCACGTCCAGGTCGTCCGTGAGGGCCTTTTGCTGCAACAGCCGGCGGCCCATCAGCGGCGGCCACGACGCCAGCAGCTTTGCCAGCACCTCCTCCGCGGCTTTGTCCGCCACAGCGGCCGCGGCATCCAATTGGATCCTGCGGGCGGCCTGCGGGCGAGCAGGCGTGCAGCAGTCAGAGCCTTAGTTTCCGCGCGCAGGCGGAAGCCGGCGCCACAGCAGAGTGCAGACAGGAACATGCACATGGCTGGCAAGATGCGTGGCATCCGTCGCCCACATTGATGACCATTGGTCACCGCATTCAGCCCCCACGCAATGTTGCTTTCTGCAGCAAACTTTCGAACGAAGCGGGAAATACATTTGGACTTGGGCACGGCAGTGCACCAGGGAAGTCTTAGCGGCAGGCGTGCAAGGAGACCATACCGTCCGGCGGCGGCGGGGCTCGCAACCCGCCGCGGGTCACATTCGCTTGCCACCGTGCTAAACATGACTCGCGCCTGCGTGCACCGGAGCTCACCTGCCAGATGTTGAATTGCATCTTGGACAGCAGGCTGGAACGGTCCTTCGTTGTGCACGCGTCCGCATTCGTGCACTCAATGACCTGTGCGCATACAGCAGAAGCACAGGAACGGGGTTATGGTGCGGAGTACTTGTGTGTATGTGTGTGTTTGCGTGTGTTTGTGTGTTACACGCAAAGTGTCACAAGATGGGGAGTACGGACAAGAGGACTTGCATCTGCAAGACACCGCCATGTGGCCTCTCGCTCAGCCGTGCTCAGCTTCGGTGTCGTGGTATCCTAGATGTACCTAGAAGTTGCAATATCGATCCTAGATGTATGATGGAGATTGACTGATCTGGCATCTATTCCCCGCGCGTCCTTTCCCTGATGACATGTTACAACAGGTGCCCCGAGCGAGCGGACAAGCGCGCGCCCTTTGGGCCGCGGGCTGCCGTAGCGCCCGTTGCGGATGCGGATGCGGACGCGACGCGACGCGACGCTATGCTCCACGCAACGGTCCGCTATGCTCCATTACGATTCGCTACGCAACGCTATGCTACACTACGCTACGCTAGGCTACATGACGCGATGCGACGCGACGCTACGCGATGCGAGGCGACGCAACGCGACGCGACGCTACACTACGTTACGTGACGCGATGTGATGCTATGCTACGCTCCGCGATGCTCCATGCTACGCTCCGCTACGCTCCATTACGATCCGCTACGCAACGTTATGCTACGCTACGTTACGCTAGGCTACATGACGCGACGACGCGACATCGTGTTGCATTGTGTAGCATTGCAATGCGTTCGTGCATGCTGTGCTGCACTACACGACGCGACGCGACGCGACGTGACGTGACACGACGCGACGCAACGCGACACGATGCGACGCGACGCAACATGACGCGACGCGATGCGACGCGACGCGACGCGACGCGACACGACGCTACACTACACTATGCTCCGCGGGAAGGCGCGTGCGCGACTTCAATCGTGCACGTTGAAATGTGACGTGCGATTTACGATTGTGCACGCTGCACTATACTATGGTACGCGACGCGATGCTACGCTACGCTACGCTACGCGGCGGTGAGCGGCGGCGAGCGGCAACGAATAACGAGCGGCAACGACGCGAGTAGCGACGAGCCGCGACGAGCGGCGACTAACTTTGAACCGAGCGCAGCGGAGCGTGCGCGGCTTTAATCGCCGACTTGCGTTAAAGCGATGAAACCGAGCGAGCGAGCGAGCGAGCGAGCGAGCGAGCGAGCGACAGCGTAGCGAAGCGCAGCAGAACGTAGCGGAGCACTGCGCAGGCGCGCACGACTTTATTCGCCGACTACACGACGCGACGCTATGCTCCGCGATACGCTCCGCTATGCTTCGTTACGATCCGCTACGCAACGCTATGCAACGCTACGCTACGCTACGCTACGCTATGCTATGCTATGCAGCATCCTAAGTAGCGCGAGTGCACGATCGCATTTTCCTCGCAAATCGCAAGGCGACTAACTTTGACAAGCCTAACGCTATGATATCACACATAAATGATTTCTATGATATATCTATATGCGAGCAGCACATCCCGCGACGCAAAAAAAATTTACGCACTTTACGCGTCGGGGTTTCGGAGCCGAGCCATTCTACTGCACGATAGCATTACGATTCACATCGCGCCGCCATGTCACAATTCCATTATAAATATCTTCACTGCGATTGCGATGATTTCTACGCGCGGAGTCGTTCATGCGACTTCGGCCGCGATCAGCTGTTACTATTTCAAACTTCAACTTGAATGAACACATGAACGCACGTATATCAGAAATACAGGATGCATTATGCTATAGCCGTAGCGCCAACACTCCCCCGTGAGCGACACTCCATAAGTCCTCACGTTCTCCCCCAGGCTGCCTTGTCCCGGTCCCCCAGCCCTGGTCAACAGCCAGCGGGAATTGAACCGGCGACCTCTCGGCCAGCCGCGCACATGCGATCGGGGCTCATAACTTGTTGAAGTTAGCAAAGCGCCCGGCCCCTCCATGGGCCGTATTGACTTCTACGACTTCTCTTCGTATATGAGTGTTGCTCACTCACAACACTCTAGCGTAGCTAGAGAAGCGGAGGCCTTACCCCACTTAAATGTCCGTCCGTCCGTCCGTAGCACTGTAATTTGGATTTTCCGGAATTTCGCTTTTTCTTTCGGCATTATGCTTAGGACATTTAAGTGGGGTAAGGCCTCCGCTTCTCTAGCTACGCTAGAGGCGCTACGGCTATGGACCCACGGGTCTGCTGTGAGACCGTGCTGCATCATCGCTATCCCAACCGTACCAAACGCAGAGCCGTACCTCCTCACTGAAGAAGTTTGCGTGCCAGTAGCCGTCTTCAGGCACCAGATAACCCGTGGGGTCGCAACCTGTGTCCCGCTTGCATGCGGAGGGGTCCGGGTAGGAGCACTCCGCGTTGTCGGGGCACGTCATGCAAGCGACCTGAAGGTGTGCAGCAGCACGCAAAAGTAATAAGGCAGCAGTAGTAAAACCCAAATAACGCCACGATAGTAGCCATTCGCGGCATGGGGGCGCAACGAACCAGCAGCGGTTGAGCATGTCCGCCAAGAGGTCGCTGTATCGAATCTCGTTGTGCACATAACAGAAAGTCAAGCCAGCCGCGGACGTGGGTTTGGCGCCCAAAGCGCGTGCGTGCGCGCGTGCTCCGCGCTCCCCTACAGCCGCCACCCACGGAACACATGCATCAAATGAAGCACGCACGTGAGTGGCAGCCACATCCATTAATGGAGACACGCGGCTGGGGTGGGTGGCAGCCATATCCATCAATCGAAGCACGCGGCCGGGTGGATGGCAGCCGGTGGACGTTTCCGGTTCATACACGCACGCCAGGCTCACCGCGGACATGTTGAGGTTGTAGGTCCGCATGTCGCAGGGTATGCACTCATCGAGGTTCTTCGGGGAAAGGAACTCATTGATGGCGCAGGGGCGGACGTAGATGCGCAACTGCGGGGACACGCAACAACAATCGGACGTGCGCGTGATGACGGTTATATCTACATGAAAGCACCATGGGGGACGTAATGACAGCACCATGGGGAGTTGGGGACGCAGACAGACAAAGGGGAAGACACACCAACTGGAACGAAACAACACCGTAATGCACACCGGTACATAACAGCTTCCGAACACACTCGATCGATCCCGTCCAGGAGCGCACCTGTGAACTGAGCAGCTGGCGGACGGGGGCGTGGGCGCGGCCCGTCATGGTGACACTGTGCAGCCCCTCCCTGGCCCGCAGCCTCAGCGCTGCGAAGGCGGCTGTGCCGTTCACTGCTGGAGCCGTCACAGCGCCAGACACCTGCAGGCGTACGTCAAGGGCGATGGAATGAACGGGAATGCTTGAGCGGGGTTTCACGCGTGGTGGGTTTGCAACCACTACAACAAGCAAGGTAGTGGTTGCAAAACCAACGGCTAGCATCTCCGACAGGTAGACACTATCACAATCGGGGGCAAAGGCCACTGCGGGACCAGCAGCTGTGAGTGGGCGGAGGCCCCGCCGAAGACTTCAAATACTGTAACCTCCGTAGAACGTAGACTCTGCCGAGTCACGCACCTACCTCCGTCGACTCTGCCTGCACCAGGACCAGCGGCTGCGTTTCATTGCCGCCGGTGCAGAGCTGGCCCAGCCAGTCGTGAACCGTCACGTTGATTTTGATGTCCGTGTTGGAGGTGTAGTAGTCGAGCCGCAGGGGACTCTACCATGCACAAAAACCAATGGGAAATGAATGAAACACAACAGCGTGGCGGATAACGGCTTTGACTTCAGGTTCATTTGCATTGGATGAGAGGAGCGGAAGGGCGGAGCGAGCCACCCCGAGTACGGTAGTGCGGGTCCAGTGCACAATACGATGAGAGCAATGTTCCTGTTCCTGTCTTGTACTGCAGCCAGATGCCTGCAACCCCTTTATTTTGGAGAACCCCAGCCTGCCAGCCAGCCAACAAGCGTCAGAAGTCCCAGGCCACTCCAACTCACCAGGACAAAGTACGGCGTCGTTGACACATCCGGTCCCGTTTCAGCTGAGTTGTTCCAGTTGGCACACGGCAGGTGGTTGTACGGCACACCAAGCCAGGACGGGTCCGGCAGGAAGCCGCCGCTGAACACAACAGGCCGACCACTAATTGCGACCCAGTCTGCCGCCAGGGGCTCGCCGCCACTGCTGCTGCTGGCATCGGGCAACACCACAGTTCCAGCGGCTGTGAGGTACGATCCAGCAGCAGCCACTGCTGGGCCGTTGGGCGCCTGCACAACGGCTCCAGGGGTGCCGACGGCCCGCGCGAACACCGGGTTGCCAGCCACCACAATCTCCCCGTTGACTGCGTGGACTGGGCTATTCGCCGGATGCTGTGCACCGCCCACACTCGACAGGAGCGCGGCCTGGTTCTCCAAGGTGAGCTGCCGATACCAGCTGGCAACCGGTCCTTTCCGCACCGGCGCATTTAAATCGATGGTGAACCCGACGGGGCTCGAACCAGCGACCTCCTCATCTAGAAGAGCTGTGCCGTTGGTCGTGAGGACCTGCAGCTTGTCTGATGGACACGATGCAATATTCAGGATGCCCTCGTGCATCCAGAACACACCGCCGCCTCGGCTCGTTGCTGCGTTGCCTGCATCCATCAGGGACAGCAGTCCGGAGGGGCAGGGGCACGGGCACCCAGGTCAGCACAACATTACACAACAGCTTTCATTACAACCCATGGACTCGGGCTAGCGAGTTGGCTTTTTCCGTTCTTGTCGGGCACGTATGTCCACACGCGACATCCAGGCAGGCGGTTATCACCGCGTGTGCGTGCCATCCAATTCCTGGACGGGTAATACATCTCCTTCTTGGATCATAAAATGAGGGAGGCTACGATTTCCTATTGTTCGGACGACGCAATGCTGGGGGTAGGTGCCTGCCAGCTGCCACGCACACAGTACCTGTCATGTTGACGTCGCTCAGGACGAAGTTGTAGCAATTCGGCTGGTCGACGCAGTCCAGTCCCTCCGCGATGAAGACACCGGCTCCGTCCCTGGCGCGGTTGTTGATCATGTCTGACGAGCTCACCTGTCAGCAGCCATGCGCGCAAGCAGCGCCAGGCAGCAGCGCCCGTGTTGCAGTCAGCTAGTACATCGACCTTAACCAGCAGCAGGGCTACAGACTGCAGACTACTAGCAGAGAGGGCCAGGTGTGACTAGATAGACGGGGGGGGGGGCCAGATGCGGCACGAGCTAACGCGATGGAGTGACCGCAACTAACGTCAAGGCGCGCGGCGGCCCCCACTGGAATGCATGGGCTGCACGTTAACGACGGACCCATGGGTCAGTCCACTGCACGCACGCACGCAACGGATGGCCGCTACGTTAGTTGGCACATACCGTTATCGTCGTCTTGGCTTCGCCCGCGACGCAGATGGCACCGCCGCCACCGTGATAGCATGGGAGTGCGTTGGCCGTACTGTAATCCTTCTCAAGGCCGTACAGTCCCGAGAAATTCGCCGCAAGCGGTGGTACCAAGGCGTTGTTTGCCGCAAAACGACAGTTTGCTAAGCTGACCTGCACGAAGATCGGTTAGGGCCAGGAGGGGTAGCGGGTAGTAAGTTCACGGTAACGGTAGCCCCAGATGAAGGAAACGAACTTGATGATATATCATTGGCCGGTGTGCAACGAACATGACATACGCGAGATACACACCATACACACGATCTTCCATACCTGGCCGTTGCGTTCGAGGTATGCAGCGCCACCCCCATTTGCGGTGTTGTTGAGGAACAGTATGGCGGGCTGACCTCGCAGCCTGATGGACTCGTCCGATTCCACGAAAGACTTGTTTGGGTAAGTAACCATTTTCTTGAGAGTCAACGCAAAGATTATGGTCTCGGTGTCGTACAGGTAGAGAGCGCCTCCAATGAGGGCCGCATTGTTGGAGAGCAGGTACCGGTACGGCAGAGCCGGTCCAGCAGCAGCAGGCAAGTCGAGACCCACGGCGGACTGCGCCATATCTCCGGGCACGTTCACGTAGAGTATGTTGCTGTCCCAGGTGATGCCACGAGACTCTTCTTGAATGGAGAAGAAAGGCGCAGACAGAACCGCGATTGCACCACCTGCGTGCGTGTGATGGCGCCACCACGGGGGTAGTGGGAAGCGGGTAAGCGCCATCCAGCCATGAGCGTGGACGTAACCGCATAGGCGTAACCGTGGATGCCACAGCGCCCGCCGGCTTACAGAGTCGGTTACAGTAGTGTGACGAATTGCGCGACAATGCGAGTGAGGGGTGAATAATGAGGGCTGAACGAAACTCACCAAACTTGGCAGTGTTGCCGATGAACTCCCCAGAAGTTTGCAGGCGGACGCTGGAATAGGAAATGTACAACGCCCCTCCATAACCCGGGTCAATGTACGACAGCGAAGGGGCGTTGACTGACGCGCTGCGCTGCCAGGACGGCTCCACAACCGTGTTATTTCTGAAAGAGTTGAAGGTGAGAGTAGAGGCTCCCGATATCCTGTGCGTGGGGGTCGGTGTCGTCGCGCGTCAAGAACGACTTTTAGTGAGCTTGTCTGTCTATGTGTTGCAGCTCCATGAATGTTGCACCCCTGTCATGTCATGCTTCGTTGTGCGAACGTACGCGTACATACCTCGACAGCGCTACGGCACCCCCCATGATTGCAACGTTGTCCTCAAACGTGCATTTCGTTAGCATGAACGCAGCGCTTTCAACGACTCGAATGGCCCCTCCAGCGTGGGCTAGCACCTGCGAGCGAGACAGCGAGTGTGCAAGGTGGCCTCGCGGCTTTACTAATAATGCGACCGTACATATACGTATACCAGCAGCGACTGCTGCGCAGCTGCAGTAACCCACAGGTTGTACGAAGCCCAAGAAGCAGGGAACCGCCATCCATTTGAAATAAGCGAGTCCTTAGATGTTTTTCATTACAGATAACCTATATATAAGAGTTGTACTACAGTCGGTTGTCGGTCCATTTTCAACCCAGCCAGTCGCGACTCCGCAAGGTATGGACGCGAATGAAACAAAGTATGGTAAACGCTGATCCTGCAAAGATTTACCTTGTTTCCGAACCAGTTCGAGCCTGTACAGGAGAGGGCGGCGGCGTACGCGAAGATAGCGCCTGCATAGGCAAGGAGTGACGAAGTGAGGCGGGCGGGGTTTTGCGCGGCCTACCTATCACATAACTATCATATGCATATCCTTGATAAGCAGACAGCGGCAGCTCGCGCATGAGGTCAATGCTGGCGGCTCACCCCCTCCCGCTTGGTCGGTCACAGTCGGTCCGCGCTGGGCTGGATCAAGAAGCGCCGCGTTGTCGGTGAAAGTGCACCCCATAATGTACCAGCCGACTTGAGTGCCGCTTTGCGAGATGTCGTAAGCGGATATTGCACCGCCGTTGCGCCCTGCGAGGATCGGTGTTGATTTACCGACAAGGCGGTCGAGGAGTGTAGAGAAGTGAATGTATACCGCGGGTAATTAAACAAGCAACTACGTACGACACTCTAGGCAAGTAAAAAGGTCCAGCCTTCGTTCCCTTCATTCCCTGGCAAGAAATGGGCCCGAGCCAGCCAAGGCAGCCAACCAGCGACTCACCGGCATTATTTCTCGTGAAGTTGCATGATCCTATGAAGGTCTCTGTCTGCCCATGCGACACATCGAGCCAGATCGCGCCACCATCAAACGTTGCCGCAGTGTTGTTCTCAAACCTGCAAACGAACGGAGCAACGAGGCGCAGAGCCGAGCGTGAGACATGGTGCGGAAGAGCCTTGACTTGAGTAAGCACTGCATTACGCCAGCCATGTGTGTGCATCCGGTCGGTGGGGGCCAACACGGACGCTGACAGACGGAGCTGCAGCCTCCGGCACTACTGCCCTCCACGCGCGCCCGGCCGGCGCAACACACACATGCACACACCTGCTGCTGGTGGCCGAGAGGGTTGCAAAATAACGCAGGAAGACGGCACCACCGCCCACAGTCGCCCTGTTGTTGGTGAAATTCGACTCGAGTAGCTCAACGCCGCCAGCGCCAATGCTTTCACCAAATACTGCGGCGCCCCCTGCATGGCGCGCGCGTAATAATACAACTCACATACATTTAAGGAAAGTCGTAATCAAGCAAAGCGGGCTGAAGATATAAGTACCACAGGGCCTCAGATAAATTAAGGATTCTATCTATCTAAGTACCGTAAACGCTTAAACGGTTCTCCATGGAATGAGGACGCACAGCCATGCCGACATTCGTGTGTTGAGATCCTGAGGATCAACCCATGCCAATTGAGCGGACATTGCCCTCCATCACATAGTTCCCAAACGGTGGACGAATGAAACCAAGTAGAAGTACCAAGCGCTGCGACATACCGTATGAGCTGTCGTGCGACACCGATTCGTACTGGCTGTACGTTAGCGTGTTGCCATTGAACTCGCTCATGACGATCGCCGCCTTCCAAACACTGGTGAAACCCACGCCGCCGTTCCCGTTCTCAAGAAACCTGCGCAAGCAATCAAGCAAGCAGCCCCGAAATCACCGATACCATCCATCCGATGGCCCCCGGCTGTGGCCAGCCGTGTGGGGCAGCTGATACGACACCCTCACAGCGCACCTGCTCATCTGTACGGAGGCGCTGAATACACAACGCATGTACAGCGGCCTTTCACCCGTCTGACATACGCCGTCAGAATCCGGCCTGCACGCACCACGAATTGAGACGGTTGATAACCAGGTATATGATGATGACGTCAAACACACGGGCCACGGGCCACGGGCCACGGGCCACGGGCCACGGGCCACGGGCCACGGGCCACGGGCCACGGGCCACGGGCCACGGGCCACGGGCCACGGGCCACGGGCCACGGGCCACGGGCCACGGGCCACGGGCCACGGGCCACGGGCCACGGGCCACGGGCCACGGGCCACGGGCCACGGGCCACGGGCCACGGGCCACGGGCCACGGGCCACGGGCCACGGGCCACGGGCCACGGGCCACGGGCCACGGGCCACGGGCCACGGGCCACGGGCCACGGGCCACGGGCCACGGGCCACGGGCCACGGGCCACGGGCCACAGGCCACGGGCCACGGGCCACGGGCCACGGGCCACGGGCCACGGGCCACGGGCCACGGGCCACGGGCCACGGGCCACGGGCCACGGGCCACGGGCCACGGGCCACGGGCCACGGGCCACGGGCCACGGGCCACGGGCCACGGGCCACGGGCCACGGGCCACGGGCCACGGGCCACGGGCCACGGGCCACGGGCCACGGGCCACGGGCCACGGGCCACGGGCCACGGGCCACGGGCCACGGGCCACGGGCCACGGGCCACGGGCCACGGGCCACGGGCCACGGGCCACGGGCCACGGGCCACGGGCCACGGGCCACGGGCCACGGGCCACGGGCCACGGGCCACGGATGGATGCGGGGATCGGGACGGGACAGACCTGCCGCAAAAGCTGTTGGCGAATGTGGAGGACATCACTTCCACCGAGGTACTGCCCGGCAGGTTTTCCACATCCACGTCCAGTGTATCCGATGCAACGATGTAAACAACGCCATTGGTGATGGAGGGGTTATCTGCACACAAACAACACGTGTATTTTCCATTTAGGGTTGCTGTGCGTATCTCTTCGCACACTCCAACCCCAACCAAGCCAGCAGGTGGAGGCCGGCAAGCCACCTTTCTTGCGGACGGGGGGCAACTTCGTCCGCACGTATGTAGTGCTCACGTGCGCTCTGCAGCAGCTCATTACCTTCGAATCGACATCCCCGAATCGTGGCAAAGTTCCGAACGTCGCCCAGCGGCGTCATCTGGATTTTAAGCACCTGTGATACTTCCATGCCTATGTCGGCTTCACCAGTAAACGGATCGAACTTCAACGGGATGTAGTACATGTAGTCAAGCCAGGTGTCGGTGAGGTTGTTGCCTGCGGTGCGCGACGTAAGGCCTGGTCAGATACGTCTCGCGTATACGTCCTGCAACGTAAGGCCTGGTCAGGTCCGTCTCGCGACGCGACTAAGAAAGGGCCCCAGACCGCGAGCGAAGTAAGGCGATTGAGCACGCATTTACCCTCGAACACGCTGTCCTCCACCACTGCAGAATCCCGGACCTCCTCCAGCCAGGCGGCGCCGGTGCTGCGAGTGACCTGCATACATGTCATCGCACGCAAAGCGGCGGTACGTCTATGTTGATGTGGGTGTTACAGTGGATGGGCTACAGACACAAGGAAGGGTAGAGCCAGATGGGGCCTTGCACTGTACGTCTAGTGTACGAGGAACGAAGACGGACGCGGTGGCTAGCTTTCTATTATGCGTGGCTAGTCTCACTATAAGCGTAGCGCCTGCGGCGGCCATCCGCCAACGGCCTCAATTTTCATGCGCATGTGCTAGTTTATTTATTTGCGGTTCTGATATTTCGCTAGGCGTCTGCCGTGGGCCCGCCTTGTCCAAGCCCACGTTTTATTCTGTCCATCCGGATCCGAAATGCTGTACGGCTATAGTGCTGCGCTGTTCCGGGTGAGGGGGACTGCCCGTGGTGTCTGGGCGCGAGGTCAGTTGCTGTCCGTTTGCCTTATGGAGACAGCCGTGTATGTTCCGTACCGACGTCTGATCGAGCTGCAACTTGCAACTTGCAAGACCATGCCAGCAACCGACGCACGCACCTGCAGCTTGCTGATTTCCACCTTTCGCGCCCATCGCAGCCAGATCGCCGGCCAACCGCTTGCGTGGTCAGCGACGTACACATCGTGAAGGTAGAAGTCGGCGCTGTGGCGGGGCGGCCCGCCGGACCACGTGCCGTTCCCGCCCGCCATCTGCATAAAATCTGCGGCACCACCATAGGTTCGGTAGATAGGACCGAACGGAGCGCAGCAGGAGCGCACGTCAGCAGGCGTAGTTCGCTGTAGCAGCCGTGCGCACGACAGGCGTAGTTCGCCCTCCCCACGCAGACACGCGGATGAAGGCTCTGTCCGGTATTGGATTTGGCACGCTGCAGGCCTAAAAGGACCATGCGTGATGGGGCCGTGACGTTCCCGTCGCTCGGGCCCCCGCCGCGTCACAAGTGTGTCTGTGGCCCTAACCCTCTACCTATACGACCTACATCGCAGCAGCACGACACATTCGCGACCCAAGTAGTACCTGCGGCGGTGCTCATAATGGCCGCGCCGTCGTTTCCACTGAGCACTCCGCCATTCACGTTGACGCGCATCATTGCGTCCTCGCCAGCGGCCACGCCGGGCCAGGGGGAGTTGCGCTGGTGGAAAACCACGGCGCCGAGCGTCCGACCCACCACGTGCGGATATAGGTTCATGCTATCCGCCTGGATGCTTGAATAGTATCCATCCGATCCCTGCGTTGCATGGCAGCGTGTGGCGAGATAAGGGACTGCGTGCCTGCGTGGTAAGAGCACTCGTAACAACTGCCATTTTACCAGCTGCCTGGAGCGCGTCTGCGGGAACCCCAACTGCCATTTTACACCTACGTGTGTTGCGTAGTGGTCCAGCAGCGGGTACGTGTACGTGAGCCAGGCCGCCATGCGCATCAGCAGCTGAACTCCGGGCTGCAACGAAGCCTCGCCATCACCCGGCAGCGGCGGGTCGTCCAGGGACTGTTTCGTCGCTTGTTGCCACAGGAGGCGATTGTTGGTGATGGTTGTGTTGGTCAGGCTCACATTACAGCTGTCCGCGCCGTCGCACAGGAGGTACAAGGCTCCACTTGCGACACCTGTATGTGTGCAATGTGAGAAACGGTGGGCAGCGCTCAATGCGGATGGAAAGATAGACGCGCCCTTTCAGCATGTGCGCGGCCCTGCTCGACGGCCTCCCTGCTCCGGGCCTCCCTGCTGGACAGCGAGGAGCCGGGGCTGTTGCTGAAAATAAAGCCGCGCGCGCCACACGCACCCGTGTTATTGTCAAAGGCTGAGTCCTCGAACGTGACCGCGCACTTTGAGCGGGTCTGGCACACAACCGAAAAGACCGCCTCCAGGTCGTCCGCCCAGGGCCCTACCTGCACCGTGCACGCAGCGCCAGGGCGGAAGCGGAGTCACTCCCAGGCGTGTGCGTGTGCGCATGTCATGCCATAGCGGCGAGCGAGTGCTGCCTTTTGGCTTGGGTGCTCCTCACAAATAAAAGGCAGATGAGAAGCAGCGCTCAGTGGTACGAGCGCTCATTGTCCCCCCCCCCGCCCCCAACCCCCAACCCCTCGCTGCAAATAACACGGAGCCCCTCGTCGGCTTTCCAAACGGAGATGAAGGTAGGGCCTCCCCCATCACAATTTGCTGGCGCCCAGTCCCTGTGGTAGAGAGGCTGCCGAAGACGCCACTCAAGTCGCTGAGATAGCGTACATACGCCCTCTCTCGATCGTGTGGCACCCCAATTCAGGCCACGGGGGGTTTCACCCATCCCCAGCCCTTGTGACGCCGTCATGGGAAAGGAAGGGGGATAAGGAAGGGGGATAAGGAAGGGGAATACCTGAAGCTCCGGGTGAATGAGAGCAGCCCGCTCCAGCAGGGGCATCGAATAGCGGTTTTCAGAGCCGTCGTCAGCCAACCGTCGACCCGGCCGCCCGGAAGCACGACCACCACTGCTGTCCGCGCCCATGCCCCAGCCGCTCATGCTGTTGACCCAAGGATCGGCCCGCTCCATGCCCGCCAGCGTCCTCCAGGGGCGCACTTGTGGCCGCAGCGTCAGCTCATCGGTTGAGGTTCCGCCGGCGCCACGGTGCTGGCGCCCGAAGGGATGATGGCCGCCACGGCCTGCCATGACGGAAGGTCGGGCGGCATTCACACATGTACTTGCAAAACCCACCACGCAGCAGCAGGGGAGATGTATTTCCATCACGTTAGAGCAAGGCCAAATAACCGTTACTGTGAGAGCACGGGAAGTAAGGCCCTTTGCTTCCTAGACAGCCCCCGGTTGGAGCCGCGGTGCTGAAACCTGGAAGGGCCAATGAACCTCGTTCCGTGTTTGACGTAGTCGCTGAGCGTATTGTCATTCGGGATGCAGCTGTGATAGGCCAGCCGCGTGCAGGTTGCAGTCAAGCTCAGTCAAGCGATCATGTGCGGTGGTGGGGCAAACGGTGGCGGGAGACGCGCACTGTGGGCCGCGAGACGTGTTGCTTTCGGGGGAGTGAATGTTTTAGCAACGACGCCTTTGTAATCAGGATCACATTTCCCAAACCCTTGGCAAACATTGAACCACCCGCCGTGTTCCTAGACATCCCGCTTGGACCAACCGTTATAGGCGAAAACAGGCTTACCCGCCATGGCGCCCAACGACTCGTCGTTCAAGCGCCGACGCGCCGACAGCACAGAAAAATGATTATCCACAAAGCGAGTATTGCGGATTGTTAAGTTTCCAGAGAAATTGCCCGCGTGGACCGCAAGAGCAAGGCTGGTATCCGAAATGGCCGTAGGCGAGCCGGGGTTGAGGACGTCGACTCGGCCAGCGTTCTGCGAAGTATGCTTATTCATGATGCAATGGAGGTGTACGTAGCTCCAACTGTGCTAAAGGGAATGTTTCTTACCAGTTCACGAGTAAAATTGCGAAAGAGGCAGTCTTCCATCGTGATGCTGGCATCGGCGCCAGAAGTAACGAGAAGCCCGGGCCCCTTACAGTCCTGCAGCTGCACTCCTATGAGGCGCAGGCTGCTGCCGCTGAACTCGATGAGGCTGGGTGTTCCCGGCCCGCAGCTCAGTATCGTTCCTGGGCCATTTTGACTTGCAGATGCTCCTTGCAATGTTGCCGAAAACGGCAATTTTAGTGTTGAATTCAGGACCAGATAACCAAGTGGAAGATTCAGCACAACCCGGTCGCTGGCATTAGCCGTGGCCATCTCCACATAACCATATAGCATGGCTGTATCTTCAACATCGAACGTCAAAGGTGTTGTCTCATCGTCCACCTGGAGCCGTGGTCCTGCGCTGGCTGTTAGCGGCACCCCGGAATCCGCTTGCGCCAAGGCTAATGGCTGGGTGTATAGAGCTGAAATGGCAAGCCATAAGGCAATACCAAGCAGTGCAATAGACAGGGCGCTGGGAGGCCGCTGTCTCCGGGAGGGCGGTTGGGAGGGCATTCCGTGCTCTCTCCTTCAATTGCACATTAGTTAACTAGTGCATTGCTACTTTCAACAGCGGAATCAGAACAATAGGGACGAGCTGTTCTCACTCAACAACGTTATCAACCTTTGCAGTAGGTAGGATCCTCACGGCATAAAACGAAAACTTTTTGGGTGTTAATTTTAAAAATGTTAACCGAGTTATTGTGCAAGCACGTTTGCAGCCGGTCGTCGTTATCGTATTATCCAGCGTTATGGCGGCCCGAGTACTTTGGGCACTTTGGGCCCCACCCTGCAACTTGTCCAATAATGTCTTACAAAATACCATGCTTAGATTTATAACACTGTTCAAATCTTAACGTGTCCGCTGTCTTTGTTCTGACTGTTACAACCCAAAGGTGCGCCCATGTGCGTCACGATGCGTAAATATTCCATGCCGCCCATGTCTATTTCTACGATAGCATCATTTATCAATAAACAGTGCAGATTAATGAATAATACGGTTGACTTCTGTTTTCACCGCAAGTGTGCGCGAGCAGTTCGACTGCCTACAAGGGCGTTCGCGGACGGTAGGCAGCGGAACGACACATCAACTGAACTGTTGTCGACCATTTTCTACGCAAATCGCTAAAGTGTTTTGCGTACGCACATAACCATGTATGGTGACACGTCGGTGGCCGAAATTCGTACTCGTAGCCAGCAAACATCCGTGAGCCCGGACATATCCGAATGCAGCAGAACCCAGGATGCTTTGCCGTGGCGTAAGGAACTTACAATGGCGTCTGGTCAACCGCTTTTCCGTCAGAGAAAATGCTGCCAAGGACGGGGCTCCGAGATTTTGGAAATGCATGGTGCAGTTTAACCTATATATAGATCGAGGCAATTCGTGTGTTCTGGCTTAAAATTTCAACGCGAAAAAATGTTGTGGATTGGCCATAAGCTCTACAAAATAGGTATATGATAGGGCCTATTTCCAGTGCGGGTTAACGGTCTGGGATCAGGGTACCTGTAATCCTAGCTGATCCTATGCTAATCCCCGGCTATTTCTAAGGCCAGGGGTTAGCGCGGGGATTAAGGCCGTACAACGGGCAACGCAGCGATATGATTGCGTTTGAAGCAAACGTAAACATAATTTGAGTTCTGAAACACATTAGGTATTTTACCATTATTGTTATTGCACAGGAGGCGCAATATTTTGGGGCAGCATAAGACCGGACATTGAAGTAGCACCTTTCGCGCAAATCGAAATAGCAGTTTCTTATTTGAGGTCTTAATTATGGGGTTACCTAGAAATTAATGTCAAATATGCCGCCATGAATGAAAATCCACGTACGGAAAGTTATCACCTGGGTGGGGCCAGGTCATAACTTTTTTGCCAGAAGATTCAAGGTAAATACTGGAAAATCATAAACTCTTTCTGCTCTTTCTTGAACTCTTACGAACCCCAGCTGATTCTCTAAATGGAGAATACGGTGGCATAACGCAGCCCCCGATCCCTGGCTAATCCAGCTTAAACCCACGGGGATTTCCACTACGGGGACCAGCGGGGAGATCAAGGCTAACCCCGGACCTTAATCCGCACTGGAAATAGGCCCTTTTACATGCACGGGGGTGTACTTGTCGAGCAAGTGTCAGACGGTTACAGGTACGGTGAAAAAGGAAGGGTAAGAGCGTAAGACAGACACCGTCGCGAGAGTTAGGGTTGAAACGGATGTAACCTGGATACCTGGCACAGCACACCGAACGTGTGTGCTGCTTTCCGGAAGGGTTTTGTGCGAAGCCCATTATGTCATATATTTTCGATGAGTTCTTCTGCATGATCGCAGCACATTATGCAAGCGGTGCATTTCGTGTACGGCGTTTCTGAACTATCTTCGACTTCGCAGCAGCAACCCTCGCCTTGGCCCCAACCTATCGGCCGCTCACTTTAAGCCTTGCGGGTGGGGCTGCCAAGATGAAGCGATAGAGCTGGTTAAGGCTGCTTTCCTAGGGTTTCTTAGGTTGAGCCGGCCCGGTATCGGCGCTCGCCGCGGTTCTGTGGGATCAGGCCGCTTGGGGCAGATAACCAACAGCCAACAGCCGGTGAATCACACACGCGCTGTGGCATGCTGCTCAAAATTCCCACGCAAGCGTTGCGTTACATTACGCGCCGGTGCGGTTAAATCCAGTTCCGGGTCGCCACGTCGGATCATCACTGTGCTACTTAGCCCACCGACCGGCCCTGCGGACCCCACCGGCCGCAACTTTCCATGGAACTCCACACCATAACCCACGCCGGTCCCAACGCTCGCACTGGTGGCTGCCAGACGGGCGCCATTCGCATGCGTGCCCGGCACGCACTGCTAAATACCCCAACACGAGGGATGAACCCTCCAAGCAGCTCTACACCAACGCAGTGCACGACGGGTCGGCCATTTCCGAAGGCGATGCCAACAACCTCCGGTGCTGCGTACCCTGTTCCGATAATCCGGGCCTGTACCAGCGGTGCACCACGTCGAATCCAAGCATGCCACCCAAGTGCCATTCCCCAGTCGGTGGCCCTCGTGCCTCCACGCAAGAAGCGAGGCGTCGGCGCGCCCGCACGCGCCAACGCGCGTGGGTGCACAAGTGGCGCGAACCAGGGCTCCATCCAGCTTACAACCACGCATGCGCTGTGACGCAGGCGGCTTAGCACCAGTCCAAGTTCTGGCCTGCCGCGATGCTTGGAAGCCTTGCCGGTTCAAGCACTAAGCATCCAAACACAATACACAAGCGCAGGCACCAGCGTAAGGACCATTCCATACGAGCAGCAGCCAGGTGGGATTGCAATAGTCTCATCAAAACCTGCGGCCCCCAGAGTGGCTAGTACCTGTGCCCAGCTACTTCCACTTCTGGCTCAAGGACGTTTGCTTTGTCATGTACTGCAGGATGACCGCCCCGCCGGCCAATCCGACGAGCGCCGCCAGCAGCAGGGCGTAATTGAAATCGTCCTCCAACGAATCAAAGCCCTTCGCGGGAGCCAACCGCGTGTAAAACAGGTCGACGCCGTGCACGAACATCAGGCATGTGGACTCGAGCCGCGTGGCCTCCACCTTGACCCCGCGGATGCCGAGCACCTGCTTGTCCAACGTCGCGAAGCTCAGAGGCATCAGCGGAAGAGTGTCCTGCGTTGTTTACACCAGGGACAAGGGCGCGAAGTTGACACCGTCTTCACGAGGACAGAGCCACGCTGAGTCGCTGACACGAGCGATTTCGGCGGGCGGGCCGCTGAACAATGCGTTGCGTGCAACGTAGAGAAAGCGCGCACGAGGGCGTTGCAGCAGCCAAACCCTCCCTCCCGTAGCGGGCTCTGGTACGCACCTGGTATGGCACGAGGCCCTCCTCCATTTCGTCCTGGCTGAGCTTCTGCTTCTTCGGGCGACGGGGGTCCACCCAGCGGCGATCCAGGGCGTACACCTAAAAGGGGTTTCGACGGTCCAGGCTCTCGTTAGCAGTGCCCTGCCTTGTCGCGCCCAAGTACAGTACCAGAAACCTCACCTGGTCCGTGTTAGTGACGAGGAGTATCTGCTTCGCGGTAATGCCTTGCTCAGTGCGCGTGACCGCGGCAGCTGTGGGCACCATCCGGGCGAAGAACGCCTGGGTCTGGACTTCCACTGGCGTCGGGTTGAAGGACGAGACGGGACGGGTGCTGTTGGGGTTGAACAGATAGTCCAAGACGCTGAACTCGCGGCCAGCTGTTGCGTCGTACAACTCCATGGACGCCGCCACATACCTGCAAGGAACGGACAGCGTGTCACAACGATGACATGGTAGTTTCCGCTGCAGTGCAAAAAGGGCCTGCAGACCCGCTGGCTCTCAAGGGCCTGCAGCCTGCTGCAGCCCACTGCAACAAATATAACGCCCACAGTTTTTAGCAGGCGTGCGCCAGGACAGCCTGCAGCCCTGCAGACTGCCTCTAGGGCTCATGAACGACCTCAAGAAGCTTCTTGTCGGGCTTGCAACCTTCTGAAGCCGGGTAATGAACATGGTTCATAGCAGCATGGTTCAGGTCGTGCCACGAGCAGGGGCTGGGGGACAGCCTGCGCGGAGTGCGATAGCTGCACGGCCAACACCCTCGCCTGAACACTCCCGGGACCATGCGCACGTCAGAAGAAAGCAGTTTGGCCAAGGAGGACGGACGAGGCGGCGCGCGGCACCCGACGCACCTTCCCGTATCGATATCCCGGAAGAAGTACAACACCGCGTTCTCCGCCAGTACGGCAGTCACGGGGCCGCGCGCGCCCGGGTGCGACTGCCTGTGCAATATGCGACCCGTGACGGTGTCGACCAGATGCACCGTCACCACCTCCGCAGAACCCCCATCAGCATCCGCCGGCACGCCATCCGGAACGCCAGTTGCCACGAAAAGTAGGTTGGGGTTGAGGTACTTGTACTTGATGGTCCGGTCGGAAAGCACCTGCACACGCCGGTGGCAACGGCCTTACACATCCACTGGGGCTGTGACGCACGGAAACAGACGGAAACACCCGTCTTTGCTGCCACGTACCTTCACCGATGACTGGACTGGCTCCGTAGGATCCCGGTAAGCGAGGGCCAGGATGCTGTCCGGGAAGACAACCTGCCACGCTTGCAGCGCGGGCACTTGTCCGGAGCCGTCGTGCATGGCGGCCAAGCGGAAGCCGGTCAGGGTGCTGGGCCCTTGGCCATGCATGAAGAAATGCAACGACCGCTCGGACGCGGCCACGTGCTTCCGGCTGGCAGCGGAGTCGGGCAGCAGGCGGATCACCGGCGCACCCTCGGCCTCAGCCGCCGCATCCGCGGCTTGCTCCACCAGCAAATAGACGCTTTGAACCGCCGACCCCTCGTGCATAGGCGCGTGCAGGGGAACCACCTTGGCAACGCCAAACGTCAGGGGCATGTGCCACAGCTGCTCTCCCGTGTGTGCGTTCAGAACGGCTGCGTAGGCACCCGGCTGGGCCTCCCGCAGCAGCAGGATCTCAGGCGAGTGCTGGATGTCGTGATAGCCCCTCCATGGCAGCAAGCGGGTAGGCATGGACCGCTGATCGAAGGACCGTGACCATAAGAGCCTGCCGTCGCCGTTGTGCAGAGCCGCCAGCTTCCCTGCAATAGCCGCCACACCGCAGAACGTTACCATCGGGCTGCTGCGGTGCGTGGGGCCTGGCATCTACGGGACTGACCTGTGGTGGTCAACGCCAGCAGCAACTTCCGGAAGCCGTTTACATCACGGACTGGGGTATTCTTGTCTGACAGAGCGCCGCGAAGCTGCAGAAACTCCGCAGCCTCTGCCGGGGTGTTCAGCTTGAGCTGCACCTTCGCCCCCAAGAGCTGGTACCTGCGGGTGTCATTGCGCAGCAACGGAAGGGTCGTATGGCCCCGAGGACGTCCGGAAGTGCGTGCGCTCGGCGGCGCACCGCAGGCGCTTCTAGGCCGAGGATACCGGCGCTCCAGAGCACAGAGCGCGGAGACAAACGACGAGGTAGAATGCCCTCGTCAAGAGTCAGGCAGCAGCACGACAGGGGCCTTGCAGGACAAAAGGGCGAAGGCAGCAGCGCGGCAGGGGCATGGCAGGACGCTGAACAAGGAGACAAGACACCCGTAGGCGAGAAGGCGACATCCAGTACCTGAGGCGGGTGTGGAAATCGACCTTGAGGTCGCCCGCCGACTCCAGCGCGGAGCCGTTGCTCTGCTTCGCGGGCAGGTCAACGAACAGCGTGTCCTTGATGGTGGCCAAGCTCTCATCTCGTGACCACACGACGACGCCCTGCTGCAGCAGGACAGTGAGCCCGTTGCTGAACGACACCAGCGCCCTGCAACGGAGGAAGGGTTATCCACGTATAGGAAGGGGGGTAGCAACGTCGCGCCTCCCTTTCAAAGGAAGCAGAAAGACAGCCCAGCTGCAGTGCACATGGGGAACCGAGCCGCACTGGAACCCATGATAAGATTGGCAGGATAACCCCGGACGAAGGTAGAGACGCCTTCAGGGGCACTAGTGCGAAGGAACGCGTGAAGGAAGGTGCGATGCAATGCCGGAGGATGGGCAACTGAACTAGGTATCCTTCCAAGCCGCCGTGACCCGCGGCCCCATTTTCCAAGGCTCGCTGCACCGCACCTGTAGCCCGTCGTCTTGTCTTTCTTGCGGGTGAACGTGCCGAGCACCAATCCGGAGGGCGACAAGGCTGGCGCCTGGCCAATCAGTCGCTCGCCCGTCGTCAGCGCCGGAAAGGACTCCTCCTGCGTGGCCAGCCCGTCCCTAGACCGGACGACTGTGAGCTTCAGGCCGCCTGCGTCGAGAGCACAACATGCGTCACCGAAACGCCGGCGAAATACTCGCATGGCCTGGCCATGGCTCCGATAGAAAAACCGTTTTCAACTTACCCTGCGCGGAGCCCTCCAGCACTCCGATGACGGCGTCGTCGTCGGTCCGGGTCTCGCCAGACACCGCAATGGCAGCTGGAAAGTACTTGATCAGGCGCAATCCGCCGTCCTCGTCCGCCGCCAGCAGTGCGGCGCCAGGGGCACCTAGCCAGGGGCACAGACAGACCCCAGACAGCGATTAAATGGCCTGCATAAGGTCTGTTACCCAGAATCCGATACGGGAACACTTACTGGCGTCCGCTCCGAAGATCACGAAGCCACCAGAGGTGCTCTGGATTCGGTGCGAGCGCGTGGCGGGCAACTCCGGGGCCAATTCCGATAGCGGTTTGCACGTCATGCGGGGAGGCGTGTCCGTGTCCAACCCTGGGGGTTATAAAGAGAATTTCGCAGCGGAGAAGGAGACGGCGTTAGCGAACGGACCCCTGGGGACACCAATGAAGGCAGCAAGTTAGGTGGGCGTGATTGATGGGAGCGGGGCCCGTGGCGTTGGCGAGATACTGATGGCTCCCGTTCAAATCATCCACAGCGACAAAGGGCCCGCAAACTGCTGCAGCAAGGGGCTCACGGGATTGTTGGATGCCATCGCAAATCCTGCGAGGCCCAAACACTGCAGAAACCCTCAAGTCGCATTGCCATGATCAGCGGGGCGGGCGCTGCGGTACAACGATCGTATGCAATACAGCCTGCGGCCCCGTAACGCGCGCACGCGCTACGAACAGCAAGCAGCCCCCCAGACTCCAGCCTCAAGGGAACGCCCTCTGCAGCCGGTCCAGCCGGTAACCGCCTCATGAGCATATCACAACAGCATGAACAACGTTGCGCGATTGGGTGCGCCTGCCCGCTCTGATGCCAGGCCTGGCATTGTCGCCGCATGCGTTCGGAACTTCTTACCGCGCACTGGGGCGGTGCAAAGTGCCGCGCCATCGGACGACAGGGCCGCAACGGTGCCGGCGGATGCTGACAGCGCATCCGATAAGGCCAACGGCGACTCGATGTCGTGCTTCTTGCCCAGCTGCCCAGCCGCCCAGCTGGCGACCGCTACGCTCGATCTGTACGAGAATTCCCAAGGTGACTTGCGCAGCCCGCGCACGAGGATAGGCAGGCGAGATGTGCTATGCGGGCCTGCATCCAAGCTGCAGGGAGTACCCCTACCCGGTGTTGGCAGCCACGACGAAACCGCCCTTTCCGGAAGCCGCAGCGAGCAGGCCGGACGGGCCAATGTCCGGCACGATTCGCGCAGTCTCCAGCACGGTGCCGTCGCCTGCGTTCAAAAGCTGGAGACAGGGACGGTTGAAGCGCTAGCATGAATGAACCGGTCTACAGTGGACCCAGGGGATCACCGCTAGCGTGCCGCATGTCAACCTGTGTTCGGCTATGTATGCCACTTCAAAGGCATCAGAGACACTCTTGTCATGCTCGTCGAAGGCTGAGTGTCCGAATAGAGATGCCCTTGCCCGCTGCGCCGGTACAGCCGGGATCCCGGGAAAACTCGCGCGGCCCTTGGTGCACCCACGGGACACAGGCGACATGAAACCAGTCGCCCACGACGATTCCGCCAAATGCAGCCACCCTTACCGCGCCCCGCTATTTCCCCCCTCCAGAGGTAATTATTTCCGGCGTGCATGCACGTTCCAAGTCCCACAGCAGACGACATGCCATCCTCACCAGAAGCTGTCCGTTCTGGATCACCAGTAGTTTCCCTGACGCGTCGTCGGAGAGCTCTGACAACACCGGCACAGCCGTAATGCTTGGCAATTTGCTCTGCCACTGCATATTGCCGTCCAGATCGAAAGCCCGCAGATAGCCTTCCGCCGCCGTGACAAGACTTTGCGTCTTAGAATGCATAATAAAGGCTGGAGTGTAGCCGTCGCTGCTGCCCAACAGTTTGCGCCAGGCCAGGCTGCCATCGCGTAAATTCAAGCAGCCGACTACGGTCTGTGCGGTGGCGAAGCACACGCGCGGCTTTGAGGGGTGGAAAGCTGCACTAGAAACCAATCCAATGTGCTGCCGATACCAGTCGTAGGTGCCCTGCTGGTCCTCAAACATGGCCCTGGCTCCTCGGACGGCCGCCAGGGCCGCTATTGCGAAAACTATAAATTTCATTCTTTGCATTGTTATGGCAGAAGTCATTTCACAATCAAAGCATGGGAGAAGGAAGACGACATTTTACGTCATGAAATACTCAGCAGCATCAACAATAATAATCTCCAATACTCTTTCTCTATCGCGTGACAATGGTCAGATTGTGTGCTTCGTCGGGGAGGCGGGGCAATCACGTCGTTAGTCACCGGTAATCCAACCTCCAACCAACATACGGTACTTTGCCGATTGCCGTTGCCCAACTTCCAGCACTTCCGCGTTCCGCCGTGCAGCAGCGTCCTAGCTCCTAACCCGTCGCCATGCCTCAAGAGACGCACATACAATGCCCGCCTCGTCGCTTTCCGTCCTTTCCCCTTAAGGGCGGCTGAGGGCGTACATGGGCGTAAGCTGGGCGTTATGCGAGGTTTTGCGCAGCCGCAGCCCACGGCCAGTACGAATGCGCTGCACGTGACGACGTAGTCGACATGACCTCGGCCTACTTCAGAGTTCAGACATCCATAACCCGTCTCCCTGACTTCCAATGGAAACGGCATAACGGCAAGGCCCTGCAAAGCCTCCGAGTGGATTTTGCTGGTAGAGCCAACTGCACTTCGCAGCTCTGTAGCGGTAAGAAGCGTACTCTACATTTGTTTCGTTCGGATAGCCAAGATGACAGAAATGCCGTCGATACTTAACATCTAGCGGTTGGTCCCGAACCGAGGGACTCGGATGCACAGGATACGCTCCCAACATCCCAGTGCCCACCATCCCTCACCAGTTATCCACGTGCCTCCCTGCCGCTAGACCCACAACGCCGAGACCGCTCCCGACAACGGTAAAAGCGGTCCAATAATGTACGGTTTAATCGCAGTGCGCTGCACCGCACGGCTGTTTTTGCTCAAAACCCGGGTACAGTACACCCAGAGAACTGCAGAGAACGAGCGCATGGAAATGTACGTATTTGCAACCGAACTGGCATCAACCACGGTATGCCAGCCGCACGGGTCAACAATTACAGCACGCCGCATGCACGACACCGTGTCCTAGTTAGTGAATCCAGCGGCGCGAATCCATTCATTCATTTAGTCAGTCATATGGTATCATGCCTAACCTTATCAACCACAAACAAGTGCGAACGCTGCATTTGGCAGCTGCATTACTTCGCTTTCCGAAGGGGCAGTGCGAGAAGAACTATAAGAACGAGCGGTGCGCCAGCACACAATATCTGCGTTTACGTATTGGCAGCAGCCCGTGCGCGGCTTGTCCCATGAGTTGTCTGGTACAGGTGGAGGTCGCCGCGCAAGAATACCGGTAGTCTTTCGGCAGTGCCAGGCCGGATGGCCCGCCGGCTCTAACCCTCCGGGGGTCTGGAGCCCACCGTAACAAAGTACTATTATGTGAATTGGCCAAGTCAACGGCCGTTTGATATCGTAGAACACAAGCCTAACGAAGCGCAAGTGGCAGCTCCTTTAGTTGACTCGAGGGAGCTTAGGCCTCCGCGGCGGTGGTGGAGGCGGAGGAGACCGTGGGGGCGGCTTTGGTCGCCGCGGCTGCCGCGGCAGCGAAGGCGGCCAGTAAGGGTGTTGGGGCGGGGTCGGTGGCTGTGGGCTGGGAGGCGGCGGCTTCGGACGGCGTGGGACGCGCGGTGGCGGCAGTGGGTTGCGCGGCGGAGGTGGACTGGGTGAAGGTGGGCTCGGTGGTCTTCGGGGCCTTGTGGGTTTGGGCGGACTCGGAGAATTCCGTTGTGGAGTGAGTGATGGTAATGGCGCTGGGCTGGGCGGCTGGGGTGATGGGCTGGGTGGCGCAGGGTTGGGTGGCGCAGGGCTGGGTGACACAGGGCTGGGCGGGGCAGGACTGGGCGGTGTAGGGCTGGGCGGGGCAGGGCTGGGAGGGGCAGGGCTGGGTGGGGCAGGGCTGGGTGGGGCAGGGCTGGGTGGGGCAGGGCTGGGCGGGGCAGGGCTGGGCGGGGTAGGGCTGGGCGGCGCAGGGCTGGGTGGTGCAGGGCTGGGCGGGGCAGGGCTGGGCGGGGCAGGGCTGGGTGGGGCAGGGCTGGGCGGCAACGGACTGGGCTGAGTAGGGCTGGGTGGCAGGGGGCTCGACGGTCCTGCCGGCGGGCCTGGAGGTGAAGGCGTCGGCGGAGAGGTGGGGAGAGACGGTCGCGGTGGCGGCGGTGGCCTGGGCGGTGGCGGCAAGAACGTTGTGCCAACACACACGGCCCGCGCGGGCCCTGTGCAGGCTCCGGTGGCGGGGTTGACGAAGGGACCCGACACGTTGCTGTTCAGGGCGCAATCCCAGAGTGAGCTCGCATTTGGCGAACACGCGGAGCTCCAAATCCAGACCGGCTGGTTTACGCCGGGGTCGCCGTACATTCGGGGCCTGCAGTCGATGTTGCTGAGGCACATGGCCCCTGCGATGTTGGTGGGGTTGAGGTTGTTGACGTAGCCACCCGAGTACCCCAGGCCGCGACACACGGCCGCTGCTGCGGTGTTGTTCCAGCCAGCGGTGCTGTTCCAACCGCCGCCGCATACGGCGCCCCACTGGCCGTTCAAGCACACCTGCGGGCGCGCAAGGCACACGGTCCTTGCAAATGAATAAACAAACAAAACATATTGCTTAAAATAATTCAACGACAAAATCAAAATAATAAATTATAATTAACTATAATAAACAAATAATAATAAAAGTTAAAGATATAAATAATAAATAACTGAAATAAATATATAAATAAAAGATTTATATATTTATAAATAAATATATAAATATATAATAATAATAATTGAAATAAATATATAAATAAAAGATTTATAATATTAACAGACAACGCGGTTAGAGCGTCAGACCCAAAGCTTCTTATGGTGGCGGGCGCTCGGCGGAGGGCAGCTAAGCGCACAACTAGGACTGTACGGTCACAATGAGCTCCGAAGGCCCTGTTGGGAAGCACAGACCGCACCTGCCATGCACGCCGGTTTAAAACTCCCTGGGACACCTCACATGGCCCAGACCCTAATGAAATCAGGTACCCAATTTCCCGGCTGGCCCTGCGCGCGCCGGTAGAGTGCAGCTGCGCGAAGCGCACCTCGACGCGACCCATGCCCGGCGAGCTTCCGTTGACGAGCCGGACCTCCTTATCGTTGGAGCAGGTGTACGGCGGAGCCGTTAGCACCGGCGTGGAAACCACCACGCTCCGGGACGGCCAGCACACCAGGCCGACGTCGAACAGGTGGGTGCAGCTGCCGCCGACCCTGCCCCACGCCTCATCCGGCACGCAGTCCGCGAGGCGGCTTTCGTTGCCGTAGCACAGGCTTCGGAAATTGAGCGGGTCCAGCCATTTGGCGACGAGGCCGCCCGCCGGCTGAAAGCGCGGGAAGGAGCTGGAAGCGCTGAAGGAAGTCATCACCACGCCGTATGCGGAAGGAGAGCCCGTGATTTGGCGGCAGGCCATTTGCGAGAGCACGTCGTCCCAGTTCGTGTTGCAAACCGTCCCCCAGACACCTGCGGGCACGAGCCCGCACAGCTTCTTGTTATCACTCAGCAGGCGTCCGCAGGCTTATGGCATCGGCGGGCGGCAGTATGGGTAGCTTTTGCGCCTCTCATTCCATCTTGCTTCCATGACCTAATCCCAGGCAGTCCACAAATGCAGTGGAAGGCGGGTGCAGCAAAGCAGTTACGCACCGTTGTAGCAAACCTCCAGGCGCCCGGCGTAGGCGTTTGGCCCGTCCACGAGTCGTAGCGCTCCAGCTTCGGTGCAAGCATAGGGGTAGCTTGGAGAGGGCGGGGTCGGGGGTGAGGGTGGAGATGGAACCGCTGGCGGCTGCTGTGGGCTGAGGGAGGCTGAGCCGGGGACAGCCGGCGGCTGATCCAAGGGCGCAGGTGACGGCGGCGGCGGTGATGGCGGTGGCGGAGCGGGTGGCGGCGGAATGTACTGCTTGGAGCACCTGCGGGCAACGCGCAGCTTGTGCAGTGAACAAACGCGCCCAGCAGCAGCTATGGCTTCGCTACTGGGACTGACCAAGGAAAGCATCTTTCCTTACACGTTCTGTACATTCAAACAAATTCAGCGAACGCGAGCGATTTTCTTAGAAGAAGGCAACGGGGGGCGGGACCCCCCTGCGAGCAACGGTCGCGCCGAGGGACGGGGCTAGGGTTGGTGGGTTGTTCGAGCCTGGCTTCAGGCGCACCTTACTGCCAGATCAGCCCTGTGCTGGTAACACGTGCTGACGTCGCTTGCCGTGTTCTGGAGGACGCCGACGTAGCCCGACAGCTCGACGGAGGTGCTGCTGGAAATCGTAAACTTGTAGCACTCGCGCAGGGATGATTCGCTGCCGTTGCAGGAGAGGAAGGAAAGCCAAACGGGCTGCGCCAGGTCTGCGACACCAAACGCGCCGGCGCCTGCCGTACCGCCGTACGCATAGCCCAGGGACCGACAAATCACCCGCGCTTCGAACGGGGTCCAGGTATCCTGCGGCGCAGAGGACGTGGCGCATCTCCTTAGCCACTAGCCCAGTTGTGTTTGGTTGCCCAAGACCAGAAGGTGAGCCGCTAGTTTTCAAAGAGTTGCCCGAGTACCAATGACTGGCGTGTACGGTAGTACCAATGGCGGAACCATGAACAGGCTTCAGCACTGGGCTCCAGCATTGGGCTTCAGCCCTGCTCGCCCCCGGTGCAATGCACGAAGGGCCAGCTGGCCCGTTGGCCCTACAACTCCCGAGTCTGGAAGCCACTGTAACAACCACAAGGATTGGGCAAACGTTTGCAGCGGCGCGTGGAGTGCATACCAAAGTGCTGGTACGGTATTCGGCACGGCCTACCCTCCGTTTCGGGGGCATGCGACAACGCACAAACCGGCGCTTTCACATGAAGATCCGCCCAGCCCTACCTGGCATACAGTTCCCCACAGGCCGTTGTAGCAAAATTCCACACGCCCGCCGGCCGTCCCGGCCGTGGTGTCGTTGTACTTGTCGCCAGCCAGGCGGACCGCCCCGGGGATCGAACCTGCAACCAGGGCGTCGAACGGCAAAAGCTCGCAATGGGTCGCCGCTCGCCAAAACCAGCGCGATGGGCAGAGCCGCAACCACCATCACAAGACTCACATGCATAGGGGCTGTCGGGGGGTGGCGGCGCCCCCATGGGCTCATTGGCGCATGCCACCGCAGCCCTGGCGCCGCCTGGGCAGCTTCCGATGGCCCGCCAGCCGTCCACGAGGCACTGCGTGAAGTCGCGCTCCGTGCCGTTGCACGACGCGTTCCGGGCCCAGATCGGCTCGCCGTCCGTCTCCTCGGTGCTAGCCACAACCGAGTAACGGAATCCCAACGACCTGCGGCACAACCGACGAGCAGCGCAAAGCACGGCACTCAATGGCACAGCCGTCATGGCCCACGTGTGAAGCGGGAGCCAGGCAGCGATGGCGATCTAATGGCCTGGAGGTGTTGGTTGTGGCGCTGCGCGCTCAGCTTACTGACCTGCAGGCCACCCGTGCGTCGGCCGCGCCCCATTCAGAGTCGCCGCACACCGCACCCCAGCGGTGCTTGTAGCACAGCTCCAGCCGGCCCGACGCCTCCGCTCCCACGGGCGGCGGCACGCTGCCCACCTGCGCGAGGCGTAGCGCGCCCGGCGTGTCACCTGCAGCGCCACACGTGCCAGACCAAGTGAAAGCGTGCTCGACGGACCCGGAACAGATAGTGCTCGGCGCATACCCCGTGGTCAAAGCCCACCGGAAGAGAGGCAGCTCAGTGCATATCCCGCGGCCGAAGCCCAAAGCCAGGCCACTTTCAGATGTCACACTGCCCGTGGAGCCGCAAAAGTGGGGTTGGCATCCGAGCTCCGAAGACTCCACCATGGTCCTCGTTCCTTCGGTGCGGCTCGCAAATTTTACTCAATTCCACCCGTACGGATTGAACGGAGCCCCGCCCTTTTTCCGGCTTCAAGGAAGCCGACACCAACCCCTTGTTACCTCCCGCCCGCCCCCATGGCGCGCCTGGTACATACATGTCGGGGGCTCGTAGGGTATGGCTGGGTCAAGCTCGCTGTTCGAGCAGGTCACCCCCGCGTCCATGGCGTGCGTGCACTGCGGCCCCGAGCCGTCAGAGATGCCCAGCGCACAGGCTGACAAGCTCGTCTCGTTCCCACTGCAGCATGAGCAGGGGGATTGCTTAGGACCAAGACAAGCAGCTTTGCGGCACAGTTGCCGCGAGCACCGGCAGACAAAAGGCCTCTTGCTGTGTTGCAATGGAGGGCTGCAACTTACCTGCAGTTGACGGCGGACAGCCACACGCGCATGCCGGCAGGCCCGTTGCTGGTGCTGTCGCCGCTCCGGGCAGTGCCGCTTGTGAAGTTCATCTGCCGGCAGGCCACGGCTGCGTCCAGGTCGTCCCATTGGTCGTCGCACACGCTGCCATTCGCACCACGACGGTTGGGAAAATGGTTGGTCAGGCAACGGACAGCAACTAACCGACGCTGAACAGATCGCCAGGGCAGTGTCAGCACTGAAGCTTGCGGCTGGCAGCGCGGACATTATCCTTTTGATGGAGCGAGCTGTCATGAGATGCGAAGAAAGCAATGGAAGACGCCGCTGATGAATTCGAGGGGTCTCAACAAGCATACACGCCTCCGACGTCCCACTCACCTGCCCCACGTGCCATTGAGGCACACCTCCAAGCGTCCGCTGGTCAAACCGTCCTTTATGCGCACTTGCCACTCCGTATCACCTGTTCGCAACGTGACGACCACGCAGGGCTGGCATTGGCATTTACACGTTGTGCTGGACGCTGTAAGCCAGTTAGTCACCTATGCTCCCCCAGGGTTGGGCCCCAGGGCGCAGGACGCCAGACACTACCCAGTTTTCCCAAGTGGAAGGACGCCAGTGGGGTTTAGAAAAGTCGGGTCCGTGTGACGGCCCAGTAACAAGCATCAGATCCAATGTTCCGCTGTAAAACGGTTTCACCCGGGATGCGAAGTTGTTTCGGCATCGAGTGAAGGCACGCACATGTTTCAGTTGCGTAGCGGCGCGCCTCATCCACGCCGCTGTCCGTGCTGGCGCTGCCCGAATCGGTGAAATTGCAAATCACGCCCGCAGCTTCGGAGCTGGCGCAGTTTTGCAGGTTGCCCCAGGCGTTCTGGGAGCATTGCGCCAGCCTGGACTCGCTGCCTGCGCAGGCCACGTTCGTAACCTGCAACACGGCCAACACGACAGCACCATGACGCGGGGGAGCTGCTGGTCGCCCTTCTTTATTGTGTGAAGCCGCGCTCGCGCGGGCGGAAAACAGGAGGCAGTAGCAGTCAGCCAGTCACGGCAAGCACGCGCAGCCGAGGCAACGCTGCCGAGCACGGATGAGGCGCAAGGATGCGTCGCACGTAAGCAAGCAGCCCTCACAGTCCAGGTCGGTATACAGCTCTCCCAGTAGGGCCCAGAGAGGGTATCACGCGGCACTGTGCCAACGCACGCGCAACGGTGCTGCCGCGGACGTAACGTGCGGCCCACGCACATAGATGGCAGCCAAGGCAAAGGGACCAAGGCCTCCCAGCCCACGGCACCGACTGATGACGCTTACCCAAAAGTACTTTTGGTCAGGTCCTTGCGGGCCGAAGAAATTGTACACGGGAACCGCCGGGCCGGAGATGTTGAGCTCGCGACACACCACCTCCGCCTCCGAGTAGCCCCAACCGCGGGCGCAGATGCTGCTCCACCAATCTGAAATCAGTGCGTGTGTCGGGGTTGTGGTGCGGTTGTCACACGGGGCTCCAGACCCTCGAAATGGTGGAGCGTGGTAGAGTACCGGTAGTGTCATTCGGGTGTGCTATCTACCAGATAAGGTTCGAGCGGCGCGTGTGCCATGGACCCCATGGTGCGTCTGGGCTTCTAACATTGCGGCCGTGGCGCGCGCGCAACGGCAGGCAGGCACTTACATGACGTGCCATACACATCGGCCATGCAAATCTCCACTCTTCCCCGGCTTCCGCTTCCGGGCTGCGTGGGAGCCAGCCGAATCGTCCCGTTCGCGGCGCTTGTGCCTGCGGTTACGCACCACGACAGCCTCAATCCAACAAATAAGACAATTTCACGTGTATGCACACGCCAGGCCTCGAACCCGGTGTCGTCTGCATGCTGCACAGAGGCTGTAACAACACCGCAACAACCGCAACAACCATTGGAGGTAGCGGGCAGCGCTTACAAGCATAGCGCTGGGCGTTGAACGGCGGCGGCGGCGGCGGAGTCGGAGGAGAAGGCGGCACGGGTCCCAGCGCGCCGACGCCGCCGTATCGCCACCGCGCCAGCGCAGCGAAATGCTGCGCTGTGATGGGGACCAGAAACGAGGTCGGGCTGCCAAGGGCTGGCACACCGCTGGCTACGCCAATGATCTTGCCGTCCTCTAGGTCCAGCACAGCGCTGCCCGACTGTCCCGGATAGGAGAGTGCCCAAGCGGGTACCTGCTTGCCAGCCAGGACGACAGAACTCCGGTTCAGACCAGGCTCTACTCAGGGCTTCGGTGATGGCTGTGGGCGAAAGCGCAGCGCCACGCAAACACGCTGTCACGTACCCTTGCCCCGGGCTGGCACATGGAGCTCCCGAGCGTGAAGTCGTCGCACCATTGGAACCAGTTCAATACATCCAGCGGCAGACCGTCCACTGCTGGCGTGGCCTTATCACGGGGGTAGCCGCAGCTCGTGGCGCTGTACAGTTTCTGCGACAAAGTTCAAACAAACGCGCCTTCATTACTTGGGCTTAAGTGGCAGCGCAAGCACCAAGTGTCGTGAGTCGGGCGTGTCGGGGGTGGGGACGCACCTTGGAACAATCGTACTTGAAACCAACGTACGACGGGTACGGCAACATGCCACCCTCGGTGAAGTTGGAGACCCGTATCATGCCTATGTCGTAGTAATTGACTTCCGATAGCTGGTTTCCGCGCATGGACTCGGCACGGTACCAAGTCGCGAACAGCATCTGGTACGTGCCGAAAGGCGTGGTGAAACCGTCTAGCCCCGGGCGGATCTGCGGTCAGTTGCGACGGAGCAAAAGGAAGCGAAAGACCTCAACGGTGAATTTCGTCCAATGCAGGTGGGACTGGGCATTCGAAATGCTAGGATTATATGGCTAGTTACGTGGCCTGTGCTGCGATCCATGGAAGGGCAAGCGAGGGATGCAAGGGCGGCGGGTAAGCGAAGCGGCGACGGGTGGGCAACCCACACCAGACACCACCTGCCCAACCCCTACCTGGTATGAGCTGTACGCCTGCGACATGTTTGGATTTGTCCAGTCCCTCAGGCAGTGCGCGGCGGTCAGGACATCGTAGCCTGACACCCAAGTGCCGGTGCAGGCCTTCAGGTTGGGTGGCGCGGTTGTAAGGAGCATCTGCACGACCGCGTTGTTGGGCCAGTACAGGGTGCTGTCCACTGGGTACCGTGAGTCCTCCTGAAGCAGCGCCCGAGCGCCATGCGTGCTGCCTGCCGAGCCACCCGTCTTTGCGCGCCCTCGCAGAAGCTGTGTGCCTTCATCGCCCGAACCGGACACGGAGCCCGCCGCCTGTTCCGCAGAAATATCCCAGGGCTCCAGCTCCGCGTACAGCGACCCATCGTTGTACAGCCGGAATGAGCGGTACACTTGCCTCAAGGGCTCGCTGTCCCTGACGGCGAGCGTTCAATATGGCGACCGTTGAGTTGATAAAAATGGGACTTGGGCTTTCGCGTCCCTGGGGGATCCCGCGGAAAGGGTGGGATGTCGTGGACCCTGCTGGCAACCCGTCCTTGCTGGTGGTTTCGGAGGGGCTGGTGAGATGCAGATTCGTGGCATGGGGCCAGTGGGCATCGGGCACCTTCACAGTGTGCATCGCTGCCGTGGAGACTTTAGAGGATACTTCCGAGATCCGCCCTCCTTAGTTCTTGTTGTGTCCGGCGGCGAATGCTAGGGCGCAAAACCTGTTGTAACACCCATGTGGCTCCAGAGAACGCCGGGCGGGTAACATTTGTGCAGTAACGAAGCGCCCACCTTCCCGGCCCCCGCGTCGTACATCTGCGGTACGGGCTAGCCCACCTGTTATCAGGTTTCTCCCTGAGGGTGCGGCGTACTTGCACCCGCCGTGTGGATTCAGTAGAAAAGCCTTGGAATCCCAGTCCATCGGCCTTGCCAAGATAAACAAAACCATGCGACTGAAACCTAGTGAACGCACGTCCGTGCCCCGAGGCCGTTTCCTGACCGTGTAACTGCTCGCCGTGCTGATAGGGATTATATGGGGGGCCCTCCGTTACAGTCGACGTGCCGGCCGGCGTTGCTTTTGACAGCGGCGGGCTGCGCCTCCCGGAACCCACGAAAAGCGGGTCTGCGGCAGCAAGGGACGGTTAGTGCGACGTTCTCCAGGATACGATAGAAAACCCTACTCTCATTCATTAAGTGTCTCCTACCGTCGCAAGGCCCCTCCGTGAAGGACTGGATGCCCTGGCACAACGCAAAGCACTCGTTCTGCAGCGTCAGTAACGCCTCCGTGCAAATGGGCTTTATGTTGGCTGGACAAAGATGACATTGATTATTTTCTGTATTAGAAACGGAGTACAGCTGAGGTGTCGCGTGAGCCATCAACGGTGTCATGACAACTACAAAGGCTACCCATATTGACAACAGCATCTTCATTAATTATCAATCTTCTATCTTATTGATATAACAAGCTACATGGTAGGCGGTTACCATTATAAATACTATGAGCGCATCATGGCTGACAAAATGGAAGGAAAAATGCAAGTCCAAAATCAAAAACTCTAATGGAATAAGCGATAACACATTTTGCTGGAAAGTTTCATTATCGTGTGTTTGTGTCGGTTTCGAGCGGAGGCTCATCCACTGCCGTGCAGTTGAACGCTTTGCGTGCCCGTTGCTGCTGATACTATACATGTCAGTATGATTTAGGATAACATGTATGTTATGCGTTAAACGTGAGGGTAGTCTAAGAGTGACAAGAGTGATGTGTGACAGCTAGCGAACGAACAGCCCTTCCGGTGCGCGCCATTCTCGTCCAACGCTACGACCGCAGGTACCTTCTTGGCTGGGGCAGGCTCTGTTGCTGACTGCCCGGTACGCTGCCTGACCGATAATGAGGGTAACTTGTGTCGGAGAAAGGGAGCTGATCGTCTCGGGTTGTTCCAATCATAAAATCTCTTCCTGTCTTTGTCATGCCACTACCCAGCACGAACGAAAACACCCCTCGGGCAATGCAGTGGGTTGTTCCAACAAATAAGCAAGGATCCAGGCTTTAAGTCACCTTCCATACTACAACCGACAACCGACAGAGGCCCCACACAAAGCATAGGCCGAGACGAAGCGACTTAAGTAACACGCCGCACGGTCCTGGATGATAACTAAAGTACAAGACTACGTGAATGCGAAAACTGAAGTCGCACACGGGGGCTTGGATGGATTTGATGACGACACGACACCGCCTCGTGAAATGGTTAGGCTGGCGCTGGCCGTCCCAGGACGGCATGTCGGAAGTCCAGAATAAGTCATATCTACTCCAGCATCACCTCGGCCGATTCCTCCTATCAGGGTAATCCTAATGGGCGATGCCGAAACGGTATGAGCCTGCGCAACACGTGCTGCAGCGCATGCACTACCGTAGCCGGCCCCGGTTTATCCCCGTGGGCCAGATGGATACGGTAAGGCTAGAGGGAGTATCTGGGAAAAGGGGAGCATAGTGACGCCCCGGCACATGCCCAACCCAGTGCGAGCCGGTGTGTCTTTCCGTGCCCTAGTTGCTTCCAGCGCATGCAAGTTCGTTCGGCTGCTACAGGGGTTATCCTCAAAGCGTTTCCGGGGCAGGTGCTCCACCAGCCCTCAGCGGTCAACGCTTTTGGCGCGATTTTGTGCAGTCCGAATCCAGCCCAGCTGTGCCCATGCCATGGGAGAAGGCGGAGCACGGAGATTCATCACCCACACTTGCCACACTCGCGCATGGGACCTCATGACTCGACCAACTTCAATCACTGCAGCTGGACACCTCCTCATATGGTTGGTTGACGCATTCAGAGGCTCACAGCATTGTAGAGTCCCCCGCCAATCAACCGCTTATTGGGCCATACCTCCAGCTCTCCGGTCAGGAAAATGGTTGCTATGTGTTGCCAACCCAGGGTCGTACATACAAAGATGCGATGCGTGATGCACGCGCACCAACGCCTCAAGGTCACAAACATTCAAGACCAATCAGCCGCTAGATCAATGCGCAAATAGCGCGTCGTCTTTCAGCACACGGTCCGCGACATCCCGTCTTGTGAATGGGACGATGCCAAGACGCCCACACATTGCCCAACAGCGGGCATGAAGGCGGCGATCTCTCAACGTCCGATGGTACACGGGCCGTGCGTCTTCCGCCTTCATACCACAACGAACGGTAAAAGGGTACGGTGGTTGCTTAATGCAACGTCAGTCAATAATCTTCGAACGGCGCCCGCAACATGGCCCAAAATGTCTAAACACTACCCGTAAACTTCCCAAGACGACAACACCAACCAACAACCAGAGTTTAGCCTGGGACGGAGAGCAACCTGATGGCCTGCAGACCCCACTCCCAGTCAGTGATTTGCGCCAAACCGAACCTGCCCTGCCAAACCAAGCGATTAAGCGCGTTCACACAAGCAGGAAAAGACGCCAACGCTTTATATGCTAATAATGGGAAATGGTGGGAAATGGGTGACGGCATGAAGTGCGCAGCCGTACGTTTTCACCTGCCGTGCACGCGAACGAGCCGGTAAGTTCATGCAGAAATGCCTGCCCAAGCTCCCAGGATGCTGTAGTCACACAATCCTGGAGTTGCACATACACAAGCCGCCTATTTCAACGACGATCAGCATTCCTTTGCGTTCAGTAGCCCGCCTTGCGTTTATATTGCCGTACTGTTAGTTCATTGTCTCGTCTTGCACGAATGCGCGTCTCACACGCACGCACGCCGACGCAGTCCTCCCTAACAACACGCCTGCCTTTTCACGCCCACACGCACGACACATCACATACAGCACAAACAGCAAAACTCACAAACAGCAAAACTTCCTCGGCGAGCTGCTGCCCTCGCAGACTCCACGTGGACTCAGGACCCAAGGAGATGCGCATGGCGAGGTGCAACCAGGCTGCGACCAAAAGAGCTGCTCCCTGGTGGTCGTCGGAGGGATGAGGTAGCACAAGTCATAGGCGTTGGCGCAAGAAAGGACCAACGGAGACCAGCGGCTGCAAGAAACGGATGTGATGCCGGTTGCCACATCCGTCGACTGGCTGCCCGTGGCGTCATCTGACCCGGGCTCCGGAACCGCCTCCGAAACCGGGCACGCCTCCAAGCCGGGCAGGCCGCAAGGAATGGCGTCCCCGCACTCGCCATCCTCGCAGATAAAGTCTGCAAAGGCGACAGGGATGCGGAGCAGTTGCTTTGCTAGCGTGGCTCAAATGGGGTGGCAGGACCTCAAGCGCCGGAAAGGGCAGACGCACAGCCTCAGGTTCAGGTTTCACAAGCGTGCTCTGATGTGATGGGCTACCGGCGCCTTCAGCGAATACGCCATGAAATGAACGCTCGGCATGGAGCGTCCAACAACAGCGGGGCCAACTGAGCAGCTGGCTCTACCCGGCTTCCGAGATTCCTAGGCCCACTTGCAACAACAACAACAGCAAGGATGGAGGAGACCAGCAGGGCCGTGAAAACAACGCTACTGGCTTGACAAATAACGCTTCCGTGACTCACAGAAGTACAGCTGCTGCTCGGCCAAGCGGCGGCCCCGGTCTTGCACCGTGAAGAAGCCCTCGAGCAGCGGCCCCGTGAGGTTGGACACGGACCAGATGCCGTTTTCCAGGGTCAGCGTTCCCGACGCCGTCTGGACTCTGACGATGTAGCCGTCGGTCGACGAGTTGCTCGGGATCCGGGCGATGCCCAGAATTGCCAGGGAGTACCGCGCGTTGTCGGCGGTTACGAACTGCGGCAGCAAGTAAGATCGGGAGGGCATTATGTGCGGGCCACTTCATGCCGTACACACGCCACACGGTACCAACGCTATCGCGTGGCCAGCATTTCCATCTTCGAGCGCGGTTAGAAAAGGATTGCTTACCACTAGGTTCTGAAGTGAAAGCAGTTTCTCAAACGACGTCTTGGTGGTGATATGCCCGGGTGTCTGCAGCGTCGATGTCATTACCACGGACGACGAATCGCGCGTGACCAGCCTGCCGCCTACGACCGTCATATCAATGTTGGCCACTTGCACTGGCGTCTGCTCGCGGTCGTTGGTCACGAGGACCGAGCCTTGCACCTGGACCAAGGGCCCGGACGATAACGGGACGGAAGGGACAAGTTGACAAGTCAAGCACATCCGGTGCATTGAACGGGCCATCAGCAGAGCGCGCGAAGCAGCAGAGGTGGCATGCCTGACGGTAGGCCCATAAAGTCGGGCTTCGAGTCCCCTCGGACCATTGTACGACATTTTTGGGGCGCGTCGTACATGTACGGCAAAACAGTCTACCCGTACGCCCGGGAACCGTACCTGCGTGTCCTTGAGCGCGGCGACCACCGCCCAAGTCAGTCCGAACATGGCGCCGAGAAGCACGGCCGTGAAGACGGCCAAGATGATGAGCCCAATTTTGAAAGCCCTGGACTTGAACTTTTCAGCAACCAACGTCGTCACGATGGTTTGGATCTCGTTAGCATCGATGCGGCCATCTGCGCCAGGGCGTGCCGGGTGCATCCGATGTCATGTCACCTCTCAGGCTTGCCTTCCTGGCTGTTCGGTTAGGTGGATCATCCTTTGGTGTTTAAAGGGGCACTCAAGGGCCTCCTCTGCAGCTGTTGTAACTGCCATGCCCCCAGCAAGGCCCAGAAAGCTTGTTCAGTTGTGCAAAAGGCGCGCTGCGCTATCCGCCATCCATGCCAGGGCCATCCGAAGCGCACGGAAAAACCAACGAGTATGCACAGCGTGCCTACGCGGATGACTTATGAGAATTGCAAGGACAATCGACGGACTGGGGATGCGGCGACGAGCACCTGCGGCCCCCGCAGCTCTCCCGGCCAAAGCCCTACTTCCCGGGTCTGGAAATGGGGACCCATCCCGGCGCAACTCACCCCCGTTGTTATCAAATTTCTTCAGTATGTTCCGTGTCGGCGTGTTCACACCTGAACATGAACAGAGCGGTCGGGAGGTCTTCGTCAAGGATAGGCGAGACCGTCACGTGGTGACGGCCCCACGCAGTAGTAATAGCGGGCTAGCTGCCGTAGGGCCTGTATACAATTCCACACCTGAGACCGCCAAAAGGACTGTAGTCGATTTTGAAATTTCCGCACTTACGTGCTAAGGTAATCTGGTTGGCGCGACCCGGCGTGACCCGGTCGCCATAGGCCGCCAAGTCAACCCGTAGTTCGGGATCGCATCCACATTTGTCCTCGGACATTGCCGCGCGTATAGTTCAACTGCAAGAACTACACGAATGGAATGGCTGCTTAATGCACCGCAGGTGGCTACCTGCTGGGAATATGGCATGCGGACAGAGAGGAGCGCATAATGAAGAAATACGGGACATTGATTTGTGACGCAAGTGGTTGTTTATGTCTCATAAACAACCCTAATTTAAGGGATGCCTGACGCGGGAACCTCCGAAGAACCCAGGTCCCCCGTCCCGAAACGGCGCGCGCGTTGTTTTCTTCTTCTGGCTATAAAAAGGCTTTGCAAATGCCAATAAGAACGGCGAGTTAAATAACGTACGCTGCGTGGCGTCGTTGCGTAAACGAAGAGGGGCGCAAGTTCACAGTCCAGCAGTGCGTAAAACAACGTCCCCCGAGAACGGTGGCAATCTACGTTACCTTGATAGCCAAATTCTACTGACAGCTGCAGCCGCGCCCAGGGAGAAGATGCTGCAGAAGCAGGATACCCAACTGTCGGGTGAAAGCAGCTCGATATGGGGGAGGTATAGTCCTCCTGTTGCTCAATACCAGATATCAGAAGGAATGTGATAATTTGAGATGACTTCATTCAACACACGTCTGTCACACAACAGTTTTGGGTGAGTACGATCACAGGGCCGAGCGTACTGTACTGCGCGAGACAAGAAACGAAGAACCTACGCCGGATACAGTGTGCGTGGTCGCGAGCTATTTTACTTCACTGCTCTCAAAGTAGCTCTGGATACGAATAAATATTCGCGGTGTTTGTACGTGGGCTGCTGGGATGCTGGCCTTTCTGTCCTTGCGTATACTTCAAAGGTGAAAGTCGATCAAAGCCAGCAGCCGTCATGGACTGTTACACGGGCTCTTGATGAGAGCTATTGTCTGCACCCGGGGAACTCTCCCCTCGTTCGTAGGCTCAGGTAGGCTTTAGCAGTAGATACGATTTGTCGAGCCATCGCAGCAGATAGATAGATGTCGCATAGATAGAACTTACGAAGGGGTCGTAGCACGACACTACCGGTACAAGGAGTGCGGGAACATACGAACATTTGGCTCCAGGACTCCTGCTGAAGGATTGATCGGAGTGTAGAGTCAGCGGACCAGCTAGGGATTCACCGCAGCGGATGCAAGGAAGGCCAAAGAAAGCGCAACATGGCCAGGTAGCCCGGCTATCAGGCTCTGACAGTGCGTGACGTGCTCCGACGGACTGCACGCAAAGCACGCCCGCGTTGAGTACTCGGCGTGGCCTGAAGGCGCTGCCCGCTGCGTGCCGTGAAATGTGCAGCCCCTAGCAGCAGATTGTAACCTGACGGCGCTGGGTCGTGTTGTGGCATGCTTTCTTAAGATGACGTGGGCCACATCTCTGGTCGCCACCTGTAATGCTTGGGCGGAGCAAAGGCTACTCGAGATGCTGAGCGAGGCCTTTCTTAGGCTTTATGCTAGCCGTTTGTACGGCAAATGTACGGTATTGTAACCGCCGCGTTACACCACCTGTGCATGTACCGTGCCAAGCCAATGGTGCAAAGTGGAGGTGGCCCCAGGATCGGCATTCATTTCTCACCGCGTTCACCGGCCCACAAAGCAGGGCTATACAGTACGCGGTTCGGGCCGTCGGAGCTAGTCACAGCAGAGGGGAAAGCTCCGTGGCGAACCGCTTATTCACAGGAGCCCACGAGGTTTTGTGGCAGCTGTCAACGTAGGCTCTGCGCTACTCTGTACCCGACGGTAAAGCAAGCTGGCCAGCTGGCCGAGCACTGCAGTAGTGCTCGCCCCGAGCCTTAACGTGTGTGTATGGGGGGGGGGGTTGCGTGTGAGTGTGTGGGGTGTGTATTGAACTATGGATGGGTGGGCGGGTGCTGGGTGGGTGTGTTGTGGATGTGTGCGTGTGTGCACCACAGTTGCGTGGCTGCTTGCGGTGCCCTGCCACATCCCGGACACTGTACCCTGGCTGCACCTGGTTGCAAGACCTGGCTTGGCGGGACAGGTGCACTCGGAGCCCTGAAAGAACGGCGCCTGAGCTGCGGCGCAGCTGCCTCCGCCCAGCTGCGGCCCAGCGTCCAGAAGTCCCCAGGACAGCCTAGGAAAGGCGGTAGGTGCGGACCGCGAGTGCAAGGGGGTGTCAAGTTCCTCGAAGCTGGAAGAGGGGTGGAGACCCCGCAGGCCACACTGCCAGTACGGGACGTCTGAGACCGGTGTCGCGATTTCGCTGGGTTGCGGGTGTCCCGCCGTGGCTGACACGCAGTGGGCCCCCGCTATCCCGTCCTCCGAGTGCTCGGGGGGATCAGCTGATCTGATTTGTGTGGGCCCCTCGCTATGGGGATTGAGGTGCCGCGCGTGTGGGTGATAGCTGGTAGGGTACGTGTTATCCACCCCCGCAGGCGGCTTCATTTGCGGTTCGTAACGATCTGGGGGGTAACAAACTCATGAGCCGCCTCTGGTCAGTTGCGGCTTGGAGCTTCCCCTGGTGGGGTGTCTTGCAGTTTGTTGGGTGGCATCAGTCATCTAGACCGATGTGGGTGCCCTGGGTGGCTCCATTCCCCTAGTAATATGCTCCAGGCTCCAGGCCCCCGAAGGGGTAGAGACGGCGGGGCATCCGGCTTGGCACTGCCGAAAGGCCCCTGAAATGGTCTTTGTCCATCTGCTTGGGGTGCTCCCTGCCTGGGGTTGCCCCCACGTGTGGCTGTTCCGGGTCGTGTCTTTGGTCGCTTGGCCCGCTTCCCGCGGTTTGGGCTTCGGCTGTCGGATGCGGTACGCGCCAATGACAATGGGAAGCCAAGCTCAACGCGGCCCGTGCTCTCGTCGTGATCCCACAGGACGTATCTTGGGAGGTCGGTAATCCGTTCGTAGGGCGTCGCTGTGGCTCACGTACTTATGCAGCCCGTACTGCGCTTGCTGTGCCACAGTCCACAAGCGCACCCCTGCCAAAGCGCAGTTTGGCAGGCAGCGCATACCTGGGCTCGACGGTGCGAATACAGTTTTCCGCCGAGCCCAACATTGAAGCGCGGATGGTGCGTTGACCCGGGTGGGCAAGCTGTCGGAAGTTTGACGACCGGCACGGTGACAGGTGGCCTATTCAGAGATTGTGTTGAAACACTACTGGATTACTTCATATTTTGAGCCGTCAATGTAGAGTGTGCCGATCCTGAATTAGCAACGTAAGGAAAGCGAGCGCGCAGTCCAACCCAGGCCATCAGACTTTGCGCCCTATCCACAACCTAACCTTAACAGAGGGTTGTAATCAGCAGTCGCACTTGACTTTCACGCATGCGACGATGTCACGCCCAAGGCATTCCGAGAGTGAGCAAACGGGACGAAGCAGCGCAATAAACTGCACACAATCTTTTCGCTCAAACCTTTGTTCAAACGGATTTATTTTTAAAGAGATAACGCGTTTACGTGACGATGTCAATGTCTTCGTAAAGCGGTTGTGCATTCACAACGACAGTAACCCTAGAATAGGGCCCAACAGCCGACACGCAACATGCTTTCCATAAGTGCGCCCACTCAGCCACGTTTCGGCAGTCAGCGAATCACCATGCAGTCACAACCACTGGCCCGTTTGGGGCTGGGGCCGGTAAGCACTGCGCGTGACCTGATTCTGATTGCACCTGCGACACCGACCTAGGGTCTCCAAATCCTCAACCAGTCACTGCTTAGCTGCGCCACATTTAGTGCAGCATGTATAGCAGTCCGTAGTGCAATCTTGACTTCGGCTTGCGCGCCCGAATGCGCAGGTCCGGCTCGGCCTTGTTGGCCGCGAGCGGCAAAATGTCCTCTGTTACTCGTCGATTGCGGGCATCGAGAAGGTATGATTTCGGATTGTCCGTGTCCCGGGACAGGTAAAGGTGCAGTTGCTGACACAGAAATTGACGCGCAGGTGCCGATGAGCAAGCTTGAGCCGACTGAGTACGTTAATGATCGCTACAAGGCGATCGAGGACCGCCTGAAGGTTGGCTTTAGCCGCGCGCCTAGTGTTGCTTGGTTGGCCGCCCTCACGTGGGGTCTCATAGCCTCCGTGACCCTACCCTTTCGCAGGTCGTCCGCAAGCGGCTGAACCAGCCTCTGACTCTGGCCGAGAAGGTGAGCTGACATCTTGCGCTTTTTCTCCGGTGGGCTGCGGTAAGCCCTGAACCCTGGTGTCGTGCGCTGAATCGCAGATCGTCTATGGCCACCTCGACGATCCTGAATCGGCGGAGATGAAGCGAGGCGTTTCGTACCTGAAGCTTCGTCCGGGTGAGGGCTTGAATTTGAGCTCGCGCACTCGGCGCACTCGCGCGCTTCCGAATGACTCACCCATAACATGACAATGCCGCCTTTCCCTGAACCCGCGCGCAGACCGCGTGGCTATGCAGGACGCCACTGCGCAGATGGCCATGCTGCAGTTCATTTCCTCGGGTCTGCCAAAGACCATGGTGCCATCGACCATCCACTGCGACCACCTCATCGAGGGTACGACGTCGCCGCAGCCCGACAGGTGCGCCGCCCTCTCTCTCTCTCTCTCTCCCTCTCTCTCTCTCTCTCCCTCTCTCCGGGCACTCGTAACGCGCTCGCGCACTAGTCTCTGCCCCCGAAGCAGCGATGGTGTGTGCTGGCTCGCGGACAGGTCCCAACCATAGCCACTACCTTCGTTGAAAGCCACGGCCTAGCCATGCATCTACGCCATGTATGTCATGTATGCGGGGGGTGAGCTTCCCTTGCAACTCCGCCGGGCCACAGCAGATGTGTCCGGGACCCAAGGAAGCGCTAAGCCTGACCTGACCCGTACCCATGTCCCGCTGCGCCCCGGGGGTTTGGGACGGGAGAGTCTTGAGAGCCCGAGAGGGCCAAAGCGGCAGCTCTGCAGTTTTCTTATACGGCGCGCTCGCGTGCCCTCTTGCGCGGACCGCAGGGAGGGCAAGTTCGGTGGCGAGGCTGACCTGAGCTTTGCCGTGAAGACCAACAAGGAGGTGTACGACTTCCTGGCAACTGCTGGCTCGAAGTACGGCGTGGGCTTCTGGCGTCCGGGCTCCGGTATTATCCACCAGGTACGCCGCGCCGGCTGTATAGAGCAGCGGCTGGAAGGAGGGCACGTGGCGTGCCGAAAGGAGCAGTTTTGGGTCCTGCGCACTTCACCTGTACCACTTAATATCTGCTCGGAATGTACTGTACTACGCCAGCGATCAGGGCGCTAGTGCGATCCTGGGCACACTTGGAGGTTTGGGATCACGCACAGCTCCCTGCAATGCTCCCAGGGCGCTCAGCGCGATCGCGCTGGCGTAGTACACGCGCTTGGCATGGGCTCAAATAACCGTGTCGTGAATCTGTTCTTTGTTCCATTCATGAAAGCATTGGGGGAGCGCTAGTAAGGACGTCTCACTTATGACACGTAAAAACGCCCTGACCAGTTCATCGTTGGAGGGGCTATCCAGTTGTTGGGAGTGGTTGGCATGGCCAGGGTTGCGATATCGGGCTCGCCATCAGTCGGGGGTTAGCACAATGCCCTTGTGCACTGCGAGACCACCGTAATGATAGTAACGCACCAAGTACGCAAAACACGCGCGAGACAGAAAAGGCAGTTCGGCAGCCCTGGAGTGGCCTGCCAAGACATCCGGATCTCTCTTGGGCGGTTCGGCAGGCGAGATCGGGGACCTCAGTCCACTCCGCTGCATGTGTCTTTTGTTTCTCTGTGTCCTCAGTACGAACCCGGACGAACCCCACGGGTCGTACTACCGCGACGTTTCCTTCCCGCCTTTTGTCTCCCTGACTTACTCCAAAAGCAACCGTTTGCCTTGCCCCTCCGTGCGCCTCTCCCCTTCTTTCTTCCAGATCGTGCTGGAGAACTACGCCCTGCCGGGCCTCATGATGATTGGCACGGACTCGCACACGCCCAACGCCGGCGGCCTGGGCATGTGCGCAGTGGGCGTGGGCGGCGCCGACGCAGTGGACGTGATGGCGGGTCTGCCCTGGGAGCTCAAGGCGCCCAAGGTGATCGGTGTCAAGCTCACGGGCAAGATGTCTCGCTGGACGTCGCCCAAGGACGTCATCCTCAAGGTCAGTGGGGGATGCGTGGGTTGGTGGGTGGGCGATGTGACGAAGTGGGTTGGTGGGTGGTCGGTAACGTAGTGGGTTGGTGGGTTGGCGGTGTGACGAAGTGAGTTGGTGAGATGGTGAAGACAGCACGGTTGGTTTCAGCGTGTCGGTATAGACAAGTATAGGTGTATAGCCATTACATTGGGTCGGTGAAGATGCGCTGTGCAGCTGCTGCATCAGTACAGTACCGATCTTGCGCTCCATGCTACAGCTCCTCGTGCCGCTGGCTCCCCTCACCTGGCCCGAACCCGTGTTTCTCGCACCGCTCACGGTCTGCCACCAATCTTGCTCCGAAACCGCCACTGCTCTCCAGGTCGCGGGCATCTTGACGGTCAAGGGCGGCACCGGCGCCATTGTGGAGTACTTCGGCCCCGGCGTCGACAACATGAGCTGCACCGGCATGGCCACGGTGTGCAACATGGGCGCCGAGATTGGCGCCACGACGTCGCTCTTCCCCTTCAACAAGCGCATGTACGACTATCTGGTGGCCACGGACCGCAGCGGCGCCGCCTCGCTGGCCGACGCGTTCAAGTGAGTACGGCATGGGTACGGCAGTGCAGCTGACTGGGTAGAGTGCGAGAGGCAGGGCAGCGCTGGGAGGCAAGGCAACGGCGTTAGTAAGCTCTACGAAGAACCAGTCACAGGCCGTCTTAAAAGCTGCAGGTGTTGTACAATCAACACATTCGTACAATCATCACATTCAAAACCAAAGCCGATCGGCGAGGCTACGTCGCGGTGGCCTGTCGTTCCAAGCCGTCCAGATCCCGATCAGACACTTGAGACTTGACCCCAATCCAATTTTCATCCTGGGAATGAACCCCGAACAGGGAGAACCTGCGCGCGGACGAGGGCGCCAAGTACGACCAGCTGATTGAGATCAACCTCTCTGAGCTGGAGCCGCACATCAACGGTCCCTTCACGCCCGACCTGGCGCACCCTCTGTCCAAGTTCGCGGAGGAGCTGCGGAAGAACAACTGGCCCACGGAGCTCAAGGCCGGCCTCATCGGCAGCTGCACCAACTCGTCTTACGAGGACATGGCGCGCGCCGCCTCGGTCGCGCGCCAGGCGCTGGCGGCCGGTGAGAGAATGGGGTGGTGATGGTCGTGGTGGTGCGGGTTTTTGTGACCCGTGAGTCGGCGCAGGTGGCGGCCGCAGCGGCCCTCTCACGCCATGATTGTAACCCAACTGTCTGAATGGAGTCTGCACGTGTCTTGGAGGCCTAATCGCCGTGCTCAGCATGTTGATCTGGGCTCGATACCTGTGGAAGAGAGTGGAAAATCCAAATCCATCACTACCGGACATCGAAGCACACGTCGTTCGGCTAAGGCTAACGCCTGCCCCCGCTGCTGTTTGTGCCGTGCTCCCGCACCTGTCGCAGGCATCAAGGCCAAGGTGCCCTTCACCATCTCCCCCGGCAGCGAGCAGATCCGAGCCACCATCGCCCGCGACGGTATCATGGACGTGTTCGACAAGATTGGCGGCACCGTGCTGAGCAACAGCTGCGGTCCCTGCATCGGCCAGTGGAAGCGCACGGACGTGCCCAAGGGCGAGGCCAACTCGATCATCACCTCATTCAACAGGTGGGTGGGTGGACGAGGTAGGGAGCACGGTAGCACGGACCGAGATGGATGTTATATGGAGAATTTTGAAAGGGTTTCAGGGCTTAAGCGGCGGGATGTGTCGCGGGGTGTTTTGTGGGGCGCGTGGGTGACTGGGTGGAGGAATGGGCAAGATGGTGGAAAGGATTATTGCGGTGGAAAGGATGAGCGCGCGTTTAGCGCACGTGTCGTTTAACTCGCTCGTCACCGGTTGGCGCCCGGCGGCACACACATACACGCACGGGGGAGGTTCCCGTTCCCGACTGGTCTGCGTTTGCTGCCCTGTGCTGCTGCCGTCCACAGGAACTTCGCGGCGCGCAACGACGGCAACCCCGCCACGCACGCGTTCGTGGCCTCGCCGGAGCTGGTGACCGCTTACGCCATTGCGGGTGACTTGACCTTCAACCCGGAGAAGGACACCCTGGTCGGAGCAGGTCAGATAAGGGAGCGAGTGGGAGAACTGCCAGCAGCAGCAGCAGCCGCAGTCGCAAGCAAGCTAGAAAGCAGGCGGTGTTTTTGGGTCTCTTGCATGGCGGCATGGGGCCTTGCGGAACCCCGTAGTTATGTTCCCCTTATGCCACCTGGCTGACAACCTGAGCAGCTATTTATTTTGGGGGTTAAGCAGAAGAGGGCGCGGCACATGTTTTTTTACCTCAGCCGCAATTAACATGGCAGATGTGATGGTCAGAAGTCCGGCGCCAACCCTCGATTCGCACGCTGACCCGCGCTTGTCCCGTCTCCCATCGCTACTGTCCGCTCGCAGACGGCAAGGAGATCAAGCTGGAGGCGCCCTTCGGCGATGAGCTGCCGGCCCGCGGCTTCGACGCCGGCGCCAACGTGTACCAGGCACCTCCCTCCTCCCTGGACGACCGCGCCAAGCTGTCTGTCAAGGTGGACCCCGCCTCGCAGCGCCTGCAGCTGCTGTCGCCCTTCAAGGCCTGGAACGGCGATGACATCAAGGACGCCGTTGTCCTCATCAAGGTGGGTGGGAAATGGGTTTGGTTGGTTGGTTTGTTGGTTTGCAAAGTTGGTCGTATGACAAGTCGTGGGGGCCGATAGCAGATGAATGCATGTTGTGCATGAATAAGGCATACCTTGCGGGCCACCTGCGTAGGCTCGAGCTAAGCTTTCGAACGGCGATGCTTGCACCTCCGGCTGCTGCACGGCGTTTCTCACAACTATCGAAAATGGATGGCGACCGAAGAACCTCTTGATCCTAACCAATGCCACGTGCGCGCGCGATTGCAGGTCAAGGGCAAGTGCACGACGGACCACATTTCCATGGCCGGCCCCTGGCTCAAGTACCGCGGTCACCTGGACAACATCTCCAACAACCTCCTCATCGGCGCCATCAACATTGCTAACGGGAAGCCCAACGCCGTCAAGAATCTCGTGACGGGCGAGGAGGGCCCCGTGCCGGCGACTGCCCGGTAAGACTCCGCAGTAGTGGGAGGGGTGACAGCGTGCGGGAAAACGCTTGTGTGCGCGCGTTTATGGGAATGGTTGGGCGTTTGGCTGGAGATGCGCCTCGGTCTGGGCGCTGCCTGGAGCGGGTCCCTGAAGCAGATTCTGCGGGGGCGTAACCCTGGGCGGGTTACGTGGTACGGCATGCGGCGGTTGCGGTGGGGAGGGAGGCGAGCACTGGAGAAAGTTGTTGGGGTATTGTAAACGGCTGTTTTGAGAGCTGATGTAGGCTTGCTCGGTGCCCTTGCCTCGCTTGTCGTTGGAAACAGTGACTACAAGGCCCGCGGCATGCCGTGGGTTGTGGTCGGCGACGAGAACTACGGTGAGGGCAGCAGCCGCGAGCATGCCGCGCTGGAGCCGCGTCATCTGGGCGGTGTGGCCATCATCGTCAAGTCGTTTGCCCGCATCCACGAGACCAACCTCAAGAAGCAGGGTGAGTGCGGGGCACTCAGTGTGTGTACTGTACAGCGCGCACTAGAGTGAACCCAATGTCAGGGTCACTTCTTTCGAGTTCAGAGTGAACCTTGCACGTTTTTCGAAGGTGGGGTCTCGTTTTTGGGGCTTCAAAATAACCTCCGGAGGCGCTGCGTCCCGCAGGCTTTTGCCAGTCCGCCGCCTTCGCGAAGCTGCGGACGGGCGCCAACAATGTTGACGTTCTGCCCGCTGACGCCCTTCCGCTCCGATCCTTTTCTTTCTCCGTCCGCTGCAGGTATGCTGCCCCTCACCTTTGCCAACCCGGCCGACTATGACAAGATTGACCCCACCGACAAGATCACCATCGAGGGCCTCAAGACCTTCACGCCCGGCGTGCCGCTGACGCTTGTGGGCAAGAAGGCCGACGGCTCCACCTACTCGTTCCCCGTCAACCACACCTTCAACGACAACCAGATCAACTGGTTTAAGAACGGCTCTGCGCTCAACGCCATGGCTGCCGCCTTCAAGGCCGGCAAGATGTAAAAGGCCCTTGAGCGCGTGTTAGGGTGGAAGCGGTGGGGCGGATGTCTGTTGCGGGTTTGGTGTCAGCGTTTCGGCGCTGGGTCACTCGCAGCTCCGCCGTAGCCGCGAAACGTACGGCTGCATGCTGCCGCCGGCGGTCGCCGGCGGTGGCGGCGGCGGCGGCGAGGTGACTTGCGAGCGGCTTAACGGAGTGCTGTGCTCGGTGGCGTTGATGCTATGTGGCTGCGCCCTGAATTCTTTGGCTGGATCGGATTTTTTTCCGGGCGCGGATGCGGGAGGATGGTGTTGATTTGGTGGCGGCGGTTTGTTGTTTTGGTGTGTGTTTGATGTGGAGTAATATTGGCGCGGCGGCGTGGCGTCAAACGGCCGCATGCCATCGTCTTGTGTGTGTGTGCGTGTGTGTGGTGTCGTACATCATGGCGCTGGTACAATTAATTCGGGTACGGCAAGTACGCATGCCCGTGCACGGCGTTGCGTGCACAGCCGAGCAGGGATACAGCTCATTCATGCTGCGCACGTTTGTCCCCGTGGTATTCGGTGTGTCGTTGCGTTTTCACGTCGTTTGTGTGGCCTCGGAACTGGTTAGGGCCAGCTGCGTCACCCAGCGCTCTGGTGGAGGACTGTTTCCGCGACGTTTGCGCGACATGCGGGGCGTCGATTACTGCCCTTAGTGTGCCAGGGGCGCAAAAGGCGTACCGGCACGTCGTCGAAACTGCACGTGCTGGAGCAATTGATTTTTGACATCGTTTCTAACCGGGAACAATCGCCGCCGGGGTGTGGTGGGTTTGGCGGCGGTCGGAGAAGTGTGGTGGAAGGGTGTGGAGAATGGGATGGAAAGGTGGAGTTGGACACATCGATGACAATGCTCGCATCCCAACGGCTAGGATACGTCAGCGGGGGGCGCAAAGCAGCGAGCTTGTCGTCTTTCCTCTGGGATGGCTGCAATGCAAGGTCGGCTTGTAGGAGGATCTGGTGGTTTGTCATCATCCCAAGCAGTTTGTTCGCCCCCACATATTAAAGCACGTGAACCTGCAAACATACACATACGTACAACAGGAGATTCGAAATCCGCAGCTATAATCGTTGTACGATTGTACCGGTACACGCAGTGGCAGCAGATATTGCATATTGGGTGTCATCAGGGGCCTGCCAGGAAAAATAGAAAAGGCAAGCCTTGACCAAGCGATAAACAGTACACTCGTCGTGCACTGCATCAAGTGCTCTGCTTGCCTGGGGCTTAACATGATGCATCACTCGGAGTCGCCGAAGACCCTCTTTGAGTGGCTTTACACGCGGTTTACAACTGCCCCTTCGGTTGTTGTGTACGACAACAACTGCCACGTACTGCCTCAACCGAGAGCCAGAATGGGCGGCGGAAACTACATTCCTGATTGACAAAACCCATTACAAGGGGCACAAAGGGTGCTCACGTGGTTACGACATTTCTACATACCCACAGCACAAGGTCTTGAACTCGCAGCTCGCCGAGCAGAAGGTGAGAAGCGGGCCGTGTTCCTTCTAGCTAGGCGGGCTGTGTTCCTTCTCCTTGTTCTTCGTGTCCGAGGAAACATTCAACCGTCCCGCGTTTCGTCCCTACCCTGCAGAATGCCAAGCTTGCGCTACTCAAAAGCCACTGTGCATACATGAGCCAGCCCATGTTCCTCCTTTACCTGCGGTTCTTCCTGTACGTCAGTGCAAACTTGCGGGGTTGATGTGGACCATGGGGGCGCTTGCTGTTTGAGACTCGTGTAAGGCGGGGTACTTGCGGTTTGGGAACACTGTCTCTTTAGGGCCTCGTGTGTATACTGCACACCATAGCAACCCTGGACAGGCGCTGTACTGGGTTGGGTGGATTGGCATTTGTGTCTCGCGTACTGACGGGCAAAGTATGTTGTCCAATAGGATAGTGGCGGGTGTACGGCTTGTGTGGAGCAACACACTACGTGCCATTGACGGTGTCGTGCCTGTCATGTCGTGTCTGGACACTCCGCGTTTTTGTTTTCATCCTGAACACGCGTCATTGCGATTATGACACATTGGTAGAGCAACCAGGGTCGATGCTGCTGGGCTTATCGTTGGGCGACGCCGTGGGCAGGTATATCAACATGGGTGATGGGTACCTTCGGAAAGGTGACCGGTACGGCAGCGCGCACATTCATTTGACGGATGGTTTATGATGGGTTGAGGCGAAGGTGTTGTGTTCATGGTTTTTAGTCAATTTGCTGCACGCAGCGATGCAGAGGATGGGGTTGGAATGTGCGTGTACTGAATGCGCTGGTTGCTTTGGACGGCTAAGGATGACCATGCATGTGTTCTTGGACCCGTGGGACAGCATGTGACCGCTGAGCCGTGTTGTCGATGGCGGGTGCCGTTATTAATACGAATGTAATGACCAAGTTTGCATATAGAAAGGTACATTCTCCAGTCCGTTCATATACACAATACTTTCAGCAGTCATGCATACAGCGTCCCGCGGTGTACCGCTTTGTGGCGAGTAGCCAGGACGACTGAAAAAATTAATAATTATTCGACCTGAATTGGAATAACAGCTAATGCTGGGGCGGCCCCGGATCGTGGCTCTGGACATGTCCCGACTCGGTACATGTCCTGAGCCACGAATCGTAGCTCCCGCTCCCGCAGTGTACTGCTTCGTGGCGAGTAGCCAGACCGATATAGTCATAAATAAAGAAATAAATAATCAATTTGAAGAGGGATGTCGGCTTATGCTGGGACGGCCACGTATCGTGGCTCAGGACATGTCCCGGCTCGGGACATGTCCCGAGCCACGAATCGTGGCTCCCGCACCCGCAGTGTACCGCTTTGTGGCGACCGATAAAGTAATAAATAAATAAATAATCAACCTGACAAGGGGTTGGTGTCGGCTTCCTTGAAGCCGGAAAAAGGGCGGGGCCCCGTTCAATCCGTACGGGTTATTAAGTTGTGTGCTAGGGCGGCGAGGGTGTCAAGTGTGAGAGTGTACTGACAGTCCTGCTGTTATTAGACAGCCAGAGATTTATATTCGAAATGCATGCAGCTTCAGCAATCCGCCCCACGTATAGCATCGCGCTCCGTCTCGGCACTGCGCTGTGCAACTCTTCCCGCGAGCGCATTGGCTGAAGTAACAGGACAGTAGACATGGAGTGTATCATTCACATATCACGCAGGCTGACAATAGAAGGGCAGCAGAACTGTTTGCGAGGGTCGCGACGACGTGCAGTTGCCGACGAGAGTGCACATGCTTCGCTACCGAGGTATCCGCCGTATCGTAGAGGAGGCTCGACAACTTTAACATTAGGACAGGGACTGTAGAAGTCCCCTAGGTTGTCGACAGGACTTGTTGGGCGGCCCGCAGAAGACCGCCGCATCGCTCGTGCGTGCATCGGCGGCTTGGCGTCCAACAACCAGCATTTTGCCCCTCATGGTTTGCACCTTGCAACCTTTGTAATAGCAATATGCGTCAAGACGATCGGACCGGCTAGCAGAGCTGCTGTGGTGTGGTCGCGGGACGAATGTTCGCAATGCAAACATAGTTTGTTTCCGAAACGAAGATTCATTTGACGCCGTCATGTCAGAATCCCACCTTAAGGAACGATGAATCATCTGGAATTAATTATAGGCCGAGAGGTGTTGGTTTGACCTCGGCCTCGGTCCATGGAGACTGCCAAACTGGTTTTTCTCATACGAGGTTGGGTTCCAATAATTAATTTACCGTGCAATAAAGAATGTAATTTTTTACTTATGCAGACTTTCCGTTGGCCGAAAGTCCACACTTGTCCAATTACTTCCCACGCACGCACGGACATGGGCAATCCTACAGGGCGGGGCCCCCCTGGGCGCTTCGCGCTGGGGCCCCGCCCAAAAAGGGATGTCAGCTTATGCTGGGGCGGCCCCCGGATCGTGGCTCAGGACATGTCCTGAGCCACGAATCGTGGCTCCCGCTCCCGCAGTGTACCGCTTCGTGGCGACCGATATAATAATAAATAAATAATCAACCTGAAAAGGGATGTCAGCTTATGCTGGGGCGGCCCCGGATCGTGGCTCAGGACATGTCCCGAGCAGGACATGTATGTCCCGAGTCGGGACATGTCCCGAGCCACGAACCGTGGCTCCCGCTGCCGCAGTATACCGCTTCGTGGCGGGTCGCCAGACCGATATAATAATAAATAAATAAATAAATAAATAAATAAATAAATAAATAAATAAATAAATAAATAAATAAATAAATAAATAAATAAATAAATAAATAAATAAATAAATAAATAAATAAATAAATAAATAAATAAATAAATAAATAAATAAATAAATAAATAAATAATCAACCTGAAAAGGGATGTCAGCTTATGCTGGGGCGGCCCCGGATCGTGGCTCCCGCTCCCGCAGTGTACCGCTGCGTGGCGGGTAGCCAGACCGATATTATTATTATTGTTACACCGAGCACGCTCTGGCGTGGTTTAAGGGGACGGGGGCCTGCCGCCGGGACTCTGGCATTTGCTTTATATAGCGAGCCGACCAGCCGCCACCAGTTGTGGTCCAATCCGCACGACACCTGTACGACGATCCACGACACTATCGCAGTCGTTCTCCTCGCCCCATTATCGCTGGGGAACACGGCCAGTTAGTGCTACTAGCCGGAGCCTGGCCCTCCTGATCACACCTCAGCAGCCACCTCGCTAGTACCGACTACCGGGTAGCCTGGGAATTGCCCGCTCATTCTTCGAACTTGGCCTTCGACTCCATCTCCAGCTCCGGAGCTCCACCTCGGGAACCTTGATGCTCGTAGCTACCGCCTTCGTCTTGAGTGGTAGGCTTCCTCCTCCCAGGGGTACGGTCCCGCCCAGTAGCTCCGACTAACTACATCTACCGTCTTCGTCAACTGCCCCCGCCAACGACACCGGTTGGTAAGCTGCCATTCAACCTTCTACACCCTGGCCAACTGCCAGGGGGTCAACCGTGGGATTCGAACCCTCATCTACCCATTGACAATCCGACCAAGCATGGGATCGAACCCATGACCATCGAATTGCCAAGCGAGTGCTCTTCCAATCGAGCTACGCTGACAGCCAGACCGATATAATAAGAAATAAATAAATAAATAATCAACCTGAAAAGGGATGTCAGCTTATGCTGCCCCGGATCGTGGATCGGAACATGTCCCGAGTCGGGACATGTCCCGAGTCGGGACATGTCCCGAGCCACGAATCGTGGCTCCCGCTCCCGCAGTGTACCGCTGCGTGGCGGGTAGCCAAACCCATCCGACATTTAATAATTTGTTAAATAATACATTTGCATTGGAATATTGGGTCGGAGCATGGGACCCGGTCCCACGGTGTGCCCCTGAATGGCGAGTCGTCAAACCGATTCAACATTACATATTTATAAAACAATCATCATGCATTGAGATACGGGCTTGCGCTGGGGCGGCCCCGGATCGTGGCTCAGGACATGTCCCGAGTCGGGACATGTCCTGAGCCAGAGGGGTCTGTCATTGTTCGGGACATGTCCTGAGCCACGATCCGGGGCCGCTGCCTTACTGCGATAAGGGCAAGCTAATGCTACAATATTCAGTAACGCCCCACCGAAGAAGATGGTGTTTAGTGGGCACGGCTGAATCTGCCGTTTCATGGATTTGCGGGATACGGTAGGTCCATGGTGGATTGGGTTGCATTCGTCCCATTAGAATATTCAGGGCACATGGCTGATCCAGCATCTGGCTGCAGCCCGCGAATTGCTGTCGGTGTATTGGTGCGCCTTTCTTTGTGGGCAACGGAGCCGCGGAAGCCGTCGCCAGTTTGAGAACATCATGGCTAGCACCCCCGTGGCTGCGAGTGTGCGAGCCTTCCGCCCCGGCTCAATCGTTATTGTATGGGTGACGTGTGCTGTCAGGTCTAGATGCGCTTTCCTTTGGCCATGGTACTCACTGTTGCAGTGACTGGCCACCTGGCTTGCTGGCTTTACCCTTCAGGAGGATCTGGAGTTTACTGGAGGGTCTAGAGCCCTCTTGAGGGTCTGGAGCTCACTGGAGGCCACTTCTACCCCTGGCCCTAGACGTCAGTGGATCCGGAGCTCACACAGAAGCAGCACCTACCGGACACACAAGGCCTTGTCTTGTCTGCCGGTCTCTTTCCCCCTCCCCCTCCCACTGGTCCGGTGCAGGCTGCGAGCCACGGGTCTTAAGACGAGATGGACGAGCCGTCAACATCATACTCAGTCCTCCCGACGTCTTCCTGGCCCATGGAGCCGTGGAGCAATGAGTCGTTCCCCGCCAAGCGGCGCTTCATCGACACCCAGATCATGCTGGCGTGCAGCAAGCAGAGATTCAACTTCAAGGTGACCAACGCCGGGAGATCCCAACTGATATCGGGTAGAATCCGCACTGTCACCTCACCGGTCCTTACACCCCACCTCCCAAGAGTCCGTGAACGCTGCACCTTCGACAGAGCGAGCGGCAAGTGAGGCGTTGTCGTGAACCCTGTGTCACGACACACTGCGTCTCGGGCACATCGGGTAGAATCTTGCGGCCTGAGAAACTGTAGTCGGGCTGCAGACTGGTAAAGGTGACTCGAGCTCGAGTTTTTTGGGCAGGTCTGACCGGGCCTTTCTATCCTAGCCGGGCTTAGGGATACTGCCGTACTTGGATCATGAGCGGAACTCAGCTCCCGCTCAGGCAGTGATCGCCGGAGTAACGGCACTCAGATCCCGTCTTCCGGAGTAGATTCCGCGGCGTTCCCCCATCCTTGACCGAGGAGGGGTTTCCTGGTGTAGATCGTACACTCCAGGCTTTCGACACGCTGTGTCAATTACGCAGTGTGTCATGACACCTGTACGAAAACCTTGGCGGATCATTTCTAGTCAGTCCCCTTAACCACTCGGGCACGACTGTCTCATGTCGCAGTCGACAGAATTCGAACCTGTGCGGGAGATCCCAACTGATATCGGGTAAAATCCGCACTGTCACCTCACCGGTCCTTACACCCCACCTCCCAAGAGTCCGTGAACGCTGCACCTTCGACAGAGCGAGCGGCAAGTGAGGCGTTGTCGTGAACCCTGTGTCACGACACACTGCGTCTCGGGCACATCGGGTAGAATCATGCGGCCTGAGAAACTGCAGTCGGGCTGCAGACTGGTAAAGGTGACTCGAGCTCGAGTTTTTTGGGCAGGCCTGACCGGGCCTTTCTATCCTAGCCGGGCTTAGGGATACTGCCGTACTTGGATCATGAGCGGAACTCAGCTCCCTCTCAGGCAGTGATCGCCGGAGTAACGGCACTCAGATCCCGTCTTCCGGAGTAGATTCCGCGGCGTTCCCCCATCCTTGACCGAGGAGGGGTTTCCTGGTGTAGATCGTACACTCCAGGCTTTCGACACGCTGTGTCAATTACGCATGACACCTGTACGAAAGCCTTGGCGGATCATTTCTAGTCAGTCCCCTTAACCACTCGGGCACGATTGCCTCATGTCGCAGTCGACAGGATTCGAACCTGTGCGGGAGATCCCAACTGATATCGGGTAGAATCCGCACTGTCACCTCACCGGTCCTTACACCCCACCTCCCAAGAGTCCGTGAACGCTGCGCCTTCGACAGAGCGAGCGGCAAGTGAGGCGTTGTCGTGAACCCTGTGTCACGACACACTGCGTCTCGGGCACATCGGGTAGAATCTTGCGGCCTGAGAAACTGCAGTCGGGCTGCAGACTGGTAAAGGTGACTCGAGCTCGAGTTTTTTGGGCAGGTCTGACCGGGCCTTTCTATCCTAGCCGGGCTTAGGGATACTGCCGTACTTGGATCATAAGCGGCACTCAGCTCCCGCTCAGGCAGTGATCGCCGGAGTAACGGCACTCAGATCCCGTCTTCCGGAGTAGATTCCACGGCGTTCCCCCATCCTTGACCGAGGAGGGGTTTCCTGGTGTAGATCGTACACTCCAGGCTTTCGACACGCTGTGTCAATTACGCAGTGTGTCATGACACCTGTACGAAAACCTTGGCGGATCATTTCTAGTCAGTCCCCTTAACCACTCGGGCACGACTGTCTCATGTCGCAGTCGACAGAATTCGAACCTGTGCGGGAGATCCCAACTGATATCGGGTAAAATCCGCACTGTCACCTCACCGGTCCTTACACCCCACCTCCCAAGAGTCCGTGAACGCTGCACCTTCGACAGAGCGAGCGGCAAGTGAGGCGTTGTCGTGAACCCTGTGTCACGACACACTGCGTCTCGGGCACATCGGGTAGAATCTTGCGGCTTGAGAAACTGCAGTCGGGCTGCAGACTGGTAAAGGTGACTCGAGCTCGAGTTTTTTGAGCAGGTCTGACCGGGCCTTTCTATCCTAGCCGGGCTTAGGGATACTGCCGTACTTGGATCATGAGCGGAACTCAGCTCCCTCTCAGGCAGTGATCGCCGGAGTAACGGCACTCAGATCCCGTCTTCCGGAGTAGATTCCGCGGCGTTCCCCCATCCTTGACCGAGGAGGGGTTTCCTGGTGTAGATCGTACACTCCAGGCTTTCGACACGCTGTGTCAATTACGCATGACACCTGTACGAAAGCCTTGGCGGATCATTTCTAGTCAGTCCCCTTAACCACTCGGGCACGATTGCCTCATGTCGCAGTCGACAGGATTCGAACCTGTGCGGGAGATCCCAACTGATATCGGGTAAAATCCGCACTGTCACCTCACCGGTCCTTACACCCCACCTCCCAAGAGTCCGTGAACGCTGCACCTTCGACAGAGCGAGCGGCAAGTGAGGCGTTGTCGTGAACCCTGTGTCACGACACACTGCGTCTCGGGCACATCGGGTAGAATCATGCGGCCTGAGAAACTGCAGTCGGGCTGCAGACTGGTAAAGGTGACTCGAGCTCGAGTTTTTTGAGCAGGTCTGACCGGGCCTTTCTATCCTAGCCGGGCTTAGGGATACTGCCGTACTTGGATCATGAGCGGAACTCAGCTCCCTCTCAGGCAGTGATCGCCGGAGTAACGGCACTCAGATCCCGTCTTCCGGAGTAGATTCCGCGGCGTTCCCCCATCCTTGACCGAGGAGGGGTTTCCTGGTGTAGATCGTACACTCCAGGCTTTCGACACGCTGTGTCAATTACGCATGACACCTGTACGAAAGCCTTGGCGGATCATTTCTAGTCAGTCCCCTTAACCACTCGGGCACGATTGCCTCATGTCGCAGTCGACAGGATTCGAACCTGTGCGGGAGATCCCAACTGATATCGGGTAGAATCCGCACTGTCACCTCACCGGTCCTTACACCCCACCTCCCAAGAGTCCGTGAACGCTGCGCCTTCGACAGAGCGAGCGGCAAGTGAGGTGTTGTCGTGAACCCTGTGTCACGACACACTGCGTCTCGGGCACATCGGGTAGAATCATGCGGCCTGAGAAACTGCAGTCGGGCTGCAGACTGGTAAAGGTGACTCGAGCTGGAGTTTTTTGGGCAGGCCTGACCGGGCCTTTCTATCCTAGCCGGGCTTAGGGATACTGCCGTACTTGGATCATGAGCGGCACTCAGCTCCCTCTCAGGCAGTGATCGCCGGAGTAACGGCACTCAGATCCCGTCTTCCGGAGTAGATTCCGCGGCGTTCCCCCATCCTTGACCGAGGAGGGGTTTCCTGGTGTAGATCGTACACTCCAGGCTTTCGACACGCTGTGTCAATTACGCAGTGTGTCATGACACCTGTACGAAAACCTTAGCGGATCATTTCTAGTCAGTCCCCTTAACCACTCGGGCACGACTGCCTCATGTCGCAGTCGACAGAATTCGAACCTGTGCGGGAGATCCCAACTGATATCGGGTAGAATCCGCACTGTCACCTCACCGGTCCTTACACCCCACCTCCCAAGAGTCCGTGAACGCTGCGCCTTCGACAGAGCGAGCGGCAAGTGAGGCGTTGTCGTGAACCCTGTGTCACGACACACTGCGTCTCGGGCACATCGGGTAGAATCTTGCGGCCTGAGAAACTGCAGTCGGGCTGCAGACTGGTAAAGGTGACTCGAGCTCGAGTTTTTTGGGCAGGTCTGACCGGGCCTTTCTATCCTAGCCGGGCTTAGGGATACTGCCGTACTTGGATCATAAGCGGCACTCAGCTCCCGCTCAGGCAGTGATCGCCGGAGTAACGGCACTCAGATCCCGTCTTCCGGAGTAGATTCCGCGGCGTTCCCCCATCCTTGACCGAGGAGGGGTTTCCTGGTGTAGATCGTACACTCCAGGCTTTCGACACGCTGTGTCAATTACGCAGTGTGTCATGACACCTGTACGAAAACCTTGGCGGATCATTTCTAGTCAGTCCCCTTAACCACTCGGGCACGAATGCCTCATGTCGCAGTCGACAGAATTCGAACCTGTGCGGGAGATCCCAACTGATATCGGGTAAAATCCGCACTGTCACCTCACCGGTCCTTACACCCCACCTCCCAAGAGTCCGTGAACGCTGCGCCTTCGACAGAGCGAGCGGCAAGTGAGGCGTTGTCGTGAACCCTGTGTCACGACACACTGCGTCTCGGGCACATCGGGTAGAATCATGCGGCCTGAGAAACTGCAGTCGGGCTGCAGACTGGTAAAGGTGACTCGAGCTCGAGTTTTTTGGGCAGGCCTCACCGGGCCTTTCTATCCTAGCCGGGCTTAGGGATACTGCCGTACTTGGATCATGAGCGGAACTCAGCTCCCTCTCAGGCAGTGATCGCCGGAGTAACGGCACTCAGATCCCGTCTTCCGGAGTAGATTCCGCGGCGTTCCCCCATCCTTGACCGAGGAGGGGTTTCCTGGTGTAGATCGTACACTCCAGGCTTTCGACACGCTGTGTCAATTACGCATGACACCTGTACGAAAGCCTTGGCGGATCATTTCTAGTCAGTCCCCTTAACCACTCGGGCACGATTGCCTCATGTCGCAGTCGACAGAATTCGAACCTGTGCGGGAGATCCCAACTGATATCGGGTAAAATCCGCACTGTCACCTCACCGGTCCTTACACCCCACCTCCCAAGAGTCCGTGAACGCTGCGCCTTCGACAGAGCGAGCGGCAAGTGAGGCGTTGTCGTGAACCCTGTGTCACGACACACTGCGTCTCGGGCACATCGGGTAGAATCTTGCGGCCTGAGAAACTGCAGTCGGGCTGCAGACTGGTAAAGGTGACTCGAGCTCGAGTTTTTTGGGCAGGTCTGACCGGGCCTTTCTATCCTAGCCGGGCTTAGGGATACTGCCGTACTTGGATCATAAGCGGCACTCAGCTCCCGCTCAGGCAGTGATCGCCGGAGTAACGGCACTCAGATCCCGTCTTCCGGAGTAGATTCCGCGGCGTTCCCCCATCCTTGACCGAGGAGGGGTTTCCTGGTGTAGATCGTACACTCCAGGCTTTCGACACGCTGTGTCAATTACGCAGTGTGTCATGACACCTGTACGAAAGCCTTGGCGGATCATTTCTAGTCAGTCCCCTTAACCACTCGGGCACGATTGCCTCATGTCGCAGTCGACAGGATTCGAACCTGTGCGGGAGATCCCAACTGATATCGGGTAGAATCCGCACTTTCACCTCGCCGGTCCTTACACCCCACCTCCCAAGAGTCCGTGAACGCTGCGCCTTCGACAGAGCGAGCGGCAAGTGAGGTGTTGTCGTGAACCCTGTGTCACGACACACTGCGTCTCGGGCACATCGGGTAGAATCATGCGGCCTGAGAAACTGCAGTCGGGCTGCAGACTGGTAAAGGTGACTCGAGCTCGAGTTTTTTGGGCAGGCCTCACCGGGCCTTTCTATCCTAGCCGGGCTTAGGGATACTGCCGTACTTGGATCATGAGCGGAACTCAGCTCCCTCTCAGGCAGTGATCGCCGGAGTAACGGCACTCAGATCCCGTCTTCCGGAGTAGATTCCGCGGCGTTCCCCCATCCTTGACCGAGGAGGGGTTTCCTGGTGTAGATCGTACACTCCAGGCTTTCGACACGCTGTGTCAATTACGCATGACACCTGTACGAAAGCCTTGGCGGATCATTTCTAGTCAGTCCCCTTAACCACTCGGGCACGATTGCCTCATGTCGCAGTCGACAGGATTCGAACCTGTGCGGGAGATCCCAACTGATATCGGGTAGAATCCGCACTGTCACCTCACCGGTCCTTACACCCCACCTCCCAAGAGTCCGTGAACGCTGCGCCTTCGACAGAGCGAGCGGCAAGTGAGGCGTTGTCGTGAACCCTGTGTCACGACACACTGCGTCTCGGGCACATCGGGTAGAATCTTGCGGCCTGAGAAACTGCAGTCGGGCTGCAGACTGGTAAAGGTGACTCGAGCTGGAGTTTTTTGGGCAGGTCTGACCGGGCCTTTCTATCCTAGCCGGGCTTAGGGATACTGCCGTACTTGGATCATAAGCGGCACTCAGCTCCCGCTCAGGCAGTGATCGCCGGAGTAACGGCACTCAGATCCCGTCTTCCGGAGTAGATTCCGCGGCGTTCCCCCATCCTTGACCGAGGAGGGGTTTCCTGGTGTAGATCGTACACTCCAGGCTTTCGACACGCTGTGTCAATTACGCAGTGTGTCATGACACCTGTACGAAAACCTTAGCGGATCATTTCTAGTCAGTCCCCTTAACCACTCGGGCACGACTGCCTCATGTCGCAGTCGACAGAATTCGAACCTGTGCGGGAGATCCCAACTGATATCGGGTAGAATCCGCACTGTCACCTCACCGGTCCTTACACCCCACCTCCCAAGAGTCCGTGAACGCTGCGCCTTCGACAGAGCGAGCGGCAAGTGAGGTGTTGTCGTGAACCCTGTGTCACGACACACTGCGTCTCGGGCACATCGGGTAGAATCATGCGGCCTGAGAAACTGCAGTCGGGCTGCAGACTGGTAAAGGTGACTCGAGCTCGAGTTTTTTGGGCAGGCCTCACCGGGCCTTTCTATCCTAGCCGGGCTTAGGGATACTGCCGTACTTGGATCATGAGCGGAACTCAGCTCCCTCTCAGGCAGTGATCGCCGGAGTAACGGCACTCAGATCCCGTCTTCCGGAGTAGATTCCGCGGTGTTCCCCCATCCTTGACCGAGGAGGGGTTTCCTGGTGTAGATCGTACACTCCAGGCTTTCGACACGCTGTGTCAATTACGCATGACACCTGTACGAAAGCCTTGGCGGATCATTTCTAGTCAGTCCCCTTAACCACTCGGGCACGATTGCCTCATGTCGCAGTCGACAGGATTCGAACCTGTGCGGGAGATCCCAACTGATATCGGGTAGAATCCGCACTGTCACCTCACCGGTCCTTACACCCCACCTCCCAAGAGTCCGTGAACGCTGCGCCTTCGACAGAGCGAGCGGCAAGTGAGGCGTTGTCGTGAACCCTGTGTCACGACACACTGCGTCTCGGGCACATCGGGTAGAATCTTGCGGCCTGAGAAACTGCAGTCGGGCTGCAGACTGGTAAAGGTGACTCGAGCTCGAGTTTTTTGGGCAGGTCTGACCGGGCCTTTCTATCCTAGCCGGGCTTAGGGATACTGCCGTACTTGGATCATAAGCGGCACTCAGCTCCCGCTCAGGCAGTGATCGCCGGAGTAACGGCACTCAGATCCCGTCTTCCGGAGTAGATTCCGCGGCGTTCCCCCATCCTTGACCGAGGAGGGGTTTCCTGGTGTAGATCGTACACTCCAGGCTTTCGACACGCTGTGTCAATTACGCAGTGTGTCATGACACCTGTACGAAAACCTTAGCGGATCATTTCTAGTCAGTCCCCTTAACCACTCGGGCACGACTGCCTCATGTCGCAGTCGACAGAATTCGAACCTGTGCGGGAGATCCCAACTGATATCGGGTAAAATCCGCACTGTCACCTCACCGGTCCTTACACCCCACCTCCCAAGAGTCCGTGAACGCTGCGCCTTCGACAGAGCGAGCGGCAAGTGAGGTGTTGTCGTGAACCCTGTGTCACGACACACTGCGTCTCGGGCACATCGGGTAGAATCATGCGGCCTGAGAAACTGCAGTCGGGCTGCAGACTGGTAAAGGTGACTCGAGCTGGAGTTTTTTGGGCAGGCCTCACCGGGCCTTTCTATCCTAGCCGGGCTTAGGGATACTGCCGTACTTGGATCATGAGCGGCACTCAGCTCCCTCTCAGGCAGTGATCGCCGGAGTAACGGCACTCAGATCCCGTCTTCCGGAGTAGATTCCGCGGTGTTCCCCCATCCTTGACCGAGGAGGGGTTTCCTGGTGTAGATCGTACACTCCAGGCTTTCGACACGCTGTGTCAATTACGCATGACACCTGTACGAAAGCCTTGGCGGATCATTTCTAGTCAGTCCCCTTAACCACTCGGGCACGATTGCCTCATGTCGCAGTCGACAGGATTCGAACCTGTGCGGGAGATCCCAACTGATATCGGGTAGAATCCGCACTGTCACCTCACCGGTCCTTACACCCCACCTCCCAAGAGTCCGTGAACGCTGCGCCTTCGACAGAGCGAGCGGCAAGTGAGGCGTTGTCGTGAACCCTGTGTCACGACACACTGCGTCTCGGGCACATCGGGTAGAATCTTGCGGCCTGAGAAACTGCAGTCGGGCTGCAGACTGGTAAAGGTGACTCGAGCTCGAGTTTTTTGGGCAGGTCTGACCGGGCCTTTCTATCCTAGCCGGGCTTAGGGATACTGCCGTACTTGGATCATAAGCGGCACTCAGCTCCCGCTCAGGCAGTGATCGCCGGAGTAACGGCACTCAGATCCCGTCTTCCAGAGTAGATTCCGCGGCGTTCCCCCATCCTTGACCGAGGAGGGGTTTCCTGGTGTAGATCGTACACTCCAGGCTTTCGACACGCTGTGTCAATTACGCAGTGTGTCATGACACCTGTACGAAAACCTTAGCGGATCATTTCTAGTCAGTCCCCTTAACCACTCGGGCACGACTGCCTCATGTCGCAGTCGACAGAATTCGAACCTGTGCGGGAGATCCCAACTGATATCGGGTAAAATCCGCACTGTCACCTCACCGGTCCTTACACCCCACCTCCCAAGAGTCCGTGAACGCTGCGCCTTCGACAGAGCGAGCGGCAAGTGAGGTGTTGTCGTGAACCCTGTGTCACGACACACTGCGTCTCGGGCACATCGGGTAGAATCATGCGGCCTGAGAAACTGCAGTCGGGCTGCAGACTGGTAAAGGTGACTCGAGCTCGAGTTTTTTGGGCAGGCCTCACCGGGCCTTTCTATCCTAGCCGGGCTTAGGGATACTGCCGTACTTGGATCATGAGCGGAACTCAGCTCCCTCTCAGGCAGTGATCGCCGGAGTAACGGCACTCAGATCCCGTCTTCCGGAGTAGATTCCGCGGTGTTCCCCCATCCTTGACCGAGGAGGGGTTTCCTGGTGTAGATCGTACACTCCAGGCTTTCGACACGCTGTGTCAATTACGCATGACACCTGTACGAAAGCCTTGGCGGATCATTTCTAGTCAGTCCCCTTAACCACTCGGGCACGATTGCCTCATGTCACAGTCGACAGGATTCGAACCTGTGCGGGACATCCCAACTGATATCGGGTAGAATCCGCACTGTCACCTCACCGGTCCTTACACCCCACCTCCCAAGAGTCCGTGAACGCTGCGCCTTCGACAGAGCGAGCGGCAAGTGAGGCGTTGTCGTGAACCCTGTGTCACGACACACTGCGTCTCGGGCACATCGGGTAGAATCTTGCGGCCTGAGAAACTGCAGTCGGGCTGCAGACTGGTAAAGGTGACTCGAGCTCGAGTTTTTTGGGCAGGTCTGACCGGGCCTTTCTATCCTAGCCGGGCTTAGGGATACTGCCGTACTTGGATCATAAGCGGCACTCAGCTCCCGCTCAGGCAGTGATCGCCGGAGTAACGGCACTCAGATCCCGTCTTCCGGAGTAGATTCCGCGGCGTTCCCCCATCCTTGACCGAGGAGGGGTTTCCTGGTGTAGATCGTACACTCCAGGCTTTCGACACGCTGTGTCAATTACGCAGTGTGTCATGACACCTGTACGAAAACCTTAGCGGATCATTTCTAGTCAGTCCCCTTAACCACTCGGGCACGACTGCCTCATGTCGCAGTCGACAGAATTCGAACCTGTGCGGGAGATCCCAACTGATATCGGGTAAAATCCGCACTGTCACCTCACCGGTCCTTACACCCCACCTCCCAAGAGTCCGTGAACGCTGCGCCTTCGACAGAGCGAGCGGCAAGTGAGGTGTTGTCGTGAACCCTGTGTCACGACACACTGCGTCTCGGGCACATCGGGTAGAATCATGCGGCCTGAGAAACTGCAGTCGGGCTGCAGACTGGTAAAGGTGACTCGAGCTGGAGTTTTTTGGGCAGGCCTGACCGGGCCTTTCTATCCTAGCCGGGCTTAGGGATACTGCCGTACTTGGATCATGAGCGGCACTCAGCTCCCTCTCAGGCAGTGATCGCCGGAGTAACGGCACTCAGATCCCGTCTTCCGGAGTAGATTCCGCGGCGTTCCCCCATCCTTGACCGAGGAGGGGTTTCCTGGTGTAGATCGTACACTCCAGGCTTTCGACACGCTGTGTCAATTACGCATGACACCTGTACGAAAGCCTTGGCGGATCATTTCTAGTCAGTCCCCTTAACCACTCGGGCACGATTGCCTCATGTCGCAGTCGACAGGATTCGAACCTGTGCGGGAGATCCCAACTGATATCGGGTAGAATCCGCACTGTCACCTCACCGGTCCTTACACCCCACCTCCCAAGAGTCCGTGAACGCTGCGCCTTCGACAGAGCGAGCGGCAAGTGAGGCGTTGTCGTGAACCCTGTGTCACGACACACTGCGTCTCGGGCACATCGGGTAGAATCTTGCGGCCTGAGAAACTGCAGTCGGGCTGCAGACTGGTAAAGGTGACTCGAGCTCGAGTTTTTTGGGCAGGTCTGACCGGGCCTTTCTATCCTAGCCGGGCTTAGGGATACTGCCGTACTTGGATCATAAGCGGCACTCAGCTCCCGCTCAGGCAGTGATCGCCGGAGTAACGGCACTCAGATCCCGTCTTCCGGAGTAGATTCCGCGGCGTTCCCCCATCCTTGACCGAGGAGGGGTTTCCTGGTGTAGATCGTACACTCCAGGCTTTCGACACGCTGTGTCAATTACGCAGTGTGTCATGACACCTGTACGAAAACCTTAGCGGATCATTTCTAGTCAGTCCCCTTAACCACTCGGGCACGACTGCCTCATGTCGCAGTCGACAGAATTCGAACCTGTGCGGGAGATCCCAACTGATATCGGGTAGAATCCGCACTGTCACCTCACCGGTCCTTACACCCCACCTCCCAAGAGTCCGTGAACGCTGCGCCTTCGACAGAGCGAGCGGCAAGTGAGGTGTTGTCGTGAACCCTGTGTCACGACACACTGCGTCTCGGGCACATCGGGTAGAATCATGCGGCCTGAGAAACTGCAGTCGGGCTGCAGACTGGTAAAGGTGACTCGAGCTCGAGTTTTTTGGGCAGGTCTGACCGGGCCTTTCTATCCTAGCCGGGCTTAGGTATACTGCCGTACTTGGATCATGAGCGGCACTCAGCTCCCTCTCAGGCAGTGATCGCCGGAGTAACGGCACTCAGATCCCGTCTTCCGGAGTAGATTCCGTGGCGTTCCCCCATCCTTGACCGAGGAGGGGTTTCCTGGTGTAGATCGTACACTCCAGGCTTTCGACACGCTGTGTCAATTACGCAGTGTGTTATGACACCTGTACGAAAACCTTGGCGGATCATTTCTAGTCAGTCCCCTTAACCACTCGGGCACGACTGCCTCATGTCGCAGTCGACAGGATTCGAACCTGTGCGGGAGATCCCAACTGATATCGGGTAAAATCCGCACTGTCACCTCACCGGTCCTTACACCCCACCTCCCAAGAGTCCGTGAACGCTGCGCCTTCGACAGAGCGAGCGGCAAGTGAGGTGTTGTCGTGAACCCTGTGTCACGACACACTGCGTCTCGGGCACATCGGGTAGAATCTTGTGGCCTGAGAAACTGCAGTCGGGCTGCAGACTGGTAAAGGTGACTCGAGCTCGAGTTTTTTGGGCAGGCCTGACCGGGCCTTTCTATCCTAGCCGGGCTTAGGGATACTGCCGTACTTGGATCATGAGCGGCACTCAGCTCCCTCTCAGGCAGTGATCGCCGGAGTAACGGCACTCAGATCCCGTCTTCCGGAGTAGATTCCGCGGCGTTCCCCCATCCTTGACCGAGGAGGGGTTTCCTGGTGTAGATCGTACACTCCAGGCTTTCGACACGCTGTGTCAATTACGCAGTGTGTCATGACGCCTGTACGAAAACCTTGGCGGATCATTTCGAGTCAGTCCCCTTAACCACTCGGGCACGAATGCCTCATGTCGCAGTCGACAGGATTCGAACCTGTGCGGGAGATCCCAACTGATATCGGGTAAAATCCGCACTGTCACCTCACCGGTCCTTACACCCCACCTCCCAAGAGTCCGTGAACGCTGCGCCTTCGACAGAGCGAGCGGCAAGTGAGGTGTTGTCGTGAACCCTGTGTCACGACACACTGCGTCTCGGGCACATCGGGTAGAATCATGCGGCCTGAGAAACTGCAGTCGGGCTGCAGACTGGTAAAGGTGACTCGAGCTCGAGTTTTTTGGGCAGGCCTCACCGGGCCTTTCTATCCTAGCCGGGCTTAGGTATACTGCCGTACTTGGATCATGAGCGGAACTCAGCTCCCTCTCAGGCAGTGATCGCCGGAGTAACGGCACTCAGATCCCGTCTTCCGGAGTAGATTCCGCGGCGTTCCCCCATCCTTGACCGAGGAGGGGTTTCCTGGTGTAGATTGTACACTCCAGGCTTTCGACACGCTGTGTCAATTACGCATGACACCTGTACGAAAGCCTTGGCGGATCATTTCTAGTCAGTCCCCTTAACCACTCGGGCACGAATGCCTCATGTCGCAGTCGACAGGATTCGAACCTGTGCGGGAGATCCCAACTGATATCGGGTAAAATCCGCACTGTCACCTCACCGGTCCTTACACCCCACCTCCCAAGAGTCCGTGAACGCTGCGCCTTCGACAGAGCGAGCGGCAAGTGAGGTGTTGTCGTGAACCCTGTGTCACGACACACTGCGTCTCGGGCACATCGGGTAGAATCTTGTGGCCTGAGAAACTGCAGTCGGGCTGCAGACTGGTAAAGGTGACTCGAGCTCGAGTTTTTTGGGCAGGCCTGACCGGGCCTTTCTATCCTTGCCGGGCTTAGGGATACTGCCGTACTTGGATCATGAGCGGCACTCAGCTCCCTCTCAGGCAGTGATCGCCGGAGTAACGGCACTCAGATCCCGTCTTCCGGAGTAGATTCCGCGGCGTTCCCCCATCCTTGACCGAGGAGGGGTTTCCTGGTGTAGATCGTACACTCCAGGCTTTCGACACGCTGTGTCAATTACGCAGTGTGTCATGACGCCTGTACGAAAACCTTGGCGGATCATTTCTAGTCAGTCCCCTTAACCACTCGGGCACGAATGCCTCATGTCGCAGTCGACAGGATTCGAACCTGTGCGGGAGATCCCAACTGATATCGGGTAGAATCCGCACTGTCACCCCACCGGTCCTTACACCCCACCTCCCAAGAGTCCGTGAACGCTGCGCCTTCGACAGAGCGAGCGGCAAGTGAGGTGTTGTCGTGAACCCTGTGTCACGACACACTGCGTCTCGGGCACATCGGGTAGAATCTTGTGGCCTGAGAAACTGCAGTCGGGCTGCAGACTGGTAAAGGTGACTCGAGCTCGAGTTTTTTGGGCAGGTCTGACCGGGCCTTTCTATCCTAGCCGGGCTTAGGTATACTGCCGTACTTGGATCATGAGCGGCACTCAGCTCCCTCTCAGGCAGTGATCGCCGGAGTAACGGCACTCAGATCCCGTCTTCCGGAGTAGATTCCGCGGCGTTCCCCCATCCTTGACCGAGGAGGGGTTTCCTGGTGTAGATCGTACACTCCAGGCTTTCGACACGCTGTGTCAATTACGCAGTGTGTTATGACACCTGTACGAAAACCTTGGCGGATCATTTCTAGTCAGTCCCCTTAACCACTCGGGCACGACTGCCTCATGTCGCAGTCGACAGGATTCGAACCTGTGCGGGAGATCCCAACTGATATCGGGTAAAATCCGCACTGTCACCTCACCGGTCCTTACACCCCACCTCCCAAGAGTCCGTGAACGCTGCGCCTTCGACAGAGCGAGCGGCAAGTGAGGTGTTGTCGTGAACCCTGTGTCACGACACACTGCGTCTCGGGCACATCGGGTAGAATCTTGTGGCCTGAGAAACTGCAGTCGGGCTGCAGACTGGTAAAGGTGACTCGAGCTCGAGTTTTTTGGGCAGGTCTGACCGGGCCTTTCTATCCTAGCCGGGCTTAGGTATACTGCCGTACTTGGATCATGAGCGGCACTCAGCTCCCGCTCAGGCAGTGATCGCCGGAGTAACGGCACTCAGATCCCGTCTTCCGGAGTAGATTCCGCGGCGTTCCCCCATCCTTGACCGAGGAGGGGTTTCCTGGTGTAGATCGTACACTCCAGGCTTTCGACACGCTGTGTCAATTACGCAGTGTGTCATGACACCTGTACGAAAACCTTGGCGGATCATTTCTAGTCAGTCCCCTTAACCACTCGGGCACGACTGCCTCATGTCGCAGTCGACAGAATTCGAACCTGTGCGGGAGATCCCAACTGATATCGGGTAAAATCCGCACTGTCACCTCACCGGTCCTTACACCCCACCTCCCAAGAGTCCGTGAACGCTGCGCCTTCGACAGAGCGAGCGGCAAGTGAGGTGTTGTTGTGAACCCTGTGTCACGACACACTGCGTCTCGGGCACATCGGGTAGAATCATGCGGCCTGAGAAACTGCAGTCGGGCTGCAGACTGGTAAAGGTGACTCGAGCTGGAGTTTTTTGGGCAGGCCTCACCGGGCCTTTCTATCCTAGCCGGGCTTAGGGATACTGCCGTACTTGGATCATGAGCGGCACTCAGCTCCCTCTCAGGCAGTGATCGCCGGAGTAACGGCACTCAGATCCCGTCTTCCGGAGTAGATTCCGTGGCGTTCCCCCATCCTTGACCGAGGAGGGGTTTCCTGGTGTAGATCGTACACTCCAGGCTTTCGACACGCTGTGTCAATTACGCATGACACCTGTACGAAAGCCTTGGCGGATCATTTCTAGTCAGTCCCCTTAACCACTCGGGCACGACTGCCTCATGTCGCAGTCGACAGGATTCGAACCTGTGCGGGAGATCCCAACTGATATCGGGTAGAATCCGCACTGTCACCTCACCGGTCCTTACACCCCACCTCCCAAGAGTCCGTGAACGCTGCGCCTTCGACAGAGCGAGCGGCAAGTGAGGCGTTGTCGTGAACCCTGTGTCACGACACACTGCGTCTCGGGCACATCGGGTAGAATCTTGCGGCCTGAGAAACTGCAGTCGGGCTGCAGACTGGTAAAGGTGACTCGAGCTCGAGTTTTTTGGGCAGGTCTGACCGGGCCTTTCTATCCTAGCCGGGCTTAGGGATACTGCCGTACTTGGATCATGAGCGGCACTCAGCTCCCGCTCAGGCAGTGATCGCCGGAGTAACGGCACTCAGATCCCGTCTTCCGGAGTAGATTCCGCGGCGTTCCCCCATCCTTGACCGAGGAGGGGTTTCCTGGTGTAGATCGTACACTCCAGGCTTTCGACACGCTGTGTCAATTACGCAGTGTGTCATGACACCTGTACGAAAACCTTGGCGGATCATTTCTAGTCAGTCCCCTTAACCACTCGGGCACGACTGCCTCATGTCGCAGTCGACAGGATTCGAACCTGTGCGGGAGATCCCAACTGATATCGGGTAAAATCCGCACTGTCACCTCACCGGTCCTTACACCCCACCTCCCAAGAGTCCGTGAACGCTGCGCCTTCGACAGAGCGAGCGGCAAGTGAGGTGTTGTCGTGAACCCTGTGTCACGACACACTGCGTCTCGGGCACATCGGGTAGAATCTTGTGGCCTGAGAAACTGCAGTCGGGCTGCAGACTGGTAAAGGTGACTCGAGCTCGAGTTTTTTGGGCAGGTCTGACCGGGCCTTTCTATCCTAGCCGGGCTTAGGTATACTGCCGTACTTGGATCATGAGCGGCACTCAGCTCCCGCTCAGGCAGTGATCGCCGGAGTAACGGCACTCAGATCCCGTCTTCCGGAGTAGATTCCGCGGCGTTCCCCCATCCTTGACCGAGGAGGGGTTTCCTGGTGTAGATCGTACACTCCAGGCTTTCGACACGCTGTGTCAATTACGCAGTGTGTCATGACACCTGTACGAAAACCTTGGCGGATCATTTCTAGTCAGTCCCCTTAACCACTCGGGCACGACTGCCTCATGTCGCAGTCGACAGAATTCGAACCTGTGCGGGAGATCCCAACTGATATCGGGTAAAATCCGCACTGTCACCTCACCGGTCCTTACACCCCACCTCCCAAGAGTCCGTGAACGCTGCGCCTTCGACAGAGCGAGCGGCAAGTGAGGTGTTGTCGTGAACCCTGTGTCACGACACACTGCGTCTCGGGCACATCGGGTAGAATCATGCAGCCTGAGAAACTGCAGTCGGGCTGCAGACTGGTAAAGGTGACTCGAGCTCGAGTTTTTTGGGCAGGCCTGACCGGGCCTTTCTATCCTAGCCGGGCTTAGGGATACTGCCGTACTTGGATCATGAGCGGCACTCAGCTCCCTCTCAGGCAGTGATCGCCGGAGTAACGGCACTCAGATCCCGTCTTCCGGAGTAGATTCCGCGGCGTTCCCCCATCCTTGACCGAGGAGGGGTTTCCTGGTGTAGATCGTACACTCCAGGCTTTCGACACGCTGTGTCAATTACGCAGTGTGTCATGACACCTGTACGAAAACCTTGGCGGATCATTTCTAGTCAGTCCCCTTAACCACTCGGGCACGACTGCCTCATGTCGCAGTCGACAGGATTCGAACCTGTGCGGGAGATCCCAACTGATATCGGGTAGAATCCGCACTGTCACCTCACCGGTCCTTACACCCCACCTCCCAAGAGTCCGTGAACGCTGCGCCTTCGACAGAGCGAGCGGCAAGTGAGGTGTTGTCGTGAACCCTGTGTCACGACACACTGCGTCTCGGGCACATCGGGTAGAATCTTGCGGCCTGAGAAACTGCAGTCGGGCTGCAGACTGGTAAAGGTGACTCGAGCTCGAGTTTTTTGGGCAGGTCTGACCGGGCCTTTCTATCCTAGCCGGGCTTAGGGATACTGCCGTACTTGGATCATGAGCGGCACTCAGCTCCCGCTCAGGCAGTGATCGCCGGAGTAACGGCACTCAGATCCCGTCTTCCGGAGTAGATTCCGCGGCGTTCCCCCATCCTTGACCGAGGAGGGGTTTCCTGGTGTAGATCGTACACTCCAGGCTTTCGACACGCTGTGTCAATTACGCAGTGTGTCATGACACCTGTACGAAAACCTTGGCGGATCATTTCTAGTCAGTCCCCTTAACCACTCGGGCACGACTGCCTCATGTCGCAGTCGACAGAATTCGAACCTGTGCGGGAGATCCCAACTGATATCGGGTAAAATCCGCACTGTCACCTCACCGGTCCTTACACCCCACCTCCCAAGAGTCCGTGAACGCTGCGCCTTCGACAGAGCGAGCGGCAAGTGAGGTGTTGTCGTGAACCCTGTGTCACGACACACTGCGTCTCGGGCACATCGGGTAGAATCATGCGGCCTGAGAAACTGCAGTCGGGCTGCAGACTGGTAAAGGTGACTCGAGCTCGAGTTTTTTGGGCAGGTCTGACCGGGCCTTTCTATCCTAGCCGGGCTTAGGGATACTGCCGTACTTGGATCATGAGCGGCACTCAGCTCCCGCTCAGGCAGTGATCGCCGGAGTAACGGCACTCAGATCCCGTCTTCCGGAGTAGATTCCGCGGCGTTCCCCCATCCTTGACCGAGGAGGGGTTTCCTGGTGTAGATCGTACACTCCAGGCTTTCGACACGCTGTGTCAATTACGCAGTGTGTCATGACACCTGTACGAAAACCTTGGCGGATCATTTCTAGTCAGTCCCCTTAACCACTCGGGCACAACTGCCTCATGTCGCAGTCGACAGAATTCGAACCTGTGCGGGAGATCCCAACTGATATCGGGTAGAATCCGCACTGTCACCCCACCGGTCCTTACACCCCACCTCCCAAGAGTCCGTGAACGCTGCGCCTTCGACAGAGCGAGCGGCAAGTGAGGTGTTGTCGTGAACCCTGTGTCACGACACACTGCGTCTCGGGCACATCGGGTAGAATCTTGCGGCCTGAGAAACTGCAGTCGGGCTGCAGACTGGTAAAGGTGACTCGAGCTCGAGTTTTTTGGGCAGGTCTGACCGGGCCTTTCTATCCTAGCCGGGCTTAGGGATACTGCCGTACTTGGATCATGAGCGGCACTCAGCTCCCTCTCAGGCAGTGATCGCCGGAGTAACGGCACTCAGATCCCGTCTTCCGGAGTAGATTCCGCGGCGTTCCCCCATCCTTGACCGAGGAGGGGTTTCCTGGTGTAGATCGTACACTCCAGGCTTTCGACACGCTGTGTCAATTACGCAGTGTGTCATGACACCTGTACGAAAACCTTGGCGGATCATTTCTAGTCAGTCCCCTTAACCACTCGGGCACGACTGCCTCATGTCGCAGTCGACAGGATTCGAACCTGTGCGGGAGATCCCAACTGATATCGGGTAGAATCCGCACTGTCACCTCACCGGTCCTTACACCCCACCTCCCAAGACTCCGTGAACGCTGCGCCTTCGACAGAGCGAGCGGCAAGTGAGGTGTTGTCGTGAACCCTGTGTCACGACACACTGCGTCTCGGGCACATCGGGTAGAATCTTGCGGCTTGAGAAACTGCAGTCGGGCTGCAGACTGGTAAAGGTGACTCGAGCTCGAGTTTTTTGGGCAGGTCTGACCGGGCCTTTCTATCCTAGCCGGGCTTAGGGATACTGCCGTACTTGGATCATGAGCGGCACTCAGCTCCCGCTCAGGCAGTGATCGCCGGAGTAACGGCACTCAGATCCCGTCTTCCGGAGTAGATTCCGCGGCGTTCCCCCATCCTTGACCGAGGAGGGGTTTCCTGGTGTAGATCGTACACTCCAGGCTTTCGACACGCTGTGTCAATTACGCAGTGTGTCATGACACCTGTACGAAAACCTTGGCGGATCATTTCTAGTCAGTCCCCTTAACCACTCGGGCACGACTGCCTCATGTCGCAGTCGACAGGATTCGAACCTGTGCGGGAGATCCCAACTGATATCGGGTAGAATCCGCACTGTCACCTCACCGGTCCTTACACCCCACCTCCCAAGAGTCCGTGAACGCTGCGCCTTCGACAGAGCGAGCGGCAAGTGAGGTGTTGTCGTGAACCCTGTGTCACGACACACTGCGTCTCGGGCACATCGGGTAGAATCATGCGGCCTGAGAAACTGCAGTCGGGCTGCAGACTGGTAAAGGTGACTCGAGCTCGAGTTTTTTGGGCAGGTCTGACCGGGCCTTTCTATCCTAGCCGGGCTTAGGGATACTGCCGTACTTGGATCATGAGCGGCACTCAGCTCCCTCTCAGGCAGTGATCGCCGGAGTAACGGCACTCAGATCCCGTCTTCCGGAGTAGATTCCGCGGCGTTCCCCCATCCTTGACCGAGGAGGGGTTTCCTGGTGTAGATCGTACACTCCAGGCTTTCGACACGCTGTGTCAATTACGCAGTGTGTCATGACACCTGTACGAAAACCTTGGCGGATCATTTCTAGTCAGTCCCCTTAACCACTCGGGCACGACTGCCTCATGTCGCAGTCGACAGGATTCGAACCTGTGCGGGAGATCCCAACTGATATCGGGTAGAATCCGCACTGTCACCTCACCGGTCCTTACACCCCACCTCCCAAGAGTCCGTGAACGCTGCGCCTTCGACAGAGCGAGCGGCAAGTGAGGTGTTGTCGTGAACCCTGTGTCACGACACACTGCGTCTCGGGCACATCGGGTAGAATCTTGCGGCCTGAGAAACTGCAGTCGGGCTGCAGACTGGTAAAGGTGACTCGAGCTCGAGTTTTTTGGGCAGGTCTGACCGGGCCTTTCTATCCTAGCCGGGCTTAGGGATACTGCCGTACTTGGATCATGAGCGGCACTCAGCTCCCGCTCAGGCAGTGATCGCCGGAGTAACGGCACTCAGATCCCGTCTTCCGGAGTAGATTCCGCGGCGTTCCCCCATCCTTGACCGAGGAGGGGTTTCCTGGTGTAGATCGTACACTCCAGGCTTTCGACACGCTGTGTCAATTACGCAGTGTGTCATGACACCTGTACGAAAACCTTGGCGGATCATTTCTAGTCAGTCCCCTTAACCACTCGGGCACGACTGCCTCATGTCGCAGTCGACAGGATTCGAACCTGTGCGGGAGATCCCAACTGATATCGGGTAGAATCCGCACTGTCACCTCACCGGTCCTTACACCCCACCTCCCAAGAGTCCGTGAACGCTGCGCCTTCGACAGAGCGAGCGGCAAGTGAGGTGTTGTCGTGAACCCTGTGTCACGACACACTGCGTCTCGGGCACATCGGGTAGAATCATGCGGCCTGAGAAACTGCAGTCGGGCTGCAGACTGGTAAAGGTGACTCGAGCTCGAGTTTTTTGGGCAGGTCTGACCGGGCCTTTCTATCCTAGCCGGGCTTAGGGATACTGCCGTACTTGGATCATGAGCGGCACTCAGCTCCCTCTCAGGCAGTGATCGCCGGAGTAACGGCACTCAGATCCCGTCTTCCGGAGTAGATTCCGCGGCGTTCCCCCATCCTTGACCGAGGAGGGGTTTCCTGGTGTAGATCGTACACTCCAGGCTTTCGACACGCTGTGTCAATTACGCAGTGTGTCATGACACCTGTACGAAAACCTTGGCGGATCATTTCGAGTCAGTCCCCTTAACCACTCGGGCACAACTGCCTCATGTCGCAGTCGACAGAATTCGAACAAGTGCGGGAGATCCCAACTGATATCGGGTAGAATCCGCACTGTCACCCCACCGGTCCTTACACCCCACCTCCCAAGAGTCCGTGAACGCTGCGCCTTCGACAGAGCGAGCGGCAAGTGAGGTGTTGTCGTGAACCCTGTGTCACGACACACTGCGTCTCGGGCACATCGGGTAGAATCTTGCGGCCTGAGAAACTGCAGTCGGGCTGCAGACTGGTAAAGGTGACTCGAGCTCGAGTTTTTTGGGCAGGTCTGACCGGGCCTTTCTATCCTAGCCGGGCTTAGGTATACTGCCGTACTTGGATCATGAGCGGCACTCAGCTCCCTCTCAGGCAGTGATCGCCGGAGTAACGGCACTCAGATCCCGTCTTCCGGAGTAGATTCCGCGGCGTTCCCCCATCCTTGACCGAGGAGGGGTTTCCTGGTGTAGATCGTACACTCCAGGCTTTCGACACGCTGTGTCAATTACGCAGTGTGTCATGACACCTGTACGAAAACCTTGGCGGATCATTTCTAGTCAGTCCCCTTAACCACTCGGGCACGACTGCCTCATGTCGCAGTCGACAGGATTCGAACCTGTGCGGGAGATCCCAACTGATATCGGGTAGAATCCGCACTGTCACCTCACCGGTCCTTACACCCCACCTCCCAAGAGTCCGTGAACGCTGCGCCTTCGACAGAGCGAGCGGCAAGTGAGGTGTTGTCGTGAACCCTGTGTCACGACACACTGCGTCTCGGGCACATCGGGTAGAATCTTGTGGCCTGAGAAACTGCAGTCGGGCTGCAGACTGGTAAAGGTGACTCGAGCTCGAGTTTTTTGGGCAGGTCTGACCGGGCCTTTCTATCCTAGCCGGGCTTAGGGATACTGCCGTACTTGGATCATGAGCGGCACTCAGCTCCCTCTCAGGCAGTGATCGCCGGAGTAACGGCACTCAGATCCCGTCTTCCGGAGTAGATTCCGCGGCGTTCCCCCATCCTTGACCGAGGAGGGGTTTCCTGGTGTAGATCGTACACTCCAGGCTTTCGACACGCTGTGTCAATTACGCAGTGTGTCATGACACCTGTACGAAAACCTTGGCGGATCATTTCTAGTCAGTCCCCTTAACCACTCGGGCACGACTGCCTCATGTCGCAGTCGACAGGATTCGAACCTGTGCGGGAGATCCCAACTGATATCGGGTAGAATCCGCACTGTCACCTCACCGGTCCTTACACCCCACCTCCCAAGACTCCGTGAACGCTGCGCCTTCGACAGAGCGAGCGGCAAGTGAGGTGTTGTCGTGAACCCTGTGTCACGACACACTGCGTCTCGGGCACATCGGGTAGAATCTTGTGGCCTGAGAAACTGCAGTCGGGCTGCAGACTGGTAAAGGTGACTCGAGCTCGAGTTTTTTGGGCAGGTCTGACCGGGCCTTTCTATCCTAGCCGGGCTTAGGTATACTGCCGTACTTGGATCATGAGCGGCACTCAGCTCCCTCTCAGGCAGTGATCGCCGGAGTAACGGCACTCAGATCCCGTCTTCCGGAGTAGATTCCGCGGCGTTCCCCCATCCTTGACCGAGGAGGGGTTTCCTGGTGTAGATCGTACACTCCAGGCTTTCGACACGCTGTGTCAATTACGCAGTGTGTCATGACACCTGTACGAAAACCTTGGCGGATCATTTCTAGTCAGTCCCCTTAACCACTCGGGCACGACTGCCTCATGTCGCAGTCGACAGGATTCGAACCTGTGCGGGAGATCCCAACTGATATCGGGTAGAATCCGCACTGTCACCTCACCGGTCCTTACACCCCACCTCCCAAGACTCCGTGAACGCTGCGCCTTCGACAGAGCGAGCGGCAAGTGAGGTGTTGTCGTGAACCCTGTGTCACGACACACTGCGTCTCGGGCACATCGGGTAGAATCTTGTGGCCTGAGAAACTGCAGTCGGGCTGCAGACTGGTAAAGGTGACTCGAGCTCGAGTTTTTTGGGCAGGTCTGACCGGGCCTTTCTATCCTAGCCGGGCTTAGGGATACTGCCGTACTTGGATCATGAGCGGCACTCAGCTCCCTCTCAGGCAGTGATCGCCGGAGTAACGGCACTCAGATCCCGTCTTCCGGAGTAGATTCCGCGGCGTTCCCCCATCCTTGACCGAGGAGGGGTTTCCTGGTGTAGATCGTACACTCCAGGCTTTCGACACGCTGTGTCAATTACGCAGTGTGTCATGACACCTGTACGAAAACCTTGGCGGATCATTTCTAGTCAGTCCCCTTAACCACTCGGGCACAACTGCCTCATGTCGCAGTCGACAGAATTCGAACCTGTGCGGGAGATCCCAACTGATATCGGGTAGAATCCGCACTGTCACCCCACCGGTCCTTACACCCCACCTCCCAAGACTCCGTGAACGCTGCGCCTTCGACAGAGCGAGCGGCAAGTGAGGTGTTGTCGTGAACCCTGTGTCACGACACACTGCGTCTCGGGCACATCGGGTATAATCTTGCGGCCTGAGAAACTGCAGTCGGGCTGCAGACTGGTAAAGGTGACTCGAGCTCGAGTTTTTTGGGCAGGTCTGACCGGGCCTTTCTATCCTAGCCGGGCTTAGGGATACTGCCGTACTTGGATCATGAGCGGCACTCAGCTCCCGCTCAGGCAGTGATCGCCGGAGTAACGGCACTCAGATCCCGTCTTCCGGAGTAGATTCCGCGGCGTTCCCCCATCCTTGACCGAGGAGGGGTTTCCTGGTGTAGATCGTACACTCCAGGCTTTCGACACGCTGTGTCAATTACGCAGTGTGTCATGACACCTGTACGAAAACCTTGGCGGATCATTTCTAGTCAGTCCCCTTAACCACTCGGGCACGACTGCCTCATGTCGCAGTCGACAGGATTCGAACCTGTGCGGGAGATCCCAACTGATATCGGGTAGAATCCGCACTGTCACCCCACCGGTCCTTACACCCCACCTCCCAAGACTCCGTGAACGCTGCGCCTTCGACAGAGCGAGCGGCAAGTGAGGTGTTGTCGTGAACCCTGTGTCACGACACACTGCGTCTCGGGCACATCGGGTAGAATCTTGTGGCCTGAGAAACTGCAGTCGGGCTGCAGACTGGTAAAGGTGACTCGAGCTCGAGTTTTTTGGGCAGGTCTGACCGGGCCTTTCTATCCTAGCCGGGCTTAGGTATACTGCCGTACTTGGATCATGAGCGGCACTCAGCTCCCTCTCAGGCAGTGATCGCCGGAGTAACGGCACTCAGATCCCGTCTTCCGGAGTAGATTCCGCGGCGTTCCCCCATCCTTGACCGAGGAGGGGTTTCCTGGTGTAGATCGTACACTCCAGGCTTTCGACACGCTGTGTCAATTACGCAGTGTGTCATGACACCTGTACGAAAACCTTGGCGGATCATTTCTAGTCAGTCCCCTTAACCACTCGGGCACGACTGCCTCATGTCGCAGTCGACAGGATTCGAACCTGTGCGGGAGATCCCAACTGATATCGGGTAGAATCCGCACTGTCACCTCACCGGTCCTTACACCCCACCTCCCAAGAGTCCGTGAACGCTGCGCCTTCGACAGAGCGAGCGGCAAGTGAGGTGTTGTCGTGAACCCTGTGTCACGACACACTGCGTCTCGGGCACATCGGGTAGAATCTTGTGGCCTGAGAAACTGCAGTCGGGCTGCAGACTGGTAAAGGTGACTCGAGCTCGAGTTTTTTGGGCAGGTCTGACCGGGCCTTTCTATCCTAGCCGGGCTTAGGTATACTGCCGTACTTGGATCATGAGCGGCACTCAGCTCCCTCTCAGGCAGTGATCGCCGGAGTAACGGCACTCAGATCCCGTCTTCCGGAGTAGATTCCGCGGCGTTCCCCCATCCTTGACCGAGGAGGGGTTTCCTGGTGTAGATCGTACACTCCAGGCTTTCGACACGCTGTGTCAATTACGCAGTGTGTTATGACACCTGTACGAAAACCTTGGCGGATCATTTCTAGTCAGTCCCCTTAACCACTCGGGCACGACTGCCTCATGTCGCAGTCGACAGGATTCGAACCTGTGCGGGAGATCCCAACTGATATCGGGTAGAATCCGCACTGTCACCCCACCGGTCCTTACACCCCACCTCCCAAGAGTCCGTGAACGCTGCGCCTTCGACAGAGCGAGCGGCAAGTGAGGTGTTGTCGTGAACCCTGTGTCACGACACACTGCGTCTCGGGCACATCGGGTAGAATCTTGCGGCCTGAGAAACTGCAGTCGGGCTGCAGACTGGTAAAGGTGACTCGAGCTCGAGTTTTTTGGGCAGGTCTGACCGGGCCTTTCTATCCTAGCCGGGCTTAGGGATACTGCCGTACTTGGATCATGAGCGGCACTCAGCTCCCGCTCAGGCAGTGATCGCCGGAGTAACGGCACTCAGATCCCGTCTTCCGGAGTAGATTCCGCGGCGTTCCCCCATCCTTGACCGAGGAGGGGTTTCCTGGTGTAGATCGTACACTCCAGGCTTTCGACACGCTGTGTCAATTACGCAGTGTGTCATGACACCTGTACGAAAACCTTGGCGGATCATTTCTAGTCAGTCCCCTTAACCACTCGGGCACGACTGCCTCATGTCGCAGTCGACAGGATTCGAACCTGTGCGGGAGATCCCAACTGATATCGGGTAGAATCCGCACTGTCACCCCACCGGTCCTTACACCCCACCTCCCAAGACTCCGTGAACGCTGCGCCTTCGACAGAGCGAGCGGCAAGTGAGGTGTTGTCGTGAACCCTGTGTCACGACACACTGCGTCTCGGGCACATCGGGTAGAATCTTGTGGCCTGAGAAACTGCAGTCGGGCTGCAGACTGGTAAAGGTGACTCGAGCTCGAGTTTTTTGGGCAGGTCTGACCGGGCCTTTCTATCCTAGCCGGGCTTAGGTATACTGCCGTACTTGGATCATGAGCGGCACTCAGCTCCCTCTCAGGCAGTGATCGCCGGAGTAACGGCACTCAGATCCCGTCTTCCGGAGTAGATTCCGCGGCGTTCCCCCATCCTTGACCGAGGAGGGGTTTCCTGGTGTAGATCGTACACTCCAGGCTTTCGACACGCTGTGTCAATTACGCAGTGTGTCATGACACCTGTACGAAAACCTTGGCGGATCATTTCTAGTCAGTCCCCTTAACCACTCGGGCACGACTGCCTCATGTCGCAGTCGACAGGATTCGAACCTGTGCGGGAGATCCCAACTGATATCGGGTAGAATCCGCACTGTCATCCTACCGGTCCTTACACCCCACCTCCCAAGAGCCCGTGAACGCTGCGCCTTCGACAGAGCGAGCGGCAAGTGAGGTGTTGTCGTGAACCCTGTGTCACGACACACTGCGTCTCGGGCACATCGGGTAGAATCTTGTGGCCTGAGAAACTGCAGTCGGGCTGCAGACTGGTAAAGGTGACTCGAGCTCGAGTTTTTTGGGCAGGTCTGACCGGGCCTTTCTATCCTAGCCGGGCTTAGGTATACTGCCGTACTTGGATCATGAGCGGCACTCAGCTCCCGCTCAGGCAGTGATCGCCGGAGTAACGGCACTCAGATCCCGTCTTCCGGAGTAGATTCCGCGGCGTTCCCCCATCCTTGACCGAGGAGGGGTTTCCTGGTGTAGATCGTACACTCCAGGCTTTCGACACGCTGTGTCAATTACGCAGTGTGTCATGACACCTGTACGAAAACCTTGGCGGATCATTTCGAGTCAGTCCCCTTAACCACTCGGGCACGACTGCCTCATGTCGCAGTCGACAGGATTCGAACCTGTGCGGGAGATCCCAACTGATATCGGGTAGAATCCGCACTGTCACCCCACCGGTCCTTACACCCCACCTCCCAAGACTCCGTGAACGCTGCGCCTTCGACAGAGCGAGCGGCAAGTGAGGTGTTGTCGTGAACCCTGTGTCACGACACACTGCGTCTCGGGCACATCGGGTAGAATCTTGTGGCCTGAGAAACTGCAGTCGGGCTGCAGACTGGTAAAGGTGACTCGAGCTCGAGTTTTTTGGGCAGGTCTGACCGGGCCTTTCTATCCTAGCCGGGCTTAGGTATACTGCCGTACTTGGATCATGAGCGGCACTCAGCTCCCTCTCAGGCAGTGATCGCCGGAGTAACGGCACTCAGATCCCGTCTTCCGGAGTAGATTCCGCGGCGTTCCCCCATCCTTGACCGAGGAGGGGTTTCCTGGTGTAGATCGTACACTCCAGGCTTTCGACACGCTGTGTCAATTACGCAGTGTGTCATGACACCTGTACGAAAACCTTGGCGGATCATTTCGAGTCAGTCCCCTTAACCACTCGGGCACGACTGCCTCATGTCGCAGTCGACAGAATTCGAACCTGTGCGGGAGATCCCAACTGATATCGGGTAGAATCCGCACTGTCACCCCACCGGTCCTTACACCCCACCTCCCAAGACTCCGTGAACGCTGCGCCTTCGACAGAGCGAGCGGCAAGTGAGGTGTTGTCGTGAACCCTGTGTCACGACACACTGCGTCTCGGGCACATCGGGTAGAATCTTGTGGCCTGAGAAACTGCAGTCGGGCTGCAGACTGGTAAAGGTGACTCGAGCTCGAGTTTTTTGGGCAGGTCTGACCGGGCCTTTCTATCCTAGCCGGGCTTAGGTATACTGCCGTACTTGGATCATGAGCGGCACTCAGCTCCCTCTCAGGCAGTGATCGCCGGAGTAACGGCACTCAGATCCCGTCTTCCGGAGTAGATTCCGCGGCGTTCCCCCATCCTTGACCGAGGAGGGGTTTCCTGGTGTAGATCGTACACTCCAGGCTTTCGACACGCTGTGTCAATTACGCAGTGTGTCATGACACCTGTACGAAAACCTTGGCGGATCATTTCGAGTCAGTCCCCTTAACCACTCGGGCACGACTGCCTCATGTCGCAGTCGACAGAATTCGAACCTGTGCGGGAGATCCCAACTGATATCGGGTAGAATCCGCACTGTCACCTCACCGGTCCTTACACCCCACCTCCCAAGACTCCGTGAACGCTGCGCCTTCGACAGAGCGAGCGGCAAGTGAGGCGTTGTCGTGAACCCTGTGTCACGACACACTGCGTCTCGGGCACATCGGGTAGAATCTTGTGGCTTGAGAAACTGCAGTCGGGCTGCAGACTGGTAAAGGTGACTCGAGCTCGAGTTTTTTGGGCAGGTCTGACCGGGCCTTTCTATCCTAGCCGGGCTTAGGTATACTGCCGTACTTGGATCATGAGCGGCACTCAGCTCCCGCTCAGGCAGTGATCGCCGGAGTAACGGCACTCAGATCCCGTCTTCCGGAGTAGATTCCGCGGCGTTCCCCCATCCTTGACCGAGGAGGGGTTTCCTGGTGTAGATCGTACACTCCAGGCTTTCGACACGCTGTGTCAATTACGCAGTGTGTCATGACACCTGTACGAAAACCTTGGCGGATCATTTCTAGTCAGTCCCCTTAACCACTCGGGCACGACTGCCTCATGTCGCAGTCGACAGGATTCGAACCTGTGCGGGAGATCCCAACTGATATCGGGTAGAATCCGCACTGTCACCTCACCGGTCCTTACACCCCACCTCCCAAGACTCCGTGAACGCTGCGCCTTCGACAGAGCGAGCGGCAAGTGAGGTGTTGTCGTGAACCCTGTGTCACGACACACTGCGTCTCGGGCACATCGGGTAGAATCTTGTGGCCTGAGAAACTGCAGTCGGGCTGCAGACTGGTAAAGGTGACTCGAGCTCGAGTTTTTTGGGCAGGTCTGACCGGGCCTTTCTATCCTAGCCGGGCTTAGGTATACTGCCGTACTTGGATCATGAGCGGCACTCAGCTCCCTCTCAGGCAGTGATCGCCGGAGTAACGGCACTCAGATCCCGTCTTCCGGAGTAGATTCCGCGGCGTTCCCCCATCCTTGACCGAGGAGGGGTTTCCTGGTGTAGATCGTACACTCCAGGCTTTCGACACGCTGTGTCAATTACGCAGTGTGTCATGACACCTGTACGAAAACCTTGGCGGATCATTTCTAGTCAGTCCCCTTAACCACTCGGGCACGACTGCCTCATGTCGCAGTCGACAGGATTCGAACCTGTGCGGGAGATCCCAACTGATATCGGGTAGAATCCGCACTGTCACCCCACCGGTCCTTACACCCCACCTCCCAAGACTCCGTGAACGCTGCGCCTTCGACAGAGCGAGCGGCAAGTGAGGTGTTGTCGTGAACCCTGTGTCACGACACACTGCGGCTCGGGCACATCGGGTAGAATCTTGTGGCCTGAGAAACTGCAGTCGGGCTGCAGACTGGTAAAGGTGACTCGAGCTCGAGTTTTTTGGGCAGGTCTGACCGGGCCTTTCTATCCTAGCCGGGCTTAGGGATACTGCCGTACTTGGATCATGAGCGGCACTCAGCTCCCTCTCAGGCAGTGATCGCCGGAGTAACGGCACTCAGATCCCGTCTTCCGGAGTAGATTCCGCGGCGTTCCCCCATCCTTGACCGAGGAGGGGTTTCCTGGTGTAGATCGTACACTCCAGGCTTTCGACACGCTGTGTCAATTACGCAGTGTGTCATGACGCCTGTACGAAAACCTTGGCGGATCATTTCGAGTCAGTCCCCTTAACCACTCGGGCACGAATGCCTCATGTCGCAGTCGACAGGATTCGAACCTGTGCGGGAGATCCCAACTGATATCGGGTAGAATCCGCACTGTCACCCCACCGGTCCTTACACCCCACCTCCCAAGACTCCGTGAACGCTGCGCCTTCGACAGAGCGAGCGGCAAGTGAGGTGTTGCCGTGAACCCTGTGTCACGACACACTGCGGCTCGGGCACATCGGGTAGAATCATGCGGCCTGAGAAACTGCAGTCGGGCTGCAGACTGGTAAAGGTGACTCGAGCTGGAGTTTTTTGGGCAGGCCTGACCGGGCCTTTCTATCCTAGCCGGGCTTAGGGATACTGCCGTACTTGGATCATGAGCGGCACTCAGCTCCCTCTCAGGCAGTGATCGCCGGAGTAACGGCACTCAGATCCCGTCTTCCGGAGTAGATTCCGCGGCGTTCCCCCATCCTTGACCGAGGAGGGGTTTCCTGGTGTAGATCGTACACTCCAGGCTTTCGACACGCTGTGTCAATTACGCAGTGTGTTATGACACCTGTACGAAAACCTTGGCGGATCATTTCTAGTCAGTCCCCTTAACCACTCGGGCACGACTGCCTCATGTCGCAGTCGACAGGATTCGAACCTGTGCGGGAGATCCCAACTGATATCGGGTAAAATCCGCACTGTCACCTCACCGGTCCTTACACCCCACCTCCCAAGACTCCGTGAACGCTGCGCCTTCGACAGAGCGAGCGGCAAGTGAGGCGTTGTCGTGAACCCTGTGTCACGACACACTGCGTCTCGGGCACATCGGGTAGAATCTTGCGGCTTGAGAAACTGCAGTCGGGCTGCAGACTGGTAAAGGTGACTCGAGCTCGAGTTTTTTGGGCAGGTCTGACCGGGCCTTTCTATCCTAGCCGGGCTTAGGTATACTGCCGTACTTGGATCATGAGCGGCACTCAGCTCCCTCTCAGGCAGTGATCGCCGGAGTAACGGCACTCAGATCCCGTCTTCCGGAGTAGATTCCGCGGCGTTCCCCCATCCTTGACCGAGGAGGGGTTTCCTGGTGTAGATCGTACACTCCAGGCTTTCGACACGCTGTGTCAATTACGCAGTGTGTCATGACACCTGTACGAAAACCTTGGCGGATCATTTCTAGTCAGTCCCCTTAACCACTCGGGCACGACTGCCTCATGTCGCAGTCGACAGGATTCGAACCTGTGCGGGAGATCCCAACTGATATCGGGTAAAATCCGCACTGTCACCTCACCGGTCCTTACACCCCACCTCCCAAGACTCCGTGAACGCTGCGCCTTCGACAGAGCGAGCGGCAAGTGAGGTGTTGTCGTGAACCCTGTGTCACGACACACTGCGTCTCGGGCACATCGGGTAGAATCTTGTGGCCTGAGAAACTGCAGTCGGGCTGCAGACTGGTAAAGGTGACTCGAGCTCGAGTTTTTGGGCGGGGCCCCAGCGTGAAGCGCCCGGGGGGGCCCCGCCCTGTAGGATTGCCCATGTCTGTGCCTGCACTGTCTGATGTCTAATGTAAAAGCGCACGTGCAGAATTTCGGCCAACGGAAAGACTCCATAAGTAAAATATTACGTTCTTTATTGCATGGTAAATTTATTATAGGAACCCAACCTCGTATGAGTAAAAACCAGTTTGGCAGTCTCCATGGACCGAGGCCGAGGTCAAACCAACGCCTCTCGGCCTATAATTAATTCCAGAAGATCCATCGTTTCTCGAACTGGAATTCTGACATTACGGCGTGAAATGAATCTTCGTTTCGGCGACCAAATATGTTTGCATTGCGAACAATCTTCCCGCGAACACACCACAGCAGCTCTGCTTGCCGGTCCGACCGACTTGATGCACACTTATATTACAAAGATTGCATGGGACAAACCATGAGGGGCAAACTGCTGGTTGTTGGACGCCAAGACGCAAATTGCACACACGATGCGGCAGTCTTCTGCGGGCCGCCCAACAAGTCCAGTCGGCAACCTAGGGAATCCCTGTCCTAATGTTAAAGCATTCAAGCCTCCTCTACGGCGAATACCTCAGTAGCGAAGCCTGTGCACTCTCGTCGGCAACTGCACGTCGTCGCAATCAACCCTCGCAAACAGTTCCGCTGTCCTATTGTCAAGTCAGCCTGCGTGATGTGTAAATGATACACTCCATGTCTACTGTCAAGTAACTTCAGCCAATGCGCTGGCCGGAAGAATTGCACAGTGCCGAGACGGCGCGCGATGCTAAACATGGGTCGGATTGCTGAAGCCGCAGGCATTTCAGATATAAAGCTCTGGCTGCCTATCAGCAGGAATGTCGATACTCTCACAGTTGACGCCCTCGCCGCTCGCTTTGGAAATGCCGTATTTCGGTCGATGCGCACATGCGCTCATGCACCCGGCGGGATGACGCGCTTCGCGCGGCGCCGGCAGGCCTTGCTAACGACTCGGCTAGCAGGCATTTCGGGAAAAAGCTCTGGCTGTCTATCAGCAGGAATGTCGACACTCTCACACTTCACGCCCTCGCCGCCCTAGCACTCATAATAATAATAATAATAATACGCCCGACCGGAGGCCGAGGCGTGGGTTAAGGGAGCAGAGGAGGTGGGGTGACGGGTTTCCCCGGTCCCAGTCCTCCCCCGCCACCGCGGTGGGGGTTGAGAACGAGTGTGTGTTGGTTATGTGCCCGTCTGCTGTGGCGTCTCGTGCGGGGCGCGTTCCATTTGCCGCCGGGTGATCACAATCTTGTTGAGCGCCCGGACAGCGTGATCGTGGAGTTCGTTGCAGCATGTTTTGGCCGCTTCGCTGCCCGCCCCTAGGGTGCGGAGAAGGGGGCGTATCACGCCTGGGGGTGTGGGGGCTGTGTCGGCGTGTGCGGTTTGCATGGCTTCGACCGGGTCACGGGGCTTCGGGGCGAGGTACTTTGTTATGCGTCCGTACGGTATGGGTTTGGGTCCAGCCGCTTCGTCGGTTAGGCCGGTCAGGCCGGGGTTGTCTGGAATGAGCCGCAGCTCGGGGGGTAGAGATGTGGATCCGCGGTATCTGGGTGCCCGAGCCCGCACGCTGGGGTCAGCATTCATGGCGAGACTGAGCTGGTTCAGGGCTATCCTATGGCGCGATCCCACGTTCCGGCCTCCGATTAGTTGCAGCTGATCGGTGGTGATGATGTGCGTGCCCGTGTTCTGATCCCTCAGGGCCCTGAGGTCGAGACCCAGCTCAAGCAGAGGTTGTACGCATCGGAAGAGGAGCGCAAGCGCCTTGGGTTCGGCCGCTGGGTTGAGAGATCCGATCAGGTGGGCGAGGCTGCTCATTGTCGTCTCGTATGCTGTCCCTTTGTCCGTGAGTTCAATCCCCTCCTCCCTCACGAGAGCGAGCTGTTTCAGTGTGGTGTAGAATTTGCATTCCCGTTTGAGTTCATGTGCCGGTACGGTGCCCATGTATCGACTTTGCAGGTGGAGGAGAGCTCTGGTCACCGCTCCGAGACGGCCGTCATCATTGAGGGAGAGGACGAGGGTCTTTGCCGCCCGGACGGCGTATAAGGTGCGTACGGTGCCAACCCCCAGGCCGAGCCGCGCGGTCGGGTTGAGAATGGCGCGGGTGGGGAAGCCCATCTTGAGTCCGTAGCTGCGTTTGGCTATGCCCGCGATTTGCGCATCGAAACTGGCAATGTCTTGTGGGGTGTACGCCATGGTGGGCAGGCTGTACGCCACGAAGGGGTGTATGAGGGTTCTGATCATGTTGATGCGTTGGTCGGGGGTCGCGAGGGAGCTCTGAATGCCCCGTCCTCGTCTGTCGACTTCGGCGCGCACATAGGCCACTTGTTCTGCCCAGTCTAGCGTGGGGGTAATATGTACTCCCAGATACTTGTACGGCTGCGTGGGGGGTGCGTACGGGATAGGCGTGTCGTCTATTCGAATTTGGTTTTTCAGAAGGCGTTCCAGGGCGGTCTGGTATTTTTGTGTGCCGGGGCCTCTGCTCAGATCCTTGTCCGAGCGCGCGCGGCCATGGAGAATGCCTTGTATCTGGCACTTGCTCACGTTGACCTTGAGGGCCCCCCACCTCGCATACCGTTCAATTTTTGAGCATTGGAGCCGCAGATCCGATACCGCGTTCGTAAGGATAACTAGGTCGTCAGCGAATGCCCCCGAGCTGAAGTGATGGCGATCGTTTTCTTCCGCCCGGAGGCAGCCATATCGGTACCCCCTGCCGCCGCTGTGCAGCCATCGTAGGAGGGGTTCCATGTAGATAATGAACAGGACGGGTGACAGCGTGTCTCCCTGGATCGTTCCGCGCTCAATTGCAATGTTCGCAGTGCATCCGTGCTCGGTTCGTATGCGTGTCGCGGCGTGCGAGTACAGGTTCGCAACCACCTCGATGAGGTCATCTGGGTAGCCCAGGTCGTACATGATCATAAGCAGTTTATCATGATCGATGGTGTTGAACGCGGATGTGAAATCAATATAAAGGAGGAACAGGTCGCGCCCGGTAAGGCCCGCGTCCTCGATAGCGTGCAGCACGTTCTGGATTTGCCGTTCTGTGTTGCGCTGCCGGAGGTACCCTTCCTGGGCCTCGGTAAAGATGTGTGCTTGCTCGCTGTAAGTTACGATGTTTAGCGTGATGTGGCTGGTGTACAGCTTGTAGAGGGTGTTGGCCAGGGCGATCGGGCGTTTGTTCTTAATAAGAAGTGGGTCTCCTTTCTTGGGGATGAGGACCGTGTCGGATTGTGTCCAGTGGGGGGGGATTTCGGCTTTGACCCACATTACGGTGATCAGGTGGTGTATTGCGGTCTGGAGGTCGTCTGGAAGGGTTTGGAGGAGTTCATTGGGCAGGCCGTCCGGCCCGGGGGCTTTGTTGCGGGCGAGGTGGCCTAGGCAGGTGCGAAAGTTGCATGGGTCGAGGATTCCGGGGAGGAGGGACGGGGGTGCGCCGTCCCACCGTCCAAGGCCTTGTCTGAGTGGGTCAGGGGCCCCAGCCGCTTCCCAGGGGTAATTGCGTGGGGCCTCGCCTGGGAGGTATTTGCCTGTGCGGGGACCGGAGACTGGCTTGGCTAGGAGGGCGAAGTGTGTGTGTAGCGCGTCGAGAATGCCTTCGGAATCCGTGCACAGGTGCCCGTCCTCGGGGTGGCGTATAGCCGCGATACCTCGCGGTTGATCGTCAGGCTCCAGGATTTGCCTGTGCGCCTGCTTTGGCTTCTTTGTGAAAAGGCGTTGGAGCCGCCTGCTTGCTCTGCGCATGTGCAGTTTGCGCGTCTCATTAACCACCTTCCTGATTTCGTCCCCCTTGCTCCGGATCGCGGTGCGCAGGTCGCGGGTTTCAAGGTTGTCCCATGGGTCCCCCTGGCCTTGTGTTTGGCGGGTGGTACCAGTTTCAGGTGGGTCGGGGGTCTGATCTGTGGCTTTCGGGACCGGCGTTGCCTCCTGGGGGTGCCGTGATGGGGGTTGTTGGGTCGCTTTCGTCGGGTTGGGGGGGGCCCCCGGCGGGTGCAGTGCTTGCGTGAGGTCGCGTTTCAGTGCTTTGTGTTCATCATGTAAACGGGTGAGGCGCCTGCCAATGCCCCGGCGCGCGTGCAGTCTCCCTGAGCGGGGGGGTTTTTGTTGGCAGTGACTTTCGAGGATGCCGAGGCATTGCAGCATGAGCGTCCCAAGCTCTTGGCTTAGGGAAGTGACATTCGTGGCTTGCACGGCCTCGTGATTGCGCAGGTGGCCAAGGATCATCCGCGCCTGGTCCTTGCCCGCGGCGCGCTCCATTTGGGTGGAGGCGGCTGTTATGGTCTCGTGCGCGGGGCGGAGAGCGTCCAGCAGGTGGGTAATTGCGCCCGTGAGTGTCGCCTCCATTTCCATGCGTGCTTTGCCTTTGCTTTCTTTGAGGATGGGCAGCTGGATGCGGCTCCATGAGCTGGGGTTCAGGTCTGTGGGGGGCTGGGCAGCGGGGGCAGGGAAGAGGCGGAGTCCCGCTAGGGGAAGGAGGGTACACAGCGGTCGGTGGTCGAAGTTGCCTCCACAATCGTACACTTGTTCGTATGCATTGCCCTCCTTGGCCACAGCGGCGGTGGTTTGGGGAGCAAGGAGGACGTCGTCGATGCGGCTCAGGTGGGTGTCGAGTCCGAGTTGCGTCTGCGTGTAGGTGTATTCTCGTCGCCTGGTGTCTACTGGTTGTAGGTTGTTGTCCGTCGAGAAGCATCTGTGTGCCCTGTCGTCCGAGTTGCAGATGCCTGTCGACCGGTCACTCGCTTTGAGCACGGCGTTCCAGTCGCCCGCCATGACCAGGTGTTCACCCTTCGCTTTGGCGTGCGCCGAGGCCGCTCGCCCATATTCGTATATTCTCTGCCGTGCGGTGGAGTCGGATGGGCAGTACACCCCTATGATGTGGAGGGCGGAGCTGGCCGGGGGGGCTATACGCACATGCCCTATGTACCCTTCCAGTTCAGTGGGTATAGGTTCTGCGGTGGCGCTGCCCTGTCTACTGAAGCGCTCCGCCACTCCGATCAGGACGCCTGCTTCCCGATTGGCGCGGTCGGCGACATGCGGGCGGTTGCTCAGGTAGGTCTGATAGGGCTGCATGCTGTGCTTCATGCTTGCAATAGCGCGCCGATGGTGGGCGCTTAGCTTGGTTTCGGTGAGCACCAGCACATCTGGCTTGTGGTCGTCGACTAGGCGCAAAATACCCTCGCGGTGCCCTTGCAGGCCTCGCGTGTTCATCGTAACGAGTTTGAGATAGCCTATCGGCGGTGCTCCGGGTGCGGCGGGGGGTGGCTCGCTGGCGGTCTGCGCTGGCGTCTTGGCAGGTGCGGCGGGGGTGTCCGTCTTTGGCTTTTTGGGGTGGGCGTATTTCGTCATGTGTTGTTGCTGAGGTCCTGTTTTTGGTTTAGGGCGGGACTGCGGAGGGGGGGAGCTTTCCGCTGGGCGCTTGCGTGGGCGTGGACGTGCTGCATCCCGTTCCGGAATGGGGCGCGTCGTGCCGTGCGCCGCCAGCCGTACCGGGTCGGGGGCCGGGTTCGGTGGGTTGTGTTGCGATGTCTCAGTTGTCTCGGCTCCGTCCGGTGCGTCGGCGGCCGTGCGGTTATGGCCCTGCCGAATGGGGAGGCCTTGCATGCGGAGCAGGTGATATGTGATGGTGTGGGTTGCGGGCGCGGGCCCTACTTGCCTTCTGGTCCGCTTTCTGCTGGTGCGTGCAGGTGCCGCGGCCTCTGGAGTGGGGGCGCGCCTGGTGGCCCGTCCCGTGTCGGCGTGGCGCGCTTCAGGAGCATTCGCGGTTGCTCTACGGGGCCTAGGGACGTCTTGCTGCGCGGGCCGCGGGGCGCCCGCGGCGTCGTGGGCATCCGGCGGAGGCTGCGGGATTTCCGCATCCAGCTCTGCGTCGTCAGTGTCCATGGGGCTGGGGTCGGCAGGGGTATGTGCCGGGGGGCCCTCGGGGCTTCCGGGGTCCGTCGGTTGCATGTGTACTTTGGTTCCGGGGGAGCCCGCGTCATCTACCTCCATCGGGGTGGGGTTTGGGCTAGCGGCGGTGTACCGGGGTGCCCCGTGCTCTGCAGTCGCTCTCCCCTCGTGGGAGGGCGAGGGGAGCGCTTCGGTGGGGGTGGGTTCCGGTGGTGTGCGTGTGTCGTGGCTAGTCTGGTGCGGTTCCGTCGTGTCCGTGATGGTGGCGGCGGGTCCGTTCTGTGTGTTGATCGCCAGGGTTGCGGTCCATTGCTCAGGTGGCGTGACATTCCGGAGGTCGACATGTGTTTGACATGGGGTGCTGTTGTGCCGGTGTTGGAGGCAGTAGATAGTGCCGTGGGCGAGGGGCCAATTGGTTGTCAGCTGTGTCGGGCGCGGCGATTGCGAGTCAATAATGAACCAATGCGTGTGTTGCCTTCGGACTGCGACAGCATGGCCTTCGAGATGCACTATGAAACCCCAGCTTTGGGCGTGGGGGGGGAGTTGTGCCCAGAGGGTGTCGAGCTGGTCCCCTTTGCGGATCGGAAGCTCGGTGCTCACTGATGCGATGTGTGTGTCGTGGGGTGTGTTGCCGCTGGCGTCGCGGATCCGTACGTTGTGGCGTAGGTAGTGGTTCAGCACTCCTAGCACTCAACTTAACCCGTACGGATTTAGTGGGGCCCCGCCCTTTTTCCGGCTTCAAGGAAGCCGACACCAACCCCTTGTTTGGGCAGGTCTGACCGGGCCTTTCTATCCTAGCCGGGCTTAGGTATACTGCCGTACTTGGATCATGAGCGGCACTCAGCTCCCTCTCAGGCAGTGATCGCCGGAGTAACGGCACTCAGATCCCGTCTTCCGGAGTAGATTCCGCGGTGTTCCCCCATCCTTGACCGAGGAGGGGTTTCCTGGTGTAGATCGTACACTCCAGGCTTTCGACACGCTGTGTCAATTACGCAGTGTGTCATGACACCTGTACGAAAACCTTGGCGGATCATTTCTAGTCAGTCCCCTTAACCACTCGGGCACGACTGCCTCATGTCGCAGTCGACAGGATTCGAACCTGTGCGGGAGATCCCAACTGATATCGGGTAAAATCCGCACTGTCACCTCACCGGTCCTTACACCCCACCTCCCAAGAGTCCGTGAACGCTGCGCCTTCGACAGAGCGAGCGGCAAGTGAGGTGTTGTCGTGAACCCTGTGTCACGACACACTGCGTCTCGGGCACATCGGGTAGAATCTTGTGGCCTGAGAAACTGCAGTCGGGCTGCAGACTGGTAAAGGTGACTCGAGCTGGAGTTTTTTGGGCAGGCCTGACCGGGCCTTTCTATCCTAGCCGGGCTTAGGGATACTGCCGTACTTGGATCATGAGCGGCACTCAGCTCCCTCTCAGGCAGTGATCGCCGGAGTAACGGCACTCAGATCCCGTCTTCCGGAGTAGATTCCGCGGCGTTCCCCCATCCTTGACCGAGGAGGGGTTTCCTGGTGTAGATCGTACACTCCAGGCTTTCGACACGCTGTGTCAATTACGCAGTGTGTTATGACACCTGTACGAAAACCTTGGCGGATCATTTCGAGTCAGTCCCCTTAACCACTCGGGCACGAATGCCTCATGTCGCAGTCGACAGGATTCGAACCTGTGCGGGAGATCCCAACTGATATCGGGTAAAATCCGCACTGTCACCTCACCGGTCCTTACACCCCACCTCCCAAGAGTCCGTGAACGCTGCGCCTTCGACAGAGCGAGCGGCAAGTGAGGTGTTGTCGTGAACCCTGTGTCACGACACACTGCGTCTCGGGCACATCGGGTAGAATCTTGTGGCCTGAGAAACTGCAGTCGGGCTGCAGACTGGTAAAGGTGACTCGAGCTCGAGTTTTTTGGGCAGGTCTGACCGGGCCTTTCTATCCTAGCCGGGCTTAGGTATACTGCCGTACTTGGATCATGAGCGGCACTCAGCTCCCTCTCAGGCAGTGATCGCCGGAGTAACGGCACTCAGATCCCGTCTTCCGGAGTAGATTCCGCGGCGTTCCCCCATCCTTGACCGAGGAGGGGTTTCCTGGTGTAGATCGTACACTCCAGGCTTTCGACACGCTGTGTCAATTACGCAGTGTGTTATGACACCTGTACGAAAACCTTGGCGGATCATTTCTAGTCAGTCCCCTTAACCACTCGGGCACGACTGCCTCATGTCGCAGTCGACAGGATTCGAACCTGTGCGGGAGATCCCAACTGATATCGGGTAAAATCCGCACTGTCACCTCACCGGTCCTTACACCCCACCTCCCAAGAGTCCGTGAACGCTGCGCCTTCGACAGAGCGAGCGGCAAGTGAGGTGTTGTCGTGAACCCTGTGTCACGACACACTGCGTCTCGGGCACATCGGGTAGAATCTTGTGGCCTGAGAAACTGCAGTCGGGCTGCAGACTGGTAAAGGTGACTCGAGCTCGAGTTTTTGGGCGGGGCCCCAGCGTGAAGCGCCCGGGGGGGCCCCGCCCTGTAGGATTGCCCATGTCTGTGCCTGCACTGTCTGATGTCTAATGTAAAAGCGCACGTGCAGAATTTCGGCCAACGGAAAGACTCCATAAGTAAAATATTACGTTCTTTATTGCATGGTAAATTTATTATAGGAACCCAACCTCGTATGAGTAAAAACCAGTTTGGCAGTCTCCATGGACCGAGGCCGAGGTCAAACCAACGCCTCTCGGCCTATAATTAATTCCAGAAAATCCATCGTTTCTCGAACTGGAATTCTGACATTACGGCGTGAAATGAATCTTCGTTTCGGCGACCAAATATGTTTGCATTGCGAACAATCTTCCCGCGAACACACCACAGCAGCTCTGCTTGCCGGTCCGACCGACTTGATGCACACTTATATTACAAAGATTGCATGGGACAAACCATGAGGGGCAAACTGCTGGTTGTTGGACGCCAAGACGCAAATTGCACACACGATGCGGCAGTCTTCTGCGGGCCGCCCAACAAGTCCAGTCGGCAACCTAGGGAATCCCTGTCCTAATGTTAAAGCATTCAAGCCTCCTCTACGGCGAATACCTCAGTAGCGAAGCCTGTGCACTCTCGTCGGCAACTGCACGTCGTCGCAATCAACCCTCGCAAACAGTTCCGCTGTCCTATTGTCAAGTCAGCCTGCGTGATGTGTAAATGATACACTCCCTGTCTACTGTCAAGTAACTTCAGCCAATGCGCTGGCCGGAAGAATTGCACAGTGCCGAGACGGCGCGCGATGCTAAACATGGGTCGGATTGCTGAAGCCGCAGGCATTTCAGATATAAAGCTCTGGCTGCCTATCAGCAGGAATGTCGATACTCTCACAGTTGACGCCCTCGCCGCTCGCTTTGGAAATGCCGTATTTCGGTCGATGCGCACATGCGCTCATGCACCCGGCGGGATGACGCGCTTCGCGCGGCGCCGGCAGGCCTTGCTAACGACTCGGCTAGCAGGCATTTCGGGAAAAAGCTCTGGCTGTCTATCAGCAGGAATGTCGACACTCTCACACTTCACGCCCTCGCCGCCCTAGCACTCAACTTAACCCGTACGGATTTAGTGGGGCCCCGCCCTTTTTCCGGCTTCAAGGAAGCCGACACCAACCCCTTGTTTGGGCAGGTCTGACCGGGCCTTTCTATCCTAGCCGGGCTTAGGTATACTGCCGTACTTGGATCATGAGCGGCACTCAGCTCCCTCTCAGGCAGTGATCGCCGGAGTAACGGCACTCAGATCCCGTCTTCCGGAGTAGATTCCGCGGCGTTCCCCCATCCTTGACCGAGGAGGGGTTTCCTGGTGTAGATCGTACACTCCAGGCTTTCGACACGCTGTGTCAATTACGCAGTGTGTCATGACACCTGTACGAAAACCTTGGCGGATCATTTCTAGTCAGTCCCCTTAACCACTCGGGCACGACTGCCTCATGTCGCAGTCGACAGGATTCGAACCTGTGCGGGAGATCCCAACTGATATCGGGTAAAATCCGCACTGTCACCTCACCGGTCCTTACACCCCACCTCCCAAGAGTCCGTGAACGCTGCGCCTTCGACAGAGCGAGCGGCAAGTGAGGTGTTGTCGTGAACCCTGTGTCACGACACACTGCGTCTCGGGCACATCGGGTAGAATCTTGTGGCCTGAGAAACTGCAGTCGGGCTGCAGACTGGTAAAGGTGACTCGAGCTGGAGTTTTTTGGGCAGGCCTGACCGGGCCTTTCTATCCTAGCCGGGCTTAGGGATACTGCCGTACTTGGATCATGAGCGGCACTCAGCTCCCTCTCAGGCAGTGATCGCCGGAGTAACGGCACTCAGATCCCGTCTTCCGGAGTAGATTCCGCGGCGTTCCCCCATCCTTGACCGAGGAGGGGTTTCCTGGTGTAGATCGTACACTCCAGGCTTTCGACACGCTGTGTCAATTACGCAGTGTGTTATGACACCTGTACGAAAACCTTGGCGGATCATTTCGAGTCAGTCCCCTTAACCACTCGGGCACGAATGCCTCATGTCGCAGTCGACAGGATTCGAACCTGTGCGGGAGATCCCAACTGATATCGGGTAAAATCCGCACTGTCACCTCACCGGTCCTTACACCCCACCTCCCAAGAGTCCGTGAACGCTGCGCCTTCGACAGAGCGAGCGGCAAGTGAGGTGTTGTCGTGAACCCTGTGTCACGACACACTGCGTCTCGGGCACATCGGGTAGAATCTTGTGGCCTGAGAAACTGCAGTCGGGCTGCAGACTGGTAAAGGTGACTCGAGCTCGAGTTTTTTGGGCAGGTCTGACCGGGCCTTTCTATCCTAGCCGGGCTTAGGTATACTGCCGTACTTGGATCATGAGCGGCACTCAGCTCCCTCTCAGGCAGTGATCGCCGGAGTAACGGCACTCAGATCCCGTCTTCCGGAGTAGATTCCGCGGCGTTCCCCCATCCTTGACCGAGGAGGGGTTTCCTGGTGTAGATCGTACACTCCAGGCTTTCGACACGCTGTGTCAATTACGCAGTGTGTTATGACACCTGTACGAAAACCTTGGCGGATCATTTCTAGTCAGTCCCCTTAACCACTCGGGCACGACTGCCTCATGTCGCAGTCGACAGGATTCGAACCTGTGCGGGAGATCCCAACTGATATCGGGTAAAATCCGCACTGTCACCTCACCGGTCCTTACACCCCACCTCCCAAGAGTCCGTGAACGCTGCGCCTTCGACAGAGCGAGCGGCAAGTGAGGTGTTGTCGTGAACCCTGTGTCACGACACACTGCGTCTCGGGCACATCGGGTAGAATCTTGTGGCCTGAGAAACTGCAGTCGGGCTGCAGACTGGTAAAGGTGACTCGAGCTCGAGTTTTTGGGCGGGGCCCCAGCGTGAAGCGCCCGGGGGGGCCCCGCCCTGTAGGATTGCCCATGTCTGTGCCTGCACTGTCTGATGTCTAATGTAAAAGCGCACGTGCAGAATTTCGGCCAACGGAAAGACTCCATAAGTAAAATATTACGTTCTTTATTGCATGGTAAATTTATTATAGGAACCCAACCTCGTATGAGTAAAAACCAGTTTGGCAGTCTCCATGGACCGAGGCCGAGGTCAAACCAACGCCTCTCGGCCTATAATTAATTCCAGAAAATCCATCGTTTCTCGAACTGGAATTCTGACATTACGGCGTGAAATGAATCTTCGTTTCGGCGACCAAATATGTTTGCATTGCGAACAATCTTCCCGCGAACACACCACAGCAGCTCTGCTTGCCGGTCCGACCGACTTGATGCACACTTATATTACAAAGATTGCATGGGACAAACCATGAGGGGCAAACTGCTGGTTGTTGGACGCCAAGACGCAAATTGCACACACGATGCGGCAGTCTTCTGCGGGCCGCCCAACAAGTCCAGTCGGCAACCTAGGGAATCCCTGTCCTAATGTTAAAGCATTCAAGCCTCCTCTACGGCGAATACCTCAGTAGCGAAGCCTGTGCACTCTCGTCGGCAACTGCACGTCGTCGCAATCAACCCTCGCAAACAGTTCCGCTGTCCTATTGTCAAGTCAG